>JACEEZ010023229.1:0-67500 GCA_016584305.1 Chionoecetes opilio
AAAGCTTGATTCCTATCGCTAAAAGTGTGTAAAATCTGAGCTAAATACACAGACAAAAAATTCACGAAGAATTCGGCGGGACCAGAGATGGAAGGTTGGGCCGCTTGAATTCCAATTATCATGATGTAAATGTTACAAATGCTAATGAGGAAAAAAATGGTTTACGTGATGTTCAACATCAAAGACAATGACATGGCCGAGTACAAGTATATATGTGTCAGTACTAGCGTGGGTAAATCCACAATGGGGAAAAATCACTGAAAATAATTTTCAAGTGTTAAGTGCTTCAAGTGTACGTGTACCGTAGACGGTAGCAAGAAAGCTCAAAAACTGTCAGCGAAAGTAGCTGTAAAAAGTACAGGGAAAAATAGAGAAAATAACAGTTCAAGTAATGAGGGTGTAATCACTGAAAACCCTGAATGTGTCCAATAACGATGAAGGCTCGTCTGACTGTAGAGCTGCTGCTGTGTGCATAGTATAACAATTAGAGAGAACTGAAACTCGAGAAATGCCAGTGGTCGCTGGCAGTTTTAACTCAAAGGTTGGTCTACTGTGTTTTGGCTCCGCGACTAATATTTTTCATAAATAATTTCGCGATAAACATTGATGCACCGCATCTGAATACCAAAAAATATAGTTCTTCTGTTGTTCTACTAATTATATGGATGACATTCATTACGATGGAACGTTCTATAATAGCAATTTAATGCAAATTACTCGCCTCGAGTAGCAAAGCTTAATATATTTTTTACATGTATATTGTGGCATGTAAAATTTGGGTGATGTTCACACTGTTTTCTAAGACAGTACTGCTGCGTCTGGCAAACGCTTGTCAAAATACAATAAGCAATGCCTTGGAAAAACGAAGAATAAAGAATGCAGAAATCGGCATGTTGCTGCGACAATGTAGGTTATAATTGTGGAGGCGACACGCCGCGGCGGGGAGTGGTGGGCGGGGAGATTGTGGCGGGGAGATTGAATCAAAACATTGCGACTTAACGCGTCGACTCATTGCACTTCCAGGCTTTCTATCTGATTGATACACAATAATAACAGGAAAATATGACTGCCTAGGTATAGATAACTTCTAAACATACGTTATTGACTATATAATATCATAGAGTAACATTTACCTCGCCTCCTCAACTATAACCTACTTGGTTATTTGGTTAAATGCATGTTTTACAGACTCAGGCTTCTATACAATATACATATAGAAGAAAATCGTTCTTAAAATTATACTTTTGTGTTTTAAGTGCAGTGGAATAAGCCCATATTTTTCTTTCAAGTTGACCAACTTTTCACCAAATTGTGAGTTAAAACTGCCAGCGACCACTGGCATTTCGGAGTTGCAGTTCTCTCTAATTGATGTACAAGTAATAGTACTGTGTCAGTAAAATAATGCAATGATCTGTAGAAATATAAGTAAAAATAGACAATACCTCGCCTGATTCAATCTGTGTGGGTGCATCAGTGTGGGTAACTGTGGTATAAGTAACTTAGTAGTACGTAAATAAGTAATAGTTAAAATGGATAAAGAACATAGGTAGAGACATCGCTGGATACACATTAACCCCTTCACGCCCAGGTCTTTCCTTTGCTATATAAAATCGTATGTTGTCGAGCCATAAAATTACGAAAACTAACTAAATAATCCAAATTAGCTAGTCGACAAGGATACTAAACAGGTCATATCTATAAAACATTGCTTATATTCATTAAAGTCGTCTAATGGTACCTAAATTACAATAAAAATTACGTTCTGGGCTTCAAAGGGTTAATGTGGTTGCATTGTTGTGGGCAAATCTACGTTTGCCCAAAAAAATATTCATAAATGCTTAACTCAAATGCTTATGTGGAAAATATTTTGACATCAGCGAGTGTAAAAACTGACTGGCAGAGAAATTGAATGAAGTTTACACATTTGAATGAACTTCAGAAAACATGGTGATATATAATAGGTAGAGTGATGAGCACTCTTGTACTGATTGATCTTGTAAGAATCATGTGCTAACGAAGCCTGATTAACCATTAGTAAGTCTGATTAACCATTAAAGTATGGATTATGCATGAGGACAGGAAACTGTCACTCAGGTGAATAAAAAAAAAAAAAATTGGTATGCCTTTGACACTGTGCCTCTTCTCAGAAGGCTTTGGTGAAAGCCTTCTGAGTTGTAAAATGATAAGTTTGGGTAAATGGTATGATGATGAATAATACATTAATCCTCATCAGGCTATTGTACTGTTGTACATGCAATAGCTGAAACCGTTAAAATTGGAAAAAAATAAACTGGGCACAGTTTGATATGATATTGACCGTATCTGCCATGAAAGGAGACAAAGTGTCTGATACATGCATGGAGTTCTCAGAGATCAGCAATGATGTCGATGGTAAAGTTACATTGAACAGAGAACCATGTAAAATGCTAGATAGGGTATACATTCCCGAATATGTTGATAGTGCCATGTGGCTGCAAAGGAAATGATTTCTCAATCCTTATTGAGAGGAAGTGTATTTCAACTTTGAGTAATAAAATTACATTCGTCATTGGCGAACAATGTTATGAGAGATACGTTTCTCCGTGATCAATCAATGTGTTCTGAGGTCTGTAGTAAGAAACATATTCATTCTTAATTTTTCTGCGAGTTTGAATTTGTTGGTAAGAAATGATAAATGGTTAGTTAGTTGTACATAGGTAATACATGTGAGCATCATGTAGTTCAGATAGATGTGTGCATCACGTACATCACGTAGATGTGTAAATAGTTCTGAAGAACGTAAGTAATTCATTCCTGTAGCGAATGTAATACACGTATGCATTTAATACGTAAGGAATCCATTCAAGTAAAAAAATGTAACTCGTGCAACAATCAGTGCGTTAGTATTTTATGCAAGTTAATAATGCAATGCAGCAATAAGTGCGTAAGAATTCCTTCAATTGAGGAATGTAAGTAATTCATTCAAGAACATAGTGCAACAGTAAGTGCATCTTTAACTCTTACATTATAGTATTCTAATGTAAATAGTTATACATAGTTTATGAAGTTGCTGTTATCCATTAGAGTTTCTATCATGCAAGAGTTACAAGGTAAAAATGGAAATTATATCAGTTTCTACTAGTAGTTGGTCAGAATAATATGTAGCTAAACCAAAAAAAAATCGTAAAACACCAATGTAAAGTATTTTCAAGAGTGTATATAACATTGGCTTGGTGTGTTGTGTAGACATCTTCTAAAAAGAGAACAACACACATTAAAATTTCAGAATACATGGTAATTGGAAAAGAGTCAGGTGAACTGATATAAAATGTAATGAAATGGAATGGTATGGAATGGAATGACACTACTACCTTTGCGTGTGTGACCGCAATTTATGACGGTAATCATTTGTAGCAGTGTGTGTGTCATCATTAACTGCAGGTGTGTCCTGTGTATCAGTATTAGGACTTGGTAAATCTTCACCTGTATTTAATCCTCGAGCTACTCGTTTAACCTGATCTATATGGACTGTCTTTGCATGGTACTTATAAATGTGCTGTATAGTAATTTTATGTCCATGCTCAATTGCAATGACCCTGTCCTTCAAATGTAGGATCTAACTTTGATGTTAATTGCTGCACCTGAAAGTATACTACATCACCTATAGTAATTGGCTTTTTGGCTGTGTATGGGCGGTGGTATTTAATCGTGTCCTCCTTGGACAATTCCATAGCATCTGTTACACGTTTGTATATTTTCTGAAAATCAGCCACTCTAACTGTAACGTAGTCATCAAAATTATATATTGGCTGTGGACTCTGCTCTAGGAGAGTGTAAGGTAGTCTTTTGTCTTGCACAAAGACAATGAAATGTGGTGTTTCACATGTAGACTTGTGTAAGGAAGAGTTAAGTGTGGCAGACACTTGTGGCATCCATTCATCCCAATGAGAACTGTAAGGTTGAGCTAATGAATTCAGGAGTTGTATAATCTTCCTATTTTGTCTTTCTACCATGCCGTTGCTGCTAGGGTGATAGCTAGTTATGTTACATTTGTTTATGTTGAATAGTTTGCAAATTTCTGCTAGAATTTGATTGTTAAACTCGGTACCATTGTCCGAGAGCAATGTGGATGGTCATAGACCACTATATCTCTGGACTGTTCACGCGATAATGTTTTGAAATTGCCAGGCTGCATAGCGGCCCGCGGCCCGCCCGACAAAAAGATATAGACTGGTTTATCAGTAGCCTATATATGATATACTTTAATCTTCGTAAATGTTTGTTCTATAATATTATCAAATAAAAAACAGGAAAACACGCTAAAGAAATGCCATTACGAGACTTTGAAGAAATATGCATGAACTTAATATTCACTTCAACTCTTCGCCATTTAAAACTTTGCTAGTCAACTTTTATCATGTAGGGTATCAATAGAAGCGCAATTTTATTAGCTTTCCATTCATATATTTCGTTTTCTGATAAATGAGTTAGAACCATGCATAAATTAGCGTTAAAAAAATAAATAAAATCATCAATCGGGTAATTTTCCCGATTGATGATGTTATTTATTTACTTATGTATTTCGTTTTCTGATAAATGAATTAGCACCATGTATAAATTAGCGTTAACTAAATAAATAACCTCATCAATCGGGAAAATTACCCGATTGATGATTTTATTTATTTAGTTAACGCTAATTTATGCATTATGGTAATTCATTTATCAGAAAACGAAATACATCAATGGAAAGCTAATACAATTGCGCTTCTATTGATACCCTGCATGATAAAAGTTGACTCGCAAAGTTTTAAATGGCGAAGAGTTGAAGTGAATGCATATTTCTTCAGTCTCGTAATGGCATTTTTTAGCGTGTTTTACTGTTTTTTATTTGATAATATTATAGAACAAACATTTACGAAGATTACAGTATATCGTTATATAGTGATAAACCAGTCTATATGGTCCGTATATATATATGAATCCGAGCGGCCCTCCGACTTAAGGGCCATTGTGCAACAGGCCGATATTCCGTGCGCAGTCCAGATTTACAGTGGTCTATGGGATAGTGTATTGAATTTAAAGAAAACTTCATCCGTAAGTGCTTTTGCAACTGTGCGAGCCGTTTTGTCTTGCAGTGGTACCAAAACTGAGAATCTAGAAAAAGGGTCAATGGCTACTAACAGGTATTGAGAACCAGATTCTGTTAGTGGGAGTTTTAGCAAGTCAATGGCTATTGTCTCCCAAAGTCCTTTGGGTGCAGGATAAGGTAGCATAGGGGCAGGTTTTCCAACGGAACCCTCTGTTTCAGCGCATGATTGACATTTATTTATGTGTGCAAAAATATCACGGCGCATGTATGGCAAAAAATATTATAAACGTGCTTGATGCAAACATCTATCTTTCCCAGGGTAGCCTGCAAGGCTAGAATCATGTAAAAGGGAAAGGAATCTTGGTATA
The DNA here is from genome assembly GCA_016584305.1 of Chionoecetes opilio. Lineage (NCBI taxonomy): Eukaryota > Metazoa > Arthropoda > Malacostraca > Decapoda > Majidae > Chionoecetes > Chionoecetes opilio. The sequence continues at coordinate 5,437 of JACEEZ010023229.1, forward strand.
AGTGCTGAAGGTACTATCAGCTGTGTAACCTGGCGTTTTGGTTCCTGTCTTGTCGTGAGATATGTATCTTTCACCAAAAGGTACGTTGTATTGTAACCTAAACTCATTAAGTGGGTCAGGTAATTTTTGCAATTGTGTATCATCTCCTGACTCCAAGTAGTAAATTATGGGAAGACAGAAGGGATCATTTCGCTGTTCCTCTTCAATGCTGGGAATAGCGATTTGGGTGTCATGTTTTGGTTGCTCAGGTGTCGCGGTTACAAGTGCAATATTTCATGATGATGAATCTGCCACCAAATGTACTTTTCCTGGCAGATACTTACATTTTGGGTGGAAGTCTAGTATCGTCAGGCGCCAACGTGCCAATTTGCCTGACAATTCTTTTGAATTGAACAATTCTACAACAGGGGCATGGTCTGTTTTAACAAGAATGTTGTACCCATAGATGACAGATTTGAAATGCTTTAAAGACCATACAACCACCAGAGCTTCTATTATGTGTGGTTGAATAGTTACGCTCTGCGGGATTGAGAGTTCTGCTGGCATGAGCTAAGGCACGCCAATTACCTCTATCATCTTTCTGCATCAGAACAGCACCAAGGCCTACATCTGATGCATCAGTGAAGAGTGTAAACTGACGTGAATAATCTGGGTAAGCAGGGACTGGGGCATCACACAACAATACCTGTAATTTACAAAATGTTTGTTCTTGTGGAGCTTCCCATGAAAATTGAACATCTTTCTTTAAGAGATGTGTTAGTGGACTTGCAATTCGCGAGTAATTCATGATAAATTGCCTGTAAAAACCATTGAGGTCCAAAAAAAACTTCTGAGGGCTTTGACATTCTTAGGTGTTGGAAAATTCATCATTGCATCTACCTAAGACGTGGTAGTATGTAACCCATTGGCATCCAATACATGACACAAGAAAGAAATTTGTTTCTTCATGAAGGAACATTTGGTTAGTTTAACCTTCAAATTAGCATCTTTAAGTTTAGAAAGTACCCTGTCTAGCGTTCGGAGGTGAGAATTTGTATCAGGGGTACAAATAACTATGTCGTCCAAGAAAGCAAAAACTGAATCTCCTAGTAATTCTGAAAAAACAGTGTTGATTAGATACTGAAATGCTAGTGGTGCACCTGCTATTCCACATGGTAGCTTTTTGAAAGCGTAATGGCCTGAAGGAGTACTGAACGCTGTAAGGTCCTTAGATATGTCATCCAATGGGACCTGCCAGTTAGTTTGGAGGCTGAAATCTGTAGCTTGCATAAACAAAGGCGACCCTGCTGATTTCATGTTAGAATTGTCCAACTAGTTTTTTTAAAGTGTCTAGGCATAGAAAAGTGTAGTTCAACTTGTTGGACATTCTGAATCTGGATGGTATGGCCGCCATGACAGTTTCCAAAATGGCCGCCATCGGAATTTGTTTTAAATTTGTTGTAGGTTGTAATGGCCATAGATTAGTGATGTTTGTGTCAATTATACCATATTCCAACACGGGGAACACATTTATTTACTTTATTTTTGTATTGGATCACAAAGATTCATGTTATTCCCGATTTTAGGAGAAAAAAATGAACAAAATAAGGGGCAAAACTGGAGACAACAATACTGTGCAGAACCATTCTTGTTTTGGTTAACTTTAAAGCTAAAACATCAAAACCTGTGTTATAAAGGAACTAAAACAATGTGTAATATTTGTATTTATCCTGACAAACAATCATACAGTTGTTTAGCACACGAATTAGTAATCATCAACGCGTCGAACAAACTTGACAGAACCAACACATATCTATGTTTTACACCAATGTTACCATTATTACTTATGATGCGGATGGAATCAGTCTCATTGCCATGAAATTGTTCAGAATGGTGAAGGACTCATTAGTGTCAGTCAATATGTTATTGTTATCAGATTCCTTCTGACATAGAACATGGCACATGTAATCTGGCTCTTGCTACCACCGTAGGGTGTTTGTTTGTGTTGCACTAAGGCGGGAAATGAACAGATCTCTGGTCCTTTCTTCTTTTATTTAACAACGGTTATAGCTAACAACTGTCTTTCAAACACACTCGCTTTCACTCGTAGTCGCTTGCTACAGAGGGCACGTCTTACTGGCCCGAGAGCCGTTTCGAGTCTGCCCCAGAAAATGAGAAGATATCTGTGGAAATTATCCATAAACCACCCTCTCATAATTGGTAGAGTGGTGGTTTTGTTTTCCCCCCTCCTTGTGAGTGAAGTATTTCCCGCTCGTGATAGGGGTTTATAGGGATGTATATATATAATTATAATGGTAATGGGTAATAGTTAAGGTAATTTAAGTAAATGATTAGTACTGGGATAGGATAAATTAATATTCCCAGTGGTTAATAAGCATTGCATTTAAATAATTAGCACCTTAATTTGGAGCGCGGTCATTGGCTGCCGCCCATTAGATACTAGCCACTAAGATTTATGTACGTGGCTATAGGTAGGGTGGCCGCTAGCCGCTGCCCATCGGAGAATCAGTACCATTCCAGTTCCCGTGAGAGTAACATCTCTTTGATCTTATCTGATTACATTGATAAGAATTGTATATAGACTCTTTGTACATATAGTTTAAAATCAAAGGACATGTGTAAAGAAACAACACACTGATAACAATAGCCGTGCGTCAAGTTACTTGGTGTGATAACCACTTGACGCCCACGATTACGCCTCCGCCCACCGCCTCTGTCATACACGGGCGGCCCTGAACACGGGCGACCACATCGGATCACAAGACCATTGCAGTATTAATACAAGACCTACAGCCCATTTTAACCCACTATCCACCGATAAGTATCCTAGTTAGTTGATTAGCTAGGGTATGGAGTCGGGCAGGGATATATGGGTTTGATGTTAGGTAAGAGAACCCTCAGATTAAATATGTATGTGACATAAATTCCCACAATATCTTTTCCGAACCTCTGAATGTGACGTCACTTAAACGTCACCTCTATTCCTACCAATGGTAAGGAACTCCGCTCTGCTTTTGTTCCTACTCTGACCAATCAGGTCAAAGCTCTAAGTTGCTGACTGTATACATTTCCTATCTGAAGCCGATCTCATGTTTTGAGCTTGGTTAAGATTTACGAGTTTTTTCGTTTCACTTAGTCGATGTAAGCATTATATATTTTTTTCTCTCTCTCGCCTATCCATCTTCCTTTTAGACTTATTCTAAGTTAATCTAGACTTAATCCAGGCTAGGCCTATTACAGGGCTCGGCAGGCTACCGCTTGTCGTCCCGACAAGACTTCTGGTTTAACTAAATGCGAACAAATACATGATGAAATATTTTCTATCCTAATTCATATTCACCGAATATGTACAGTTATCAATCTATCATATTATACAATCTAAGTAATTCATTGTGTTGTGTTTGCTAGTATAAAATCCTATTACAGGGTTCAAGGCTCATGAGCCACATGCCTTAACTGTCTGCGATGAGGAATCTTGATGTGTAGCAGTCTTCTGTACATAAAGAGCATTCCTAGTAATCCAATAAGTATTGATAAAACAGTAGGTACAATTAACAAGATGTACCAAATTGACTGATTTAATTCTGTGGTAAACAATTTGCTGGAAGTACGCTTGTTGGGTCTTTAAATTTTTCAACGGAGGTAGTCTGTCTGGTAAGTTTACATTAACGTCTGATAGTATATTTTCTTTCGTGATTTCCATAGTTTTCTTTCTATTAACAATTATAGAAAAATTGTCTGAGTGTAACTGACATGGATCAGGTATGCTATGCAATCCATTTACTTAAGATACATTTGATCCAGGAGTAGGAAAGGGTCCAGTGATTCTTTAAGGTCGGACCTACTTTCACTTAGTTGCTCTACGTTATTAGCAATTTCAGCAATTATTTCCAGTACTTCATCTACATTGGCTTGAAGTGTGTCTAATTTCGGCAAGGATTGTTGCAAAGTATTCATTGTATTTCTCAAATCAGCATATAATCCTAAGTTTGTGATTGCCAGACCTGCAAGTCCTCCAATGGCTGCGACTATAGCTATACCTCTATTACTCCTATGATCATCTAGAAAATTGGTTTCCAAACTAGTGACTTTCTTTTCAACATCTATTATCTTGTTCCATAATCAGACATCTTTGACTGTTAGTCTATCCCTTGCTACTTGTATTCCTTCCTTGATTACTGTCAGGGTGTCTCTAATGTAGATAACATTTTCCATTTTCAAGAGGATTCTCACAGATTGGTTAACAACAATCACATCTCCTACCTTCCTTACTAAGGCTCCGGGCCTCACAGGGTCCCAGGCCAGTGCTAGTGAACCTAACAACATGCATGTCATCAACCTCATGGTTTTCTGTAAAAGGAGTTACAATCAACACCTAGTTCCAATAACATTTCATTTACATTTGCCTCAAATTCATCTTGTAAGAGAATTTCCGTTACGTTACAAACTAGCAGAACATGGTTGGAGTCCTTTTCATAAAATTCCTTGCAATAGCCTCTCAATTTTTTCCTGTAATCATGGTTTTCATTTGTTTTCATTTAACATGTCTACATTACTATTTTGTGCACTTATGTTTGTTTCCTCTATTGAATTTTCAGGTGACCTTTCTACGTCGTTATGTGTTGTGTCTGTTTGTTTTTCTCTAGTCATATTTGTTTTCTTAAGGTGATCTGCATGTCTGATTGTTACCTCTCCCGAATCTAGGGATTGAATCTTGTACTTGTTTCTACCTGCATTTTCAATTATTTTTTATGGACCTCTAAACTTAGGTGATAGCTTATTACTGTGGGCAATAGGTACATGGAATTTTGCCATTACTAAATCTCCATTTCGTAACTTTACTTCGTGTGCCGTTTTATGTTGCTGTCTCTTTATTTCCTCTGAGTATTCCTTCATGTGACTTCTTACTCTCTGGTGAATGACTTGAAATTTGTGTAATCTATTTGCCACGTAATCATCCTGATTATACACAGGCTTGGGTTCTGCATCTAAAAGTTCATACGGTAGGACTTTATCTTCTTCAAATAATATGTAGTGTGACGTTTCTCCGGTGGCTGAGTTTATCTGTGAATTCAGCGCACATTTGACGTGAGGGACCCATGTATCCCATGCTATGCTGTACGGATCAATTAAACTTCTCAAACAAGTTATAATTTTGCGGTTCAGTGTTTATACTACTCCATTACTCTGGGATAGGCTTGTATATTTATTTTCTTTATGTTAAATAGTTTACATAACCCTTCTAGTATCTGATTGTTGAACTCTGTACCATTGTCTGACACAATTATCTTTGGTGTCGTGAAATTGCTAATTATTTGTTCGAATATTATTGGGGCGACCGTTTCTGCCTTTTTGATATTCATGGGCTGTATGATGCAATATCGGGAAAAATAGTCGATGGCGACCAGTAAGTATTTATATCCGTTTTCTGACATTGGTAGCTCAAGTGTATCAATATGAACTCTTTCCCATGGTTTCTGGGGTATTGGGTACGTTAACATTGGTGCTGGAGAACGTGTGTTACCTTTCACTTCGGCGCATGTCGTGCAGTTATCCAAGTGGGAATATATGTCTTTTCTCATACCGGGCCAAAAATACTTTAGTTGTGCTTGCTTGTAAGTCTTGTCTTTTCCGGGGTGTGCGCTGTGGGCACTGTTATGGAGCATCTTTAATACTTCCGGGACTAGTGTCTGAGGGATTACTAACTATTTCACTATACCTCGTGTTATATCTTTGCTTAATATTTCTGCGTTTCTGTATAATAACCCATTGCATATTTCGAAATCGTTTATCTTGTATTTAGTGGTAAGTTTTGGTTCTTGACTATCTGTCGGGTTTGCTAGGTACGTTACTACTTTGCTCCACATGTTATCCTTTTCAAGTTCTGTGCTGACTAGGTCTGTATCTAGTGTGATTAATTCTTCAGTACTGCATATTGAGATCATTATCTCTGTCTCTGGTCTTATGTTCCTTGAGGGTGCATCTGCGGCTACGTTTTTCTTTCCTGGTATGTATTCAAAACTGACTTCATAATTCTGTAACGTCGTGAACCATCTGGCGAGCCTGCCTCTAAGGTTTTTGTGCTTGAACAGGTTCTGTATTGCTGTGTGGTCAGTCCACACTCTTATCTTGGAACCTAATAACATGTCTCTGAATTTTTCTAGACAGCATATTACTGCTAAAGTCTCACGTTCTCTGATGCTGTAATTCTTTTCTGCGGTTGTACATAGTCTAGATGCATAAGCTATCGGTTGGACCGTTCCCTTTCTTTCCTGCATTAATATTCCTCCTAGCCCTATATCTGAGGCGTCGGTGCATAAGATAAATTCCTTCTTGTAATCTGGGAAGATTATCACTGGTGAACTGGTGAGTTTCGACTTTAGAGTTTCAAATGCTTGCTCTTGAGCTTGTCCCCAACTAAAAGTCTGATTCTTTTTCAATAGAGAGTTTAGTGGCTGTGCTATATCGGCATATCCCTTTATAAAGATTCTATAATAACCTGTTATACCTAGGAAACTCCTTACTTTCTCAACTGTGGTTGGCACTGGGAAATTTCTCACGGCATCTGTTTTGGACTGTACTGTTCTTAGTCCATTTTTATCTATCTGATGACCGAGGTAAATAAATTTGTCTTGTAGGAAGGTACATTTCTGCATTTTCACTATCAATCCGGCTGATGAACCTAGAGAACCTAGAGAATACCAAGTCTAGTTTCTTAAAGTGTTCCTCTGCTGTCTGTAATACTATGAGTATGTCATCTAGGAATACACTGGCTGTGTTCCCTATTAGCACTTGCAATACTGTGTTCGTCAGTCTCATGTACGTCAAAGGACTGTTTGATAATCCAAATGGCATGCGTTTAAACCTGTAGTGTCCAGTCGGTGTGGAGAAGGCTGTCATATCTTTAAATTCATCCTGCATTTCTATCTGCCAGAAAGCTGACTTCATATCTATTGTGCTAAATAGTTTATTTTCTGTTCCTAGATTGCGGAGAATATCTGAGATTACTGGTAATGGTAGACGATCTGGGATAGTGCGTTTGTTTAGCTCCCTGTAGTCTATGACTGGGCGTACAGAGTCGTCTGATTTTGGTACTAGTATGAGAGGAAAGTTCCACTCACTATCATTAGGTTCAATCACATCTTGTGTGAGCATTTCACTGATTAATATATTTACTGTGGCGAGCTTTGAGTGCCGTAATCTATATGCTGGTATATAATGGGTTGTGTACCTGACTTTAATTTTATTTGATGTTTCAACACGTCTGTCTTGCCTAAGGCGTCCCCCGGCAAAGCAATCGCGTTCGCGTGCTTCGTTAGCAGTGTTAAGAGTTCTTGCTATAAATCAGGTCGACTGGTAGGTTTAAGATGGTCTAGGTCCCTAGGAGATCTCTCCCTAATTCTACATCTTTCTGGACTGAGCAAATGAATGGGTCTGGTGCATTTTCTGAAGTTTGAATTTTAACCCTTTCACGCACGGTGACGCAATCGCGTCAAAACGGGCCGTCTACATCTGAGCTTTTGACGCAAACTGCGTCAAAAAACATTTAAAAGTTCGCCAAAAATAAAGTATTTATCAGAATCGCGTCAAAATTTACTGCGTCAAAGATCCAAGCTAGGCCTATAAAATAAACTAATTGTCAACTCGCTCGTGAGGGTGGATTTGAAGTGATAAGGGCTTGTGTTCCAGCTAACTCAGCAGGCAGCCTGTCAGCGCGGACTGCCCGTCCCTTTAAAACTTGTCCCGAGCCGGGTAAGCCATACTTGTAGCCTAATCAGTCTTCCAACATGTGTTTCAGTTTTCCTCCATTTTCTCAAGAACTACTGGCCATATGAAAATTCTAATGGTAGCGTTGGAATCCTCATAAAAATCCGCTTTTATTGGCATATACACCATAAAAAGTTGACTCAGGAAGTATCGAGCTACGAAGTGGTGAACGTAATTATTTCTCATTTCTCTTTACTCAATGTTTTTTCTAAGTCGTTAAACTCCGCTATTTACTTGCATTTCTTGTTATTTTTGTCTTTCATAAGGCAGAATAATCTCTTGCGAAACCAACGATATATAATAATGCCAGAAAAAAAGAATAATCGTGGTTGAAATTGATAACATAACCAAAACATTCGCCACAGAGTCAGGCCATTACGCGCGGCCCCTTAGAGAGCCCCAGACTGATGTCGCAGTGGACGGAAAAACTTATTAAACTTTTCGTGCGTGAAAGGGTTAATTGGGTGTTCACATACTTGGAATAACCCTATCTGGGTTCCTGGTTTCAGAGTGATGTTCTTATTCAGTGTACTAATTACTAAAACTTCTAATTTCCCCTTCTCTGATTTATATACAGCGGAATCAAGCTGTGCTCCCCTTACTCTCATGGATTCTGGCATTGCAATTACTTCTGCATCATTTTTTAATCCTTTTAACTCCAGTGTCACCTTGTTAATTGACATGGAATGTAATAGTCTAGATTCTATCACATGTCCTGAAACAATTCTCATGGCTTCATCTGGTCCTTCAACTTGTTCGTTTGGTGTTGCCTCAGTGTATTGACTATCGTATGCTACCTTTTCTTGTCTGGCATTAAGCGCTTTGCTTGTATCTGGTGTGACTCCACTACTCACCTGTTTCGGTGCAGTGTGTAAGTCAGGGACCTGAAGGTTGAGGGGTATGTTTGCCCTTCTCTTTGGCTTATCAGTAGCCTTTGATCGCTCTTCCACGCTATTCTGAATGTTAGATTCACAATTGTCCTTATTTAGTACTCCAATAACTATTTCCGGATTTAGAAATGGTATGAATTTGTAGGAACAATGTACACCACAGTCTGGTGGAGATACCGTAATCTCTTGTTCTCGCATCGTAGCAAATTCAATGAACAAATCTCCAGGGAAGAATGGTTTGTCTACCACCATAGCTGTTATGTCAAAATGAAAATAATCTCTTATAGTAACAGTGATCTGCGTTTTTCCCACAGTATATAGTCGTTCGCCTGTCACTCCTTGCAGTGTGTATGGCACCGGTTCAATGAACCTAACTCCTGGCTTTACTTTGTTTAAGATTTCAAGACTTATTATGTTCACCATGGATCCTGTGTCTAGGAAAATCTGAGTTGGCGTTTTGTACACCTTGCCTTCTATCAATGGACCTTCTGTGTGTTTGCTGACTGGTATTATAATTTTTGCTTCTCTTTCTGAATTTTCTAAGTCTTGATTTTGACGGGTCTCATGTCTTACTTGAAGAGTTTTCTTCCTTGTGTTTACTTACGAAGGGGGTTCTGTACGAAAATTTTGACCTCGAAAATTTTGTGCGCGTCGAGTTCGACAGTCCCGTGTTCTGTGACCTACTTGTTTATGATAGTTGCACCAAGGTTCCTGCCAGCAGTTTCTCTCAGTGTGTCCTGTATATTGACAATTTGCACAAGATGTTGTGTTGTAACAATCTTTCGCTACATGACCTGGCTTACCGCACTGGTAACATTCTATTTGTGTAGGGCGTTGCCATGAAACACTTCTAGTCCTGTTTTCTGTTGGACCCCCACTACGTGACGTAGATCTACTGAACCGCGTTCTGGATTGAAATTACTGGCCTGTGGCGGCGGTGTATGTGTTGATCGCACTGGCATCACGTACGAATCGAACCTAGGATTTGTCTCTGCATATCCCCTCAGTAAGCAATCTATTTCTCCCAAGGACAGTGTTTCCTTCAAGTCTTTGTAAAACCTTTCGCTTGTTAAGTCATCACAATCACTAAGGATTTTCGAAAACATTATTAATTTGGCTACTAGTGACACAGACATATGATCCCCGTCTAGTGGCAGTGTCCACGTTGAAGTCTTAAGCATTTTCTCCATGTCCTGTCCCCACAGATCAAGCTTAGCAATGTACTCGGTAGCGAGTTGTGAGGAGGGTCTCTTTAAGGCTAACATTTTAACCATGGCTCTAAGTGGATCTTGGTCACTCTTTTTGGAGAAATGTCTCCTGAACACCTGAACGTAATCATCATAATCGTCAAGTTCCTCTAACTGTCTGTAGCAGATAACATGTCTGGCTCTACCATTTTCGGCATCAACGTTATGCTTAAGAACTTCTATTTTCAACCTTTCCGAAGTTAGTTTCTTATTGGCTATCAGGGTGTCTACTCTATGTAGACGTCAATAACCCCGCAGTTGCGGCGCCTTAAAACTATAATCAATCAATCTATACTCTATGTAGGAATTGATTCACCTCAATTGTGTGTGGGTCTCCAGAAAATTTTGTTACACCTGGGGCTGAGGTGATAATTTCATGTCCTACTATCTTTCCACCTTCTTCGTCACCCATTTTGGCGTGTGTATGCCTTGAATGAAGTCTACGATATAATCTGGTTACAACAGGGCTTTTCCTAATCTGTGTCTTACGAACTCGTGAGGTTGGTGACATTTACAGGACTATAATACTCATACCTTGTCTAAGCGGCGAAACGGAGAGAGAGAGCAGAGATTCCTAACACCACGTCCACCCCGGGAGACTGGTGTACACAAGGATACTCCTTGAAGATCCCCCCTGTTCACAATCACACCACACTCAGGCAACTTTATCTGTTGGTACAAGTTGTATTAGTTAACAGACAACTACATAAATATAACAAATTGTTTAAAAAGAAGTTACTATTATACTTCTCAAATGTGTGTAGAGTCGAAGTCCTCAGAATGCTGACGGCGAAGGATATCTACGTCGGTTGGCGTCTAAAGGCCGATTCCCACTATCCCGTTTGTACGGCCGCCGTACAACAACAAAGACGTCACAATGACGTCACAGCAAAGTCTACCGCACCGCCGTACTGCTGTACGGCTGCCGTACAAAGTTAAATTCAAGTCATCTCTCCCGCTCGGCGGTGTCCGCTCGAGCAGAGTTGCCAACTGTGCCCAGTTACCACAAATACCACTCAAGCGGTGATGATGGTGACGTCATTGTTGTTGTATGGCGGCCGTACAAGCGGGAAGGTGGGAACCGGGCTTAACAGTCTGGGAAGGGCGGAGTCTTAGGCTGGCGGCGGCATAGTCACTAACGTATGGTCTTGAGCTGGTAACTGTGCAGGTGATGGCGGCTTCTTCTTCTTCTACTGTCTCTTCTTGGTGCTGTCTCTTCTTGGTGCTGTCTCTTCTTGGTGCTGCCTCTTCTTGGTGCTGTCTCTTCTTAGTGCTGTCTCTTCTTGGTGCTGCCTCTTCTTGGTGCTGTCTCTTCTTGGTGCTGCCTCTTCTTGGTGCTGTCTCTTCTTGGTGCTGTCTCTTCTTGGTGCTGTCTCTTCTTGGTGCTGTCTCTTCTTGGTGCTGCCTCTTCTTGGTGCTGTCTCTTCTTGGTGCTGCCTCTTCTTGGTGCTGTCTCTTCTTAGTGCTGTCTCTTCTTGGTGCTGTCTCTTCTTGGTGCTGTCTCTTCTTGGTGCTGCCTCTTCTTCGTGCTGTCTCTTCTTAGTGCTGTCTCTTCTTGGTGCTGCCTCTTCTTGGTGCTGTCTCTTCTTAGTGCTGTCTCTTCTTGGTGCTGTCTCTTCTTGGTGCTGTCTCTTCTTGGTGCTGCCTCTTCTTGGTGCTGTCTCTTCTTGGTAGTCTCTTCTTGGTGCTGTCTCTTCTTGGTGCTGTCTCTTCTTGGTGCTGTCTCTTCTTGGTGCTGCCTCTTCTTGGTGCTGTCTCTTCTTAGTGCTGTCTCTTCTTGGTGCTGTCTCTTCTTGGTGCTGTCTCTTCTTGGTGCTGTCTCTTCTTGGTGCTGTCTCTTCTTAGTGCTGTCTCTTCTTGGTGATGTCTCTTCTTGGTGCTGCCTCTTCTTGGTGCTGTCTCTTCTTGGTGCTGTCTCTTCTTGGTGATGTCTCTTCTTGGTGCTGTCTCTTCTTGGTGCTGTCTCTTCTTGGTGCTGTCTCTTCTTGGTGCTGTCTCTTCTTGGTGCTGTTTCTTCTTGCTTCTGTTTCTTCTTGCTTCTGTTTCTTCCTTGTTTATTCTTCTTTCTTCTTAGTTATGTACGGGTGTTGTACTGACGTGCTTCTTCTAAGGCGTGAGTGAAACGACTGACGTGAGACGGTGAGAGGCGAGTGACGGAGTGAGGAATGCAAGTGTGTGACTGTGTGTATGCCTGGGCCTTGTGTAGGCCTATTTGGTATTCGTGTGGGCGGCGGTGATTCACGTATGGCGTGATCTGGTGACTGCCGTTGATTTGCTTCTATTTCTTCTTTCTTTGCGTGTTGTTTTCACCAGTCACTTGTTTCTTGTGATGTAACGTTCTCTTCGGATTTATGAGTTCGGATCCCGTCAAGCTACCACCACTGTAATCTGGCTCTTGTTACCACCGTAGGGTGTTTGCTTGTGTTGCACTAAGGCGGGAAATGAACAGATCTCTGGTCCTTTCTTCTTTTATTTAACAACGGTTATAGCTAACAACTGTCTTTCAAACACACTCGCTTTCACTCGTAGTCGCTTGCTACAGGGGGCACGTCTTACTGGCCCGAGAGCCGTTTCGAGTCTGCCGCAGAAAATGAGAAGATATATTTTCCGAACCTCTGAACTTCGCTCTGCTTTTGTTCCTACTCTGACCAATCAGGTCAAAGCTCTAAGTTGCTGACTGTATACATTTCCTATCTAAAACCGATCTCATGTTTTGAGTTTGGTTAAGATTTACGAGTTTTTTCGTTTCATTTAGTCGATGTAAGCATTATATTTTTTTTCTCTCTCCGCCTATCCATCTTCCTTCTAGACTTATTCTAAGTTAATCTAGACTTAATCCAGGCTAGGCCTATTACACACATTTTGTCTTGCAGAAACCATGAAAGAATGCGCAAACACGTTTCATTATGGCTTACTGAACTTGAACAGTAAATGGATTTCTGCAAAGTTCTTTGCATCTACATGCTTGTGTGCATCCCAGTTCGTGCTGTGCATATTTGCAACGTCGAGCTGCACATGATGCACATTTGCATGTTGTGAGCTCTAAACAGATTGCAGTGAGTGGCTTGCCAATCATCAGCCGGGGCTGAAGCACCTCACTGCCTTCTTTTACCACCAGTGCCCACCCACTATCCTCAGGTGCAGGGAGATGGAGTTCAGCTTCCAAGGCTCTTCTCCACACTAGGGTCTGATAATGTGCCCACTTGATGTGGAGAGTCAGAGCATCGCGTGTTGGAGGCAGATTCTCAACTGCTTTGGTCAAGCCAAGGAACAGATCACACCTGACTTGCTGAATGGAGTTGTTTTGGCTACTGGGACCATACAGCTTACAGACAAATGACTCTGCATCAGCTAGCACATTCTCATCTGGAAAGTCTTCCCTGCCAAGATTCTGCAGAAGTTGAGAGTTGTTTAGGAAGATAGCCCATGCGGAGCGCTTCCCAATGCCAGCAAACTGGCTTGTACTGTCTGAGCCTGTTACAGCATGAAATGCCAGAAGCGATGTCCTCTGCGAATCTGTGATAGTGATGGAATGAACAGGAACAAAGTGTTGCTTCTTAGGTATTCCAGCATTCATCCACAGAAAGAGGCTGAGCTGTGGCTGATGGGCGAGAAGGAGAACAAGGACATCAGTGTCTCGACTCACTACAATCGTTTGAGGGTATCCCTGCCCACTTGCTTCCTTTGCATGGAAAATAATTATCGTGTCAGCCTCTTCATGCTCAGCAGATGAAACAACTTTGAAACATCTCTCCCTGACGAGGTCCACACTTTTGCAGGGTCTGTGAATCCTCCATTCAACACCAGCTCTCGTTCTTTTTCATTCTGGAACTTCTTTGCTAACTCTGTACACAGAAAGTTTTCCAAACTAGCTTTGTTTTCATCTGAGGAGATGAATCTATCCCACAGCCCAATGGACTGACTTCTTGCCTGCACGTCTCGTCTGATTGCTTTCTTGCCCCGTGCCCTCTGACTTCGAGCTGTTGATTTGATTGTTTTCTTCCTGTACTGGTCGAAGACAAGGTCAACCCTGGTACATTTGTTTGAGAACACATGCCTGACACGGTCAGCAACAGCATCAGCCCATTCGCCGAGAGTTTTAGCGTTCATCCTATTCCCTAGTGTCTGGATCATGGCCATTCCGTCAATGATAGTGCATGTTGGGTATGGTCCATGCGCAACATTTTGTGGCAAGCCTTGCTGGAGAACCTTGCCGAGTGCAGCTTTGTTTTGAGGTAGGCGCAGTCTGCCATCAGGCATTGTCAGAGAAAGTGGTACAGCGCAAATCTCTTGCTCCAACATTTTGTTCATGTCAACATCTCTGCCTGCTTGCATTGCTGTTACCACACGCCTCAGAAAGTTTCTGTCTGCCTTTAGTGCAACAGTTTTTTCCTTCCCGACTTTGACTTGAACAGTGTACATGCTCTCAAAAGTTTGTAGATTCTTTGACTTGATTCTGTCATGAAAACCTGCTGTCTTCTTGATGAACCTGTTCGCAATTAACTCTGACACAACCTGCTTCCCAGTGATTTCTGCACTCAAAAGGTCATTTGTAACAGCTTCACTTGCAACGTCCCCTGAGGTAAGTGAGACTAGTTCTGGTGAAGTGCGATCAAATGGGTTGTAAGTCTTGAACAGGTCAATGAGCTTTTGCACATCATCTTGGTCTTGCTTCATTCTCTTCGCACCAAAATCTTTGTGTGCACATTCATGCTCATCATCGTCTCCCTCACTGCCGGTTAAGTTGAACCATTTAAAACAGTGAATTGTTGAATAAGCTGCATTCTAAAAATTTATGTATCGCGTCAAGTAATTTCAGTAAATTTTTATTTTTTTTAAAGAATTTGAGTACTAGGGTTCATTTTAAGGCCAGAATCAACTCAGACATGATAAAAAACATAGGGATTGACTCTAACTTTGTAAGTTTATCCCAATTACAAGCTGAGATATGAAGAAAAGTTTCGATCATGGCGGCCATTTTGAAAACTGTCGTGGTGGCCATACTATCCATATCCAGAATGTCCAACAAGTTGATTCACATTTCTGTATGTCTGGACACTCCATTCAGACTTGGTGGACTATTCTAACATGCAATCAGCAGGGTGTTGCACTTTTCTGACTTCAGCCTCCTGACACTGACAAGGTCCAGTGTAGAGAACACTTTCTTATCTGGCCCTATGGACATCAGAATATCCTGTAATACAGGTAAGGGATACCTGGTAATTTGACAAACTTCATTTAGGCGCCGATAATCTACAACTGGTCGTCAGTCACCTGTTTTCTTAGGAATCAGAAATAATGGAAAATTCCATGGGCTGCTGGATGGTTCAACAACATCATCTTCTAACATTTTCTTAACCATGCCATCAAGTATAGACTTTTGTGAGTGGGGTAACCTATATGCAGGAATGTAGATAGGTTGTGTGTCAAGTAGCAAAGGAATGTGATGAGAAATAAGGTTTGTAGTGCCCAAAGAATCAACTTGTATGGCAATTGTGTCATGATTTGCAGTTAGTCTTTGCAATAGTGCCTGCTTCGACTCCGGAAATTCCATTTCCTCTAAGGAAGGACGGAGGGCATCCTGAACACACTGTGCATGATCAGTGAGTGGTAGGGTCTCTATTTGACAAAATGGGAACTACTGGCAGCGTCGCAATCAAACCTACGGCCGCTGGTGTGACTACGAAATCTGCTAAGTACGTTCCTGTGTGCAGCTTTTGGGTGCATGGTGACTTATTATGTATGGATATTTTAGCAATACCCTTTTTGTTTACACTGCACAATGCTGATTCCAGGAAAAGAAACTTCACACGCACTGATTCACTCAAACAAATAGCCTCGCAATCTTCATTCACATCTGCAAGTTTCAGAGATACCAAAAGAGATTCGCGACCGTTTAGCGAGACGTCTCCCACCAGACAGCCACGATGTGTCTCAGAATCTTGCAAAGGACAGATAACAGTAAGGGTAGAACAGGAATCAGATTCAGTGTTACTCGGTGAATCTATTTCACTGTGAGCTGTCACCTCTAATGGCCGCTCAGGCACGCAAGTTATTGCATGTATGTCAATCTCAGGAGCTTGCACTGTTGCAGTACTAAATGTAAGCACTGGTGAAGGGTTTTTGATTTCGGGTATAAATGTTCCATAATACCTAATCCCGTGTATGTGTGGACAAACTTCAATGCATTCGTCTCGCATTGTTGATATACCTATCAGGAGGTCAGCAAGGAATGATAATCCTTGTGATATATGGAAACAGATAGGTTTTGCAGGCACGAATTCCTCAAACTTTAAGTTAAGCCATACTTTACCAATGACAGGGAATTTCTTGCAATCTAAACCTGTCAGTCTGATTGACAGAGCTTCTAAGAAGAGGATAGATTTCGTTTGTTTACGTAATGCATTCAACGTATCTATGTCCATGATATTTGCTCCTGCACCTGTGTCCGAAAAATGAAAGCAGTTAAATGCTTGTCCTTGTGCATGCCAGGCACAGTGAGGACTTCGTATAAAGTAGATGTACCTATAAGTACCTCAGCTAAATCATCTTCATTTTCCGCAATGTCACTTCGAAGGTACCCTGTAAAGGCTTGCTTAGTAATAATATGAGCTGTAATGATGGGTTTAACCTTGTCTGGCATGGGTAAAGGAAAAAATTGCTTTTCTGTGTTAATTGCTGGTGAAGCCTGTCTTATTTTCTCATTGTGTGTGTTTGTATGAGGGACATGTGTTACGTAGGGGCGTCCTGTACGGCGCCTATACCTTCCCCCGTCGGCTGGAGGGATTAATTGATGTTGCCTGCGTTGCAAACTACGGAACTCGTTAGTGTTATGTGTCCAGGAATTGTGATATATGCAGTACTGTTTCTTGTAAAATGCGTACTGATTGTAGTCTATTGATCTACAATGTGACAGAGTATGTCCTGGGACTTTGCAAAAGAAACAAAAATACCTATTATTTGCGTATTTGTAGCTACTATGCCTTTGATATTGCCGCTTCACCTGATACGGTGTACTTGTGTAATGCCTATGTTGCATATTTCGGGAAGAAAATCTACCTCTACAGTGTGTAGAAGGGAAAAAGTTGTGGGAATACTGCGGTCTAGAACTTCGCCTTGTGTATAAAGGATAGCCATATGTTTGCTGAACACCACGATTTAAGCGCCATGACGGTGTCGGAACAGATGTTCTGAACGTAGCCATTGTAAATTTAAATGTAAAAGTAGGTTAAAACAGCACTATAATTATTCTAACGTTGAAATTGCCCGTAAATGTGTTGTGTATCTGAGCATCACTGTGTTAGACACGAGATGTATACCTGCCCACCACTGTGTTAGACACTAAAGGAATAACTGCCCAACTAAAACTGTAAAATATTACTTAGCTGTTAGCTACTATCATTGGTGAATAAGGTGAGTTCCGGTGACTGCAGGATGAACACACCAGGTGGTTGGGTGACTGGATGAAGGATGTTCCGTGGCCGGATAAACACAATCTGTCAAAGAGTTCATATAAGAAAAGAAAAAAAAGAAAAGAAATATACAATTAAGAAATATGAACGATATAATCAGGCAGTTGTAGTGGTGCGCGCGCTCAGGTCCGTTGGTTGAGGAGCGGGTGGTGTGGTAAGGTAGTGTGTCAGCTTTCCGGTGCGGGCGGCAGGGTGGGGGGTTGTGCCAGGTTGTGAAGAGTCAGCTCAGGGCGTGCTGATGGGTGGGGGGTGGAGCTGTTGATGTGTGTTGCGTCTTGGTTGTGCGTCTCGGTGTTGCGCTGGGCCATGACGAGATGCTGGGGGTGGCTGCCGGATATATGTGTGTGTTTTACAGGTTTCTGAAGGTCGTTCGTAATGTGAACGCTTGTATCTTGACTGTAGTGGTGAGATGTTGTTATCTGGCAGCGCGGTTTTGGTGGTAGTGGAGTGTAGTCAGTCGACCTTGTGTCGTACTATTTGATGACAATGCAACAGCTCGGAGACCGGAGTGTGTCCGTCTCTCTCTCCCTTGTAGAATGAATGCCGTTCAGACAATGTTGCTTGTGGAGTTGTAGGCATACTTGTAGTTGCTGGCTGGCTTGTGGTTGTGTTAGGTTACGGCTTGATAACGATGATAATGGCTTGGTTGTGCTGGCTGGATGCGGTAAAAGTACGTAGGGTGCTTGGTTGATGGTTATGGCTGTGGTATTGGTTGTTAACTGGCTGGTTGTGGTTGTTATAAGCGCCGGAGAACGTTGCAGTACTGTGGTTGTACGTTGTTGTACTTTGCAGTACGGTAACGTGGGAGAGTTATGTTGAACGTCTAGCTTCGTATAGCTTATGTAGGAATAGTTGCTTGTTGTAGATCGGCGTATAAACTTGGTAGAACGTGGAAGAGCTGTGTAATACTCGGAGTTTGTTAACTCTTGTAGAGATTTGTAGATATGCTTGTAGAAATGCGTAGGGTATCTTATTCACACCGCTTACGCCACCACTTATAAGTCTGGGTAATTGTAGAGACTTGTTTGGGCTAAGTTAAAATGGTATATCTTTTTGGTACTCATATATTTACAAGTCCAATAAGCAACTTAGATTTATTACAACCAGATATGTAGTGAACCAGCCAGTGAGTGTCGGCGGAGCTCGTGAGATGAGCGTCTGTTTGTTATCGTGGTCCGAGGTGTTCTGCTGTCCTTCACGCCGTTCTGATCCTTGCTCTTGGTGTTTTGTCCTTTCGTTACTATCTGATGTTCACGGTAACCTGAAAGATATGCCTATAATTATATATACATTATATATATATATATATATATATATATATATATATATATATATATATATATATATATATATATATATATAATATATATATATATATATATATATATATATATATATAGGGTGGTCCTTATATGGGGGTAAAAAATAAAAGTAAGAATTCTTAACCTCTCATGTTCTGAAACGAATCCACTTTGGCTGGAAACTTCACAGCCAAATTTATATATTGTTTGAAAAATATTTACAGGTAGTCCAGAGGCCTTGAACATTATGCATCACTAGCCGCAAAGCCGCCCTCCGGGCGGACTTTTTGGCTAGCTCCTGCGGAGGGCTATTGGTGGGCCTTAAGCCCACCACCTGTGTTTGGTGGGCCTTCGGCCCACCAAACATGGACTCTCCAGATAGCCCCTTCTAACTTTCCTGAAATCATGGATGTAGAAATGTATGTATTCCCCCCACCCATTACCCATCACCCCCCACCCATTCACTCACCCATTACCCATCACCACACACCCATTCACTCACCCATTACCCATCACCCCCCACCCATTCACTCACCCATTACCCATCACCACACACCCATTCACTCACCCATTACCCATCACCACACACCCATTCACTCACCCATTACCCATCACCCCCCACCCATTCACTCACCCATTACCCATCACCCCTCACCCATTCACTCACCCATTACCCATCACCACACACCCATTCACTCACCCATTACCCATCACCCCCCACCCATTCACTCACCCATTACCCATCACCCCCCACCCATTCACTCACCCATTACCCATCACCACACACCCATTCACTCACCCATTACCCATCACCACACACCCATTCACTCACCCATTACCCATCACCCCCCACCCATTCACTCACCCATTACCCATCACCCCCCACCCATTCACTCACCCATTACCCATCACCACACACCCATTCACTCACCCATTACCCATCATCCCCCACCCATTCACTCACCCATTACCCATCACCACACACCCATTCACTCACCCATTACCCCCCACCCATTCACTCACCCATTACCCATCACCCCCCACCCATTCACTCACCCATTACCCATCACCACACACCCATTCACTCACCCATCACCCATCACCCCCCACCCATTCACTCACCCATTACCCATCACCACACACCTATTCACTCACCCATTACCCATCACCCCCCACCCATTCACTCACCCCCACCCATTCATTCACCCATTACCCATCACCACACACCCATTCACTCACCCATTACCCATCACCCCCCCCCCATTCACTCACCCATTACCCATCACCACACACCCATTCACTCACCCATTACCCATCACCCCCCACCCATTCACTCACCCATTACCCATCACCACACACCCATTCACTCACCCATTACCTATCACCCCCCACCTATTCCCTCACCCATCACCCCCCACCCATTCACTCACCCATCACCCCACACCCATTACCCATCACCCCACCCATTCACTCACCCATTACCCATCACCCTACATCAAGGCTTCCTCAATTCTCGCAACCCACTTTTGTTTTCACAATTCTCGCTAATAGGCTGCTAAAAAAAAAAGAAAAAAAAAAGTGATCGGATCATCTCATAAGTGGGCTTATGACCTTCCCCTGGTCAACCTGATTCCAAAAATGTGCCATATGAGGTGTTTGCGCCACGGGGGGCGGAACCTATACCACACACACACACAGACAGACAGACAGACAGACAGACAGACAGACAGACAGACAGACACACTTTCGCTTATATTATTATAGATAATGAATATCTCAGGTGTACAATTCCCAGTCCCCCCTCAGCTCTATAGTAAAGATATTACGTATAGGTGGGTATTATCTGTGTGTTTGGTGTAGTCGAGAGCAGCGGTGAGAGCAGGAGTGACCACGTTCTGGCTGCCCCGAGCCCGTTTTGGCAGTGAGCCTCCGACGGCTCCTTAGACCACTTCGTTATCATCATCTGTGGTTTCCGACGGACTGCTGCTGCTTGAGGGAAGCACAGCTTTTGAAGTGGAGGCCTCACACTCCATCCTTGACCTCGATTTCTGCTTCTTCTCCTCCAGGTGCTTCCGCTCAGCTCTTTCCTCCTTCTTTGTCAAAACTGTGTCCTGGCGTCCCATGGTCCCACGGCGGCCCTTCTCCCGCTGGGCGAGGAGGAAGTCCCGGTCCTCTTTGATGCTAATTTTCTTCAAGGCATCGGCATGAGCAATATCAAAGATGTCATCCAATGCCCCCACAAATGCCTCCTGCTTGCAGACCTGAGCTGGTGTCTTCCTGTTCCGGAGACGCTCTAAGTCTTTCCACGTCTGGAACAGGGCCTCCAACTTCTTGATAGAGTGCTGCTCTGGTTTGACTGGCATTCGGGCTTTCCCCACCCAGATGGCTTGGACTTGGCGAACAGACTCAGTGGCCGCCTCACGGATCGTCTGCTTCTGGTTGTGGAGGCGGAGCAAAACGCACAACACCTCATGATTGGACGGAAGCTTGCTTTCTCCAAACTGCTCAGTAGGATGCCCGATGAGGAAGACCTCAGTACTCGCACGTGTAGTAGCCATAGCTGTCTGCGAAAAAAAAAAAAAAACATTCATGGGATGATAATTATCATCTGTATATATTATATATTATAATAGGAGTCGGTGAGTACAAATACAAATATCAGAGGTCAATAATGGTTCAGATTGGACTAAGAACAATCAAGAACACGAGGGAAAGAACACAATTGTATACATTGACATTTATGCTACTTAACAATACATAATACATATAAGTCATATATAATATAATCAATCTCCTAACTCATTGCTCCTACCTTTGAATGAGCAACTAGCTGCGAACAAATACAGGATGGAGACGGCAATATGGAGAGGATGGAGGCAGGTCAATGATTAATTTACTCTGAAACCTATTTTAAGAAACTTTCCTTTGATAACTATTCTAATTTTTATATAATACAGGGGAGAAAAGAAAAACAATTAATGACAAAGAGCATGCATAGTTGCATACATTGCATAGGCATGCTACAACGAGGCCTGCACATGCTTATGATGTCTACTGTCTAGTGTCTACTCATTGTCTAATCCAAAAAGTATTATTACGAAAACTGGACTGGACGCCTAAAAAGTACGTAGAAGTACGAAAGTACGATCACTCTGGACTACCCCTAAATATTCTTCGTATAGCTTGAAACTTCAGCACATACGTTTATAGGACTAGTGGACTCACTTTAGGGGGTGAGAACATAAAATTTCGAAAGTTGAAAAATAAGGACCACCCTAATATATATATATATATGTATATATATATATATATATATATATATATATATATATATATATATATATATATATATATATATATATATATATATATATGTATATATATATATATATGTATATATATGTGTATATATATATATATATATATATGTATATATATGTGTATATATATATATATATATATATATATATATATATATATATATATATATATATATATATATATATATATATATATATATATATATATATATATATTGTCACGGTCGGTGACACAAGGTCGCCACCCCAGGCCATGCCCCAGGGACACGTGGGTCTAATTAAGTTAATTCAGGATATTTAAAACAAGATCAACATATGAAATCCTTATATAATTAACACGCTTAACTCCAATTCCTTGGTACAACAACAGATAAACACTTGAATGCACGGTCACAGAAAACTCGCAGATAGGGATACCACGCGCAACGCTACCAAAATCTCACTCACTCTCACTTTCCGTCTCTCTTTAACTTCCAGCCTCCACACACAAAAACACCTTAAGAGCACTTCTACTGAGCGTCTATACCATAACAACAAGAGGACTCCACTGAGTCTCTATGCATAACACAACGCTTCTACTGAACGTTAAACATAACACACAACGCTTCTACTGAACGTTATCCTCCCAATCACAAAAGAGCGCTTCTACTGAGCCTCATCACCTACTTCCCTCCTACTCTCACTTTCCGTAAATACAGCCCACCCGACATCGGTGAACTAATAATGATGAAAACACTTTACAAGATACTCACAATACCCTGGTATCAAGGGGGAAGGAGGACTCACACAGCCTCCCACGTGGTATGCCCACGCCGTCACAGTGGCTCCTCACACAACACTATAAGAGTGGAATGATTGGAGTGGGGGCCGAGGCAAGGGTCACGACCTGTTTTATATGGGTGACCTATCTGGCGGCGGGTGGCAACCCTCTCGTTACCCATACTTCCTCCAAAGGGGGCGGGGCTACACTCTGCCCCGGCCATCTTGACCATCACAACACATACGCGGGAAATATGAATTTCGTCACTATATATATATATATATAAATATATATATATATATATATATATATATATATATATATATATATATATATATATATATATATATATATATATATATATATATATATATATATATATATATATAATTATATGGTTATGACGTTCCTAAAAATATACTGGTTCTTTTGATGTTAAGTACATGAAAATATCCTGTATGGAAGTTATAATACTTGTTACACTTGTGTGATAATAGTTGTAATTTAATTGTAATAGTAATGCAAGTTATTATATATGTTAGAAGTGATTACAAAATCCACACTGGAAGTTGGTTCTCCATGTGAATCACAAGGTTGGAGGGCCACTGACGATGGCTTGTGTGTTGTATGGACGCATTTGCCGCCGATCCCACAGGCATGCGTGGAACTGGCAGCATGTGGGTGCAAAACGAAATGCCGAACGATGGCTTGCAGCTGCCTGAAAAAAGAACAAGTGTGCACTCCAGCGTGTACTTGTAATGCAGAACAATGTCGCAACCCTATCTCAATCACAGAGGACGAACGGACTGAATAACAATGAACATAATAAACTCCGATACATGTATATCAATTTATTAAAATGCAAATAAATGTAATAAATTTGTTCAGCTTGTACATGTATTTCAATAATTTCAGGGCAGTTTACATACTGTATATATATGTATATATACAAAATATTGCTTTCTCTCTATCCATAGTTCTAGTTCTATTATATATATCTAATATAGTCAGACTTATCATAGTTTTCCCATATGTTGATAAATATTTGTTGGGAAAAAATTGTATTGGAAAATACAACAAAAATACAGAAACTGTCTCCCTAAATGCACTTAGTGAGCTCAATATGACACTAAAATGTCAATTGTGGTCAGAACGACCCCTTTGTTGCTTTATATATATAGTTATTGGCTTGAAAAAAAATGTGCAAACCCCAAAAAAAGAAAAAAAGTTTTTTTTTTTTTTTTTTACCCAAAGTGCACTTAATGACCCCAAATTGACCCTAAAAGGTCAAATTTGCGGGGGTACCCACCCTGGCCTAAAAGCTCACCCCATATGGGTATGATTCCACATGGGTACCCAATTCTAACAAGCAATGCCATCCAAAAAAAAATTTGCCCATTCGGCCGGCCGTCTATTACCCTTGTTTTATGGTACGGTCTCAAATGGAGCAGATGCCTTAAGCTACATATAATTAGCACTCATTACTCGTCATGCGCTACTTATTTTAATTCCTGCTGCTTCAATCAAGCTACCCTTCTGTCCCCTTCTCTCTATTGAGTCTACTTTCAGTTCCTTCCCCCTACCTGTAATCTGCGCTGCCTCTACACATTTTCTCCCTCTTTCTTGTTACTACTTTTTGATATCCCCCTTCTGTTTTTCTCCCTCTTTCCTTTCATTGCATCCTTATTATTCTTTCGCTGCATTCTTACTTACTTTATCCTTTATTTTCTATCAATTTGCTCATTTTCCTCCTCATCCTTTACCATTCTTTATAATAGCTGACCTATCAATATTTAGGTAGTAGGGGTCATAGACAAAGTAGAAAACCTGCTACTCCTTTCCTTTCGAGTCGTCTCTTTGGCTGGTACCAAGAGTCAAGGCGGTAGAGCGACGAACGACGAACGACATACGAAAGAGGGATATATTTTGGAACGAAGAGCAGCGACGACGGTCGTCGGTCACGGTCGAAGACACGGGTACCCCCGCCTCTTCCCACAACCTTCGATTAATTTTTATTATATTCCTAATCTGGAGGGATTAATAGATATTTTAACAAGATATTTTCCAATAAATAACTAGGTATAATTTATGATTATTAGGTATTACATATGCGGCAATAACTGATTTGAGTGACAATAACACAGGGGGTTCGGGGTAACGGGGTGGGTCTTGGTTAAACTGCTGCCATTCTCAAGGTTGCTGCCAGAACCCGCCAGGAAGTTTTTCTTACCGCACATGTTTACCTTAATACACGCCTCTACTGTTAATTGACTTCATAAAATATATATTTCACCAACTTCATAACCGAGCGACATTTTTGTTGATGTTTTTGATAAGTTTACGGGCAAATCCGCATTATATTCATACCAAGGCAAGGAAGTTTGAAGGAACACTGTTACCAATCCACACCTGGGTCACACCTCTGCCGACCCTGCCTTTCTGTCAACTCTTGGTAACGATTTGAAGGCTCTGCCTAGACCTCGCCTTCGTCGGTCGTTCGTCGTTCGTCGCTTGTCTTTTGGTACAAGCCTTTGTTTTTGTTGTCTCCATGCTTATAAAATGAGATGAAAGAATTTAAGAAAAACTTATCATAGCTAGGAGGAAAAGGTGGAGAAGAGATAAACATGCAAATTATATTTTGACACACACACACACAAAGAGAGCGAGAGCGAGAGAGAGAGAGAGAGAGAGAGAGAGAGAGAGAGAGAGAGAGAGAGAGAGAGAGAGAGAGAGAGAGAGAGAGAGAGAGAGAGAGAGAGAGAGAAAGGAAAAACCCTTATCACTTGAGCAAAGAAGTGCTTCCTGCCTTCCTGAAATGCCTGCTCTTCACTACTCTCTTTTTCCTCCTTATCTATAATATAAGCGAAAGTGTGTGTGTGTGTGTATGTGTGTCTCTGTGTGTGTATGTGTGTGTGTGTGTGTGTGTGTGTGTGTGTGTGTGTGTGTGTTGCTATAGGTTCCGCCCCCCGTTGGACAATCCCATCATATGGCACAGTTTTGGAACCAGGTTGACCAGGGGAAGGTTTTAAGGCCATTTTGGGGATGATCCGATCACTTTTTTTTTTTTTTTTAGCAGCCTATTAGCGAGAATTGTGAAAAAAAGTGGTTTGCGAGAATTGAGGAAACCTTAATGTAGGGTGATGGGTAATGGGTGAGTAATGGGTGGGGTGATGGGTATTGGGTGTGGGGTGATGGGTGAGTGAATGGGTGGGGGGTGATGGGTTGGGGGGATGGGTGAGGGAATAGGTGGGGGGTGATGGGTAATGGGTGTGTGGTGATGGGTAATGGGTGAGTGAATGGGTGGGGAGTGATGGGTAATGGGTGAGTGAATGGGTGGGGGGTGATGAATGGGTTGGGGGTGATGTGAATGGGTTGGCGTTAATACATACATTTCTACATCCATGATTTCAGGAAAGTTAGAAGGGTCTATCTGGAGAGTCTGTGTTTGGTGGGCCTTTCGCCCACCAAACACAGGTGGTGGGCCGAAGCCCACCAATAGCCCTCCGCAGGAGCTAGCCAAAAAGTCCGCCCGGAGGGCGGCTTTGCGGCTAGTTATTTATATTCTTTCTTGTCCGCATCGTAAGCAATACTGGCACCATACAATGATGCCACCACTTGGTGCCATCAAATACTGGTGCCAACAAGTATTATTCTCCACAGTGGTGTTTGCCCGCGTTCGTCGCCTAACCACAACACCAGACGGACAACAAGCCTACAAAGTACGGGTGAAGCGTTTAGTAAAGGTATGTATTTGTGTGTGTGCGTGCGTGCGTGCGTGTGTGTGTGTGTGTGTGTGTGTGTGCATGCGTGGGTACATGCGTGCGTGTGTGTGTGTGTGTGTGTTGTGTGTTTGTGTATGTGTGATATTCACCCATGGTCTAGTCCACGCGAGGTGGCTCGCGATCGCCAGTTTCACCCTCCCGGTGCGAGCTTGGAGCTCATTATTACCGATCTTTGGGCTATACTGGGACCTCACACACCACACACACCCATCCCCTTGCTCAAGGGGGACAGTATCCGCCCGAATTTGTCAGTGAAAAATCCCCGTGAGCAGTGAGGATTCGAACCGGCTACCACAGAATGGCAGGCCAGCACGCTTTCAACTGGACCATCGGGTCGGTGTGTGTGTGTGTGTGTTGTGTGTGTGTGTGTTTGTGTGTGTGTGTGTGTGTGTGTTGTGTGTGCGTGCGTTTGTGAGACTAAGACGGGGTTCACACTACACGTTTTTGCTGTCCGTGTCTACGTGGGCATGGCGATCAGTGATGTCAGAGTGACGTCACTGATCGCCACGCCCACGTAGACGCGGACAAAGAATTGGGAGCTCCGAATAATAGGCGAATTTTGGTGAGGAAGCCGTAAGAAGCCGGCTTCTTGCCGGCTTCTCTCTCGCTTGCGTGCCTCGCCAGAACGGCTGACAGCTGCCAGCTTCTTGTCGGGGCTCGCCCGCTCGGCGATCACAGCTGATAGCTGTAAACAAAACAACCACACAATGACGATTGATTGATTGATTTAATGCCAAAAAAAGGTGAATGTGCACACAATGACGAATTGTCATCTTCAACTCATATCCAACCACATCTTCTCTCATAAACATACTGAATTAAACCCGATGCTAGTCATTTCCACAATATATACCTATCAGCTGCTCTACCGTAGATAATACTATAGTCACCAGTCACTTGCCACTGCACTAATGTCGCCACTGCACTAATATTCAGTCGCTTGCCACTGCACTAATATTCAACATAATTAGGCAAAAAAAAAAAGGGTCTGGACGATTACTTTAAGGTAAGTCCATGCTTTTGAATGTACATCTGTGTGTTTACTTGTGTCCTGTTATCTGTAATTACATTATTTCTACGACGATATTCACTCTATTACTAGTTCCGCCTGTCCCGCTGTTTTGCGAAATATTGTCCAGGCGCGAAATCCTGTAAACCACCATTCATCGCTCTTATTTCACTGGTTTTACAGGTTAACTGCTGCCCTGATACATGTTACAGGCAACATCGAGTCACTAGCTTCCCATGAGAACACTTACAAGTAATAATAGTTACTCAAAAGCTTAAATTATCCACGTCAAAAACAGTCAGGAGTATGGTTTTTATCATGTATTATTTTATCAACTATTATTACTTGTAAATGTTCTCATGGGAAGCTAGTGACTCGATGTTGCCTGTAACGTGTATCGGGACAGCAGTTAAGCTGTAAAATTAGTGAAATACGAAAGATGAATGGAGGGGTCTACAGGATTTTGCACTGATAAGATTTCGCGCAACACCGCCACGTGTTGTTTTTCTCTGACGTCACGTATCGTGACGTATGAAGCCGAGAGAAGCCGTGAGAAGCGGGGCCCAGGGCTCGCTTCCTCCGGCTTCTTACGGCTTGGCCCAGCTGGGCAAGCCGTAAGAAGCCGGCTTCTTAAAAGTGCCTCGAGTTAACAGAAAACGCAAGCTGCAAGAAGGCGGCTTCTTACGGCTTCCTCACCAAAATTCGCCTAATGTGAGGCTGGGACGCACGTCTGTCAAGGTCAGTGACGTCAACACTGCTCCAGCAGGTGGTCGCGCGGAGCCTGGTTCAAATTTCACAGGCAGGAAGTGACGTCACTGTGACGTACTGTGAGTCACTGATGACAAGACGCACGTAGACTACGTCCAGCAAAAACGTGAAGTGTGAACCGGGCCTAACAGAAAACTCTTAGCCTTTCAATACTATAATTGACTGGTATAATTATGTGCCGAGATATGTGTGCATCCATCGTTACTCATTGAGCACGAGGTAAATGCTTGGCACACGGGTAAACTCCATCCAAATTGACGAGGCAAGATATCCTGGTCTGCGGATACATAAAGTAAGAGAATATTAAATGACATTCAAGCTCCTCAGTCTGAAGATAGTGACGCAAATACACAGAACAGCAGGAACCATGTACGTAGATAGGCCTTGATAGGCCTTGGATATTTTGTGTCATGCAAAATTTTATCGGTATTTGTGTGTAAAACGGCGTGACAAAAACGCTGATATCCACTACTAAGGAAATTGTGAAACAAGCTCAGAGATTAATTTGGATGCAAGACTTGCGCGATAGGAAATCAAAATATCATTGGTTACTGCCATTTTTACGGTGATCCTTCAATAAACTGAAGTGGATCAAGTGACAAGCAAACAAACAAGCGATTGAATGATCTGCCTAATGATCACTCAATTAGTAAGTCAATCCCTCAATCATTCATCAAGCGATTGAGTATCTGACTAGCCATACACCAGTCATCGAGGTGAAACTCTCTCAGCCAAGTAATCACAGGGGTGAAGGGTTGATACAGGCTCATGTTGACTCTATCAATTTTTTTCCCGACCGTATCCTTTAGTGTCTCACTAAAATACAAGAGACTAAAATACAAGAGACCAGCTGTAGCCTGTCCGCTAAGACAAGTTCTCGTACGTACTATTCACACTACACTACCTGCATTTTACACACATAAATTATCTTCACTCATAATTAAAATAAAAAAGAATAATGCTTTAAATATTAGTATCAAAGTCCTAATCTATATAGGGAAGAAACCAGAAAGGTTGGACCGATCACAAGGGGACGACCATTGGTGTCTTAGTACCTCCTCAACTTTCTCATTAACTTCTGCATCCCTGGCAGTCATAAATCGAATTTCCGGTCTATGGACTGGACTGGACTTCTAAACCTCATGGATCCTTTCCTCACTGAAACTTAAGTTTCTAAGACTACTGACAGCAGACGTTTTTCTGTGTTTTCCTAGCTTCTCTATCCTCATTTCCAAACCAAACCTGGCTATTGCATGTATGTACGCAACGATATTACTTGATCTTGTCCCCACGGCCTAAAATCTTCAGAATTGACTTCCATCTGGCTTAGATCTTAAAATCATTCTCTAACTAAATTTATCTGTGCTCTCAATCTAACTTTCTAACTCACACCTAACTCCTTAAACTATGTAAAATTCTTTGATCATATATCTAATTTTCAAAGTGGAGCACATCTTAAATTATTTTACTTCTGCCGAAATCTCCATTCGTGGGGATTTCATCTCTTCAACACTAGCTTTTGTTATCATCTTTCACTGACGAACCAGGGTGAGCAAGCCTTTAACTTTGCCATCCTCCATGATCTGGAGCAGCTGGTGCAGCACTCTACGCATACCCTGAAAATCTTGGAGATACGCCCATCATTAATTCCACCTTCCAAACTTCTAACTCTTCAACTTATTATGTTAAACTATTTTCTCCGTTGGGTTCCTCCGACCATGTTTTTTTTTATAACTTGTATTATCACACCGGTGCCGCCTCGGGACCTATATGAGAGGAGTTACTTCTTGCGTTATGCCTCAGTTAAAGTGGGAAGACATTAGACGGTAAAACTCTGATTTTCCATTGAATGACTATTGCTTCCACAACAAAGACTTTGTAATGAGCGCATAAATTAGGTAATTTCCTATGGCATGGAGTCATTTATACCACACACCTTCTCTAGTCCTGAAGTCGATAAGCCTGTTAGAACTCAGCCCTCTCTCGTGCTATTCACAGTCACCGGCGGTATTACTCCTGGAGCCAAGGGGTGTTTTCATTTTTGAGAGGGCCCCGAGATCACTCACCTGATTTTGATAGAGGACCACCTGGGGCATAGTATTAACGCGGGTGTTTCATCTGAAACCTGGCAATAATCTCATAAATCACGGATTTGTCAAAATTGTACTCGCCAAAAATTACCCTCCGAATGACGGGTGAGCTTCTTTTCGATCGCCATAGCACCTAAACAAACACAATTACGGAAATGAATTACCACTCAAAAGAAAGCTTAACCTATCCGCTACAAGATTTAGCTAAAGTGAAGTTGATTACACAATGAACGTTTTCAGTAGGATCGTAAATACAAAGTTATATCAGAATTTTTGAAAAATCTAGGGCTATAATACACACAAATTAAAATTAAATATATGGTCCAGAAATTACCCTCCGAATGACGGGTGAGCTTCTTTTCGATCGCCATAGCACCTAAACAAACACAATTACGGAAATGAATTACCACTCAAAAGAAAGCTTAAAGTAATCGTCCAGACCCAAATTTTTTTTGCCGAATTATGTTGAATGTACATTCAAAACACCTAATCCACCAAAAATAATTGATTTCCAGGCCTTATTTCCGTAAAAACACGACTTTTGTAAAAAGCGCGCGAAAAAAAAAATCTTCCCTCCAACAGGGCTACGACTGTTATTGATGACGTCAGAACAGGGACGCCCGCAGACACTCTGTCTGACACCTGTCGGCAAATGTTATGATGAGCGATTGTACTTCGGTGTCAGACAGTGAATCTGTCGCTGTGATAGATCTAGAGTACGATGCTCAATCTGACACCGAAAGAAATGACGCTGGTCGCGTATACTATGAGGAAAACGAACCTCAGAGATTGTCATGGGATCCTATATGTTTGAGCCCGAGTACGAGGTGGATGAACAGGTGTTAGCAGAGCCTGAGGTTCAGCAGGAGGACCTGGCACTTCTCCAAAACATGGATTGGTAAATAAGGTTAAAATATGTATGTGTGGGAATCACAATGAAGGTACTTTCGAGAAAATCCTATGGTTAGTTTTGGAGCTACATTCAAACGTAATTACTCGGAAACCACATACTAGCGTTAACTACAGCAAAGAGTTGGAAAATATGCGGGAGGGAAGGCAGAAAGTGTGACAGCCACACCACCACAGGGTCTCTCACCACAGGGCACGCCCACGCCCACTCCACAACTGGTTTACTTGGTTTACTTGGTCTTGTTAAGAGGCAAAGCCTCACAGTCGTGGTGGTCCATCGCTACTCTCACTACACACCGTTTCTCAACACAACTGCTCGCCCCAACACACTATAGGCGTGAATCACCACACGCCACTCCGCCACTCCACTCCTACACACGCCACTCCTTTCCGTGTGCAAACTTTTCTCGAAAGGCTCAGCTGTCATGCACCCATAAAGGATGCATGCATGTGGCATATAGCAAAAAAAATCTATCAGAAACACCCAAATATCTTCACGTACTATATTTATCTCTGTGTTTACGTGCCTCTCTGATCAAGCGCGGGAAGATGAGCCTCCCTGATGCTGCGTCACCGAGCCTGAGCCTGAGCGTCTGCAAACCTTGAGAGCGTTTTGAAAACTCGGGGAATTTGCAGATTTTGATTGCGGATTATTTAAAAACGGCTGACTGGATACAAAAAGTGACGACGTATTGTTGATATACTCGTTAATGGCTATGATTTGATTGCATTAAATCAGGAATGATGAAATGGTCTGGACGATTACTTTAACCTATCCGCTACAAGATTTAGCTAAAGTGAAGTTGATTACACAATGAACGTTTTCAGTAGGATCGTAAATACAAAGTTATATCAGAATTTTTGAAAAATCTAGGGCTATAATACACACAAATTAAAATTAAATATATGGTCCAGAAATTACCCTCCGAATGACGGGTGAGCTTCTTTTCGATCGCCATAGCACCTAAACAAACACAATTACGGAAATGAATTACCACTCAAAAGAAAGCTTAACCTATCCGCTACAAGATTTAGCTAAAGTGAAGTTGATTACACAATGAGCGTTTTCAGTAGGATCGTAAATACAAAGTTATATCAGAATTTTTGAAAAATCTAAATCTAATCTAAATACACACAAATTAAAATTAAATATATGGAGGGACAAATCTCATTGTTTATTAGTCTGTACTAGTTTATTACACATAAGAGAAGATTTTAAAACTACCAAACAGAATACTGTAGGTCCATGTGAACACTTAGGGTCAAATTAAAAGATATTATGAATATACTAAAACATGAGGTAAATACCATTACACTTTCTCTCAAGTTTAGGACATGAGAAATACAGACAGAAAAGTCTCGCTTTTCTTAGCTTTCTTTTTTCAGGAAAAGTAGGTTTTTAAGGGCAGTAGTGATGAATAAGGATGGTCTTGGTGACCAAATTGGAGTTTTCTTTATGTCCACTCTCTTAAAGTAATCGTCCAGACCATTTCATCATTCCTGATTTGATGTAGTTAGAGTATAGTCATTATCGAGTGTATCAACAATATGTTGTCACTTTTTGCATCCAGTCAGCCGTTTTTTAATAATCCGCAATCAAAATCTGTAAATTCCCCGAGCTTCGAAAACGCTGCTGGTAACTGGCAGACGATGCGCCACGGCTCGGTGGCGTAAGAGGAGGAAGAGGCTCCTCACCCCGCGCTGATCAGAAGCACGTAAACACAAGAGATAAATATAGTACTTGAAGATTTTTGGGTGTTTCTGATAGATTTTTTTTGCGATATGCCACATGCATGCATCCTTTATGGGTGCAGCAAGACAGCTGTGCCTTTCGAGAAAAGTTTGCACACGTTTCCGACTGATACGACACCGTTAAATGTGTTGAAAAGATTAGTGCGGCGGACTAGGGCAGATTGGAACGGGAAGTTGAAATTGGCAAGGATTTGTAGTGATACACTCACCACACACACACACACACACATACACCACACACACACACACACACACACACACACACACACACACACACACACACACACACACACACACACACACACACACACACACACACACACACACACACACACACACACTCACACACACACACTCACCGGATGCTGTTGTGTTGCTGTGTGTCACCACCATCACTATCACCAATTGTTGTGTGTAAGGGGGTTGTTGTGTGTAAGGGGTTGTTGTGTGTAAGGGGTTGTTGTGTGTAAGGGGTTGTTGTGTGTAAGGGGTTGTTGTGTGTAAGGGGGTTGTTGTGTGTAAGGGGTTGTGTGTGTAAGGGGTTGTTGTGTGTAAGGGGTTGTTGTGTGTACGGGGTTGTTGTGTGTAAGGGTTTATTGTGTGTAAGGGGTTGTTGTGTGTAAAGGGTTGTTGTGTGTAAGGGGTTGTTGTGTGCAAGGGGTTGTTGTGTGTAAGGGGTTGTTGTGTGTAAGGGGTTGTGTGTAAAGGGGTTGTGTGTAAGGGGGTTTTTGTGTGTAAGGGGTTGTTGTGTGTAAGGGGTTGTTGTGTGTAAGGGGTTGTTGTGTGTAAGGGGTTGTTGTGTGTAAGGGGTTGTTGTTGCCGCTAACATCTGTTCGTCCGCCTCGTATTCTGGTCTGAGGTTCGTTTTCCTCATAGTATACGCGAGCAGCGTCATTTATTTCGGTCTCAGATTGAGCATCGTACTCTAGATCTGTCACAGCGACAGATTCACTGTCTGACACCGAAGTACAATCGCTCATCATAACATTTGCCGACAGGTGTCAGACAGATGTTTACATTGGAGCGTTCCTCCTCTGACGTCATCAATAACATTCCTAGCCCTGTTGGAGGGAAGATTTTTTTTTTCGCGCGCTTTTTACAAAAGTCGTGTTTTTACGGAAATAAGGCCTGGAAATCAATTATTTTTGGTGGATTATATGTTTTGAATTTTGAATTCAACATAATTAGACAAAAAAAAAATGGGTCTGGACGATTACTTTAAGGGAAAGGGATAAGGGAAAATCAAACTCGATTCTACACTGAAAAACTGAGTGAATGCATCTTACAATAGTTTGTTTGTTTGTTTGTTTATTTGTTTGTTCCTAACAGTATAAGGATGTAATACAGATTGGAAAATTGTTCCATTTTACGAAAATGATGAGTCCAATTTTCACGAGGCGTGTAGGCTGGGGTCACTAAGTACATAATCATCCAGCACCTATCCTTTATCTAACTAGCTGGATTATTACATCATTTATCAGAAGCATGGCAGCTGCAGTACTGACAACAAATTAGTTCATATTGTCTACAAACGCATCGTTTAGTGGCACAGGACGTGCATTTAAAAAATAGTTTTTTTTACATCACAGAGGACTGGCCAAGGGCACAACAAAAAGAGGTAACACAAAGCCCGCTTAGTTGCCAGTCCCTATAAAGAAGACAGTTTGCGAATAAAATTTTTACATGGCATTGGGAATATCTGGCAGTAAGGCCTGACATCGTTCCGGCTCAAGGATGCCATCAGCCGCTCTGTAGCCAAAATTCCTTGGATCAAGGTACACTTTCTCCAGACAGTGTAGTTGCATGTATGTCCCGTAAATGGCTTGATAATATGTCCTTTATCGATCGACTGCTGGGGGGTACGTCAAGGATAGTCTTTTTGCTGTGTTGGAAGAGGTGATATCTTCGCTCATCCATTGTTTTGCAATGTGTTCCAGACTTGTACACATTAACTAGAAACTCTACTATCAATGGAAAGTCAATCTCATTTTGGTACTCTCCGAAGTTTTGGAGGTAGTGAATCGGAATGGTTTTCAGTCCAGCTGCTTTTGTACCGAATTTGCTTGTTTAAGCACAACCTGTGAGATGATGCAGTGCTACAAGTACATTGCAAGTTTCCGTGTATAACCTCTCAGCCAAAATATGAAGAGGAATATATCTGGTAGTATTTCCCACACCAGCAGGGCTGCTGGTGAAAAGACTTTATCTTTGACACATGTATGGTCATGTATGTATAGCATATATGTTATAGGTTTACATACTGAATGCTCCCACAAATTACTTGCTATCAAGTGATTCTGATATGCCAAGGGATTCAGCTTTTCAAAAATATTCATGAAACCCGGGCACCTTGTTTGGTACTGATGGCCCAAAATAAGTGTTTTGCCATAAGGACTAATAAGTCTTGCCTCTTGTTTTTAGCCTTGCTGGTTAAGCAATGGCGTTGTATTCAGTTTCCCCCCGTCCATCAGCAGCCATCTTTAATATATATTTACGGGAACTAGTAACCAGAAATCGCTTGACAACAAATGCTTTTCTTGAAGCTTAGACATTAACGTAACTGAAAAAAATAGTGGCAGGTATAAGGAATTGGGGTGGGATGAGGGGTTCTCGTAGCCCGTTATCTATATAGTAGCTTTCTTTAAAATGTTCAACTAATGATGCAATCAGATGGATTTAGCTTTCTGTGAGTTTCCGGTGCTCTTGAAGGACAAGTTAAGGTTATTCTATATCCTTCCAGCTTTTTAAAGTTATATAGAGGACAAGGTAAATGAAATAATTTATAAAGCAGATATTTTAAAATTAAATCCTTGTCTTCATAATTATCTTGAAATATTTTCAGTGCCACTTCATAATTAGCTCCCTCAACAGTTAATTCTGAAATAAATAAATATGGAGACCCAGTAACCTGACTTAATCAGTATGTTAATTTGTCCACGGGTGCTAAGCTACCCCTCTCGTTAATTAGGCTATCAAATTTATTCCAGAACGAGAATAAATAATCTCCTAAAAATTGGGGTAAAATCTAAATCTGTAACTGTATTATAGTTTTGACAGAGTATTGTTTGAAATTGTTTCATAACCTTTCAAAATTTCTTCATATTTCCTTATAATATCATCCAAATATTTTTGCATCGCATTACATTCTTACTGGCATTTTTAGTCATCATCATCACCTGATTGTAATAACTGATCTTCATGTGCCATAAGCTTCTTCAAATCGGTTCCATTTATCCTTTAACAGTAATGAATTTAACTTGCAACTACTTAAATTAATGGAATCTGTATTAATAGTTACTTCACAGGCATTATACATTTTAGTCACCCAATCTAATTAGCCGCCACAGCGGAAGCTAATGTTGATGGAGAAGAAATGGTGTACACTTGAGCTTCTATTTATTTAATTGAGCAGCAGGTTTTCTGTTCTTCGATCTAGCAAGACGCGTAGGCATTGGCAAACCCAGCTACCACATTTATAAGGATAGCTAACCTAATCTTTGGAAATATATAACACCTCTCCTTAACTCCCTTTTTAGTCAATCATTGGCCCCAAAATGCCTATATAGCATCTCAATCTCTTTTTTTATTATTCCAATTGATTTTCTGATTTTTTCAGCACATAGTAACATTCCCTTCTGTTCCAATGATCACCATCTTGGGTTAAGTCTCTTTGATATGATTTGACATCAAAATGGATGAAGTGCGTGTTTCTCAGTTATCTATTCAGGCTCTATTTACAGACGCTCTTTTTCTGTTATAGGTGATTTGGCCAATAAGCATGCGTCTGAACTGATAGGTGATCCTCGGTTCTATGATAATAAAGGCTACTTTGCTTCAACACATTTTTATCATGTTTCGCCTGATGTTTCTTATACTTATTACTATTTTTTTTTTTACGTTGTAGCCTATAGCGTCTGTAGGCATATGGAGAGTCTTGATGTTGGTCGAACTCGCCCGTTGGTGGCGCAGGCTGGATTTTTATAGTGACACCTGTGGTCTCAGATGAAGATCCCATTTTCTATGATGTTCTTGATCTTCAGTTTAGGCGCATGCAGCCCCTAGAGTCCACCGTCACACTCGCAATTGGCAGACAGGTATACGCTGCATGTGGGTTGCTTCGGTCACTCGACGATGGCTTTGACAGTAGCTCCTTGGTGAGACTTTAACTCGGGACCTTCTGCTCCCCTACCAGGCTCTTGAAAGAGTTGCCCCCGGCAGTATTTGAACTCGGGACATTGAGTTCAGCACTCCAAGACGCTAACCACTTGGCCACCGCCTCCCCAAATTACAATTTCCCGTGGAAAAGATTCTTGATATACTTTCCTTCCAAAATAAGATGGTCAGATCATGAGGTCAGTAAAGTACCTAATTTAGCCTTGGATTTTCATTGAACTCAGGCGCTCTAAAACTCTTTATTTCACAGCCCTCTATCTCAAACCTGGCCGAGTAGAGGCTGTGGCTTACAAAAGCAGCTTTGTACATGTTCATGCCAAGCCGCCTTCACTCGGGCACCAACAAAATGAGGCTTATAAGGAAAAAAAAAACTATACTACTTGTGATTTAAACTGTGAGTTAAAATTTAGTTATCTTTAAACCTTTAAGCAAGGTTTCGTTACCTACTGCCTGCTTCGCAAACTTTGGCCAAACTTAGTACGAGTACTCAGCTATAAAAAGGGAGGTGGTGATGATTATGTGAATGTGAACCAGCTAGACTGCATGATGGCTACTTGGGTCCCTACTAAGAAACTGTCTGGCCAGTCAGGTGCAAGGGCTTGATTTTATGTGCTACGCACACAACCAAGGGTTTTTCGTCTTCACGAGGAATATATACAATAAACTGAACAATATGTAAGTTACGTTCGTCAGATGTGAACTCACCGATGGCTGGAAGAATTCTGAGCTCTCCGTGGAGGAGGAGCAAAATCCGACTAAATTATTTATTTACAAAATGACTACCCAGTTCAAAGCTGGCACATTGTTGGAACTTCGGTGGAGCTATAAAAAGCTACTTCAAATTACAATTACAATTACTCAAAACCTGCTCTCAGCTTATCTTGTCGATAAGAAACCTCACGATTTATTTCAAACTGCATTGCATACATGGCCTCGAATTCAAGATAATTTCTGCTGGGTCCTTTATCTATCGGTTGAGAGGAATCAACGAGTCCGTATAGGATGTAGCCAAAAGTGCAGCACTTTATCTTGCTCATTTATGTCCTCTCCTTTACCTATTATCTCTATTCGGTGCAGTGAAGAACGCTTGACTGTGTAGGTGAGATGCTTTGGTGTCCGTCAAGGCGGGATAGTTGGGTCCAAGGATTAGTCTTTTCGGTGCCATGTGAACTCATTTATTACATCAGGAAAGTAGATAAAATCATAAACTCCCTCCTCTAACTGAATGTTAGAAGAGGAAGCATCTCTCAATAACCGCCGCAATGTTACCTCTCTTACTATCTTCTACCGCTATTTTCATACTTACTGCTCTTCTGAACTTACTAACTGCATGCCTCTGCCCCTCCCTTGGCCTCACTGCACAAGACTTTGTACTTATTTCTATCCCTATTCTGTCCATCTTACTAATGCAAAATTTAATTAACCAGTACCTTCACTTTATCATCCCATTCACTGGTAAGCTCTGGAACTCTTTTCCTGTTTCTATTTTCTAACCTTCTGGAAGATGTACGATATGTTGGGTGAGGTAAGCGGCATCGTCGGCCCACTGCCCGGGCGGTGGGGATGAGTGTCTAGCCAACGGTCCTTATGTGGCTGTACTGGGGGTCCAAATAAACCTGTAACGCGCTCTACCCTATTGATCAACACCTCGTAAATGGTGCAGTGAGTTTTTGAACAACTTTTGTCGCTCATCATGGCCGCTTCCAGACCAAGATTCACCACATCTACCTCCAGACATCAAGACACAGCCGGTGCTTCCCGGCGCCCCACACCAGCCGGCCGCCCCGGGCCCAGCATCAGTATGCAGGAGGTGGTGGACTGGCTTACCTCCACACGCCCACGTAGCCGTGACCCCACGCCCACACGTACCTCTGGACCCGGTGGCCAGAAAACCGTGGCTTCACCGCAGAAAGTGAGGCAGACATGACGGCGGCAGCTTTTCGGACATCGAGGAAGTCGATGGAGGCATGTATGAAGCTGAACGAGTAGACGCCAGAAGTGGCCGTCATCCACATACGCCTGAACTGCATCCACAGACTACAACAAGCCATTGACACAAGACACCCGGGTGGCAGTTGCGAAACGCTGTTACCGGAACAGGCCCTGAACGCCATTGGTGAGTTAGTGCTTCAGTCTACAAACCAATCCGTACGGTGGAGCAGTTTTTCAGCAGCAGGCAGGGTGAGGGAGAGCCCATGAAGGATTACTTCCAGAAGTGCACAGCAGAGACGGTGGAGTGCCAGTTTCGGTGCTCCACGTGTGATACGGACCTGTCGGACTACATGCTGCTCCGTACACTACGCGCCAAAGTATTGTTCGCCACATCATAACAGAGCGTTCCCATAAGGGAATTCAGAAAATGTACTCTATGGCAGCCTAGTGACTTCCGAGAGAGATATCCTACATATGGCAGCTTGTTTAAAGCACGGACAGTCCATCAAGACCGTTGAGGAATGTTCAGATGCCACTTGTCAGTTATAGACGAAGCATTTAAAAAAGTATCGCCTTACTTCCCGCGAATAATTTGAACAGACGCGCATTGGTATGCCACTCATTATCTCCATAATGAGTGGCAAGAAAGACCTAAACAAGCTGCCATATGTAGGATATCTCTCTCGGAAGTCACTAGGCTGCAATAGAGTACATTTTCTGAATTCCCTTATGGGAGCGCTCTGTTATGATGTGGCGAACAATATTTTGGCGCGTAGTGTAAGGTCATGGTAGGCCTCATTGACCCAGCTTTGAAAAAGGAAGTGTTTCAGGGGTGCCCTAGCTTTAACAATGTGGATCAGCTACGGCAAAAGTGTTTTGCTCATGAGGCGGCAGTGGGTGACGCGGGTGTGTAGTGTCGTGCGGCTGGCAGCGTGGTAGCGTCGACAGCAGGCCGCGTCTCCACAGACGACGAGCAAGAAGAGTGCGTGGCCGCTACCCGCGGCCCAACCCAGCGCCAGCAAGCACCTCATGCGAGCTGCTTCAATTGTGGCACGGCACATGGCTCTGGAAAAGGCCGATGCCCAGCATGTGTTACCCAGTGTTTTAAGTGTTTGAAAATGGACCACTTTAAGAGGTGCTGTAGGGGCAAAGTGGCCAGCCGCAAGGATGCTGCTATTGTGACAGGAGCTGTGACGGCGGCCGCGGCACAGCTCTCCCTCCACCCGCGGTTGGAAGTGACAGTGAAGGGGGCACACGGCAGCGGTGCTGCGAGGGTAATGGCCGTAGCCGACACAGGTGCAATGGTGTGCGTGGCAGGCACCGCGGTTATGCAGAAACTGGGTTTATAGGCCAGGGAACTAAGAGAGTGCGGGCACCTAAGGGACATGGCGAACATATGATTGCAGTGCTTGGGTTCCGCTAGGTGCCACATCATCGCGGGAAATATGTCAACCAAGCAAGAGGTGTACTTTGTGCGTTAAGCAAAGACCCTGGATCTCTCCCTGGGAGCCTGTAAGGGCCTCGGCATTGTACCAGAAGACTCCACTACACACCCAGCCTGTGGTGGGAGTGGCTTGCAGCGAAAGCATTCAGGGGGGCGTGAGTCACCAGGCGTCGTCCAAGCCCATTGAGGCGCCCTCTCCCCTGCTGGAGGAGAACGTTGCAATGCTGGAGAAGTGGTTACTATAGCAGTTTTCGTCAACAACCTTCAACACAACCAGGTCTCCCCTTCCAGTGATGGTGGGACCTCTCCACCACATCCACCTCGTGCCAGGTGCTGCCCCATACGCCTGTCACACCCCTGCAACCGTTCCGAAGCCCTGGGAGGCCGAAGTGAAGGCGCAGTTAGAAGAGAACGTCAGTAGGGGCGT
Source organism: Chionoecetes opilio (assembly GCA_016584305.1). NCBI lineage: Eukaryota > Metazoa > Arthropoda > Malacostraca > Decapoda > Majidae > Chionoecetes > Chionoecetes opilio. Next base: position 46,480 of record JACEEZ010023229.1, read on the forward strand.
CATTGAACCAGTCCCTCCCGGCGAGGCCACAGATTGGTGCGCGAGGATGGTGGTGGTGGCCAAAAAGACCGTTCATCCAAGACGCACCGTGGACTTCCAACAGCTAAACGCATGCTGTAAGAGGGAGACGCACCACACAGCCGCACCTTTCGACATGGTTTCTGGGGTGCCTGTGCACACTTACAAGATAGTCGCCGATGCCTTTTGGGGGTTCCATCAGGTGGAACTGGATGCGGAAAGTCGAATCATTACCACCTTCATAATGCCCTGGGGCCGTTTCAGATACCGGAAGACGCCCATGGGGCACTGTTCGGCGTCTGACGCATACACCAAGCGCTTCGATGATTCCATCCAGGACATCCTGCGCAAATACAAGTGCGTAGATGACACGCTACTCTACGACACTTGTGTGGAGGATGCGTTCTGGCATACTTATGAGTTTCTGGACACATATGCCAGAGCAGGAATCACCTTAAAACCAGAAAAATTTAGATTCTGCCGCAGGGAGGCAGAATTCGTGGGTTTCCATCTGGGATGGGAACACTACCAGCCCACATCGGAGCGCTTGGCAGCCATCAGGGTGTTTGCCATGCCAGACCGACCTACCATCACTGACATCAGATCCTAGCATGGCATGGTTAACCAACTGGCGCCATTCCTGGCCACTGCACCTGTCATGGAGCCGTTCCGAGAGCTACTCAAGAGGCCAGCGGGAAAGCGTGTCTACTGGGACGACCAACTATGCCAGAAGTTCCATCAGGCATAGGCTACCCTTTGCCAGTTGGCTTAGGAGGGGCTTGTGTATTACAACAAGTCCAAGCCCACGGCAGTCGTGACGGACTGGTTCAAAGAAGGGATAGGATTTGTGGTCCTACAGCAACACTGCTCCTGTGCTTCACCGGATACATCGTTTTGCTGCAATGGGGGATGGCGCCTGGTCCTCTGCGGCAGCCGCCACCTGAGTCCAGCAGAAGCAGGGTATTTGGCAGTCGAGGGAAAAACTCTGGTGGTGGCGTGGTGTCTGTGCAAGGCCAGGCTGTTTCTCCTAGGATGCCCCAACCCTCTTGTGGTGACGGACCATCGCCCCTTAGTGGGTTTGTTCAAGGACAGGTCAATCGCGGAGGTGATGAACCCCAGGCTGCTCCGCCTGAAAGAGAAGACGCTGCACTACCGGTTTACGATAAAATATCTGCCGGGCAAGCGGAATAACGTGGCTGACTCCTTATCGCGATTCCCTGCTCTCATGGCGGCACCAGACGAGGACGACATGGACCAGGAGGAAGACATAGCGGCTGTAGTGTTCGCGGTGATGGCAGCAGCACTGGACCAAGACGGCCCTGTTACCATGGACGAAGAGATGGTGGCCAAGGCAGCAACGGAGGAGCCAGCATATCAACTGCTGTTCAAGAAGGTGCTGTCGGGAGACTAGCACCAGCACAAAGCACAAGAAGCACCTAGTCTGCGTCCGTACTTTACGGTGAGGGACAGGTTGGCAGTGGTCGAGAGTCTGGTCTACACGTTTGGTGGTGGGAGTGTGCGCCTTGTAATCCCAGCCCCGCTCCACCACCGTGTTGCCTCTAATCTCCATGCTGGACAACAGGGCCTCGACTCCATGCTATGTAGGGCTAAGCAGTCGGTTTACTGGCCGGACATGGAGGGGGACCTGCAGCACAATTAGAGAGAACTGCAACTCCGAAATGCCAGTGGTCGCTGGCAGTTTTAACTCACAATTTGGTGAAAAGTTGGTCAACTTGAAAGAAAAATATGGGCTTATTCCACTGCCCCTTAAAACGATCAAAAGTATAAAATTTTAAGAACGATTTTTTCTATATGTATATTGATAGAAGCCTGATTCTGTAAACATGTATTTAACCAAATAACCAAGTAGGTTATAGTTGAGGAGGCGAGGTAAATGTTACTCTATGATATTATACAGTCAATAACGTATGTTTAGAAGTTATCTATACCTAGGCTCAATGTCCTGTATTATTGTGTCATCAAATGGTTCGGACTACATGCTGCTCCGTTACACTACGCGCCAAAGTATTGTTCGCACCATCCATAACAAGAGCGTTCCCATCAAGGGAATTCAGAAAATGTTGACTATATGGACGCCCCTAAGGACTTCCGAGAGAGATATCGTACATATGGCACCAGCTTGTTTAAAGCTACGGGACAGTCCATCAAGACCGTTGAGGAAGTTCAGATGCCACTTGTCAGTATAGACGAAGGATATTTTAAAAAAAGTATGCTCTACTTCCGCGAATAATTGAAACAGACCCGCGCATTGGTATGCCACTCATTATTATTCTCCATTTAATGAGTGGCAAGAAAGACCGAAACAAGCTGCCAATATGTAGGATATCTCTCTCGGAAAGGAGTCACTAGGCTGAATAGAGTAATTTTCCTGAATTCCCTATATGGAAGCGCTCTGTTATGATGTGGCCGAACAATATTTTGGCCGCGTAGTGTAAGGTCATGGTAGGCCTCATTGACCCAGCTTTGAAAAAGGAAAAGGTGTTTCAGGGGTTTTTTTTTGGTGCCCGTTAGCTTTAACAATGTGGCATCCAGCACTACGGCAAAAAAGTGTTTTGCTCATGAGGCGGGCGGCACAGTGGGTTGACGCGAAGTTGTGTAGGGTCGTGCGGCTGGCAGTATTAGGCTAAGCGTCGACAGCAGGCCGCGTATCCACATACGACGCAGCAAGAAAAGAAGTGCTGTGGCAGCTACCCTGCGGCCAACCCAGCGCCAGCAGCAACGCTCATGAGATGCTGCTTCAATTTGTTGGACACGGCACAATGGCTATGGAAAAGGCCGATGCCAGCAAGTGTTACCCATGCAGTGTTTTAAGTTGTTTGCAAAATGGACCACTTTAAAGAGCGTGCTGTAGGGGCCAAAGTGGCCAGCCGCAAGGAGGTCTGCTATTGTTGTGAGACCAGGAACGCTGTGACGGCGGCCTGCGGAACAGCTCTCCTTCCACCGCGGTGGAAGTGACCAGTGAAGTGAAGGGGGCAAACTGGCAGCGGTTGCATCGCCGATGGTAATGGCCCGTAGCCGACACAGGTGCGATGGATTAGTGCGTGGCAGGCACCGCGGTTATGCAGAAACTGGGTTATAGGCAAGGGAACTAAAGAGTGCGCGGGCTACCTAAGGGGACTCGTGGCGAAACATATGATTGCAGTGCTTGGGTTCCGCTACGTTGCCACACACATCGCGGGAAATATGTCAACCAAGCAAGAGGCTGTACTTCTGTGCGTTAAGCAAAGACCCTGGATCTCCTCCCTGGGAGCCGTAAGGGACTCGGCCATTTGTACCAGAAGACTACACTTACACACCCAGGCCTGTGGGGGACAGTCGGCTTGCAGCGAAAGCATTTCAGGGGGGCGTGATGATGAGTCACCAGGCGTCTAGTCGCGCGTCCCAAGCCCATTGAGGCGCACTCTCCCCTGCTGGAGGAGAACCGTTGCAATGCTGGGAGAAGTGGTTATTTACTACAGCAGTTTTTCGGTCAACAACCTTCAACACAAACAGGGTCCTCCTTTCCCAGTGAGGGTTGGGACCTCTCCACCACATCCACACGTGCAGGTTTGCTGCCCCATACGACTTGATGTCACACCACTTTGCAACCGCAGTTTCCGAAGCCCTGGGAGGCCGAACACATTAGTCGAAGTGAGGGCGCGCAGTTTTCCGCCGCAGAGTTAAGGAAGAAAAGGAGGCGCAGTTAGAAAAAGAAGAGAACGTCAGTAGTGGGGCTCATTGAACCAGCCACTCCGGCGACGGCCACAGATTGGTGCGCGAGGATGGTGCGTGGTGGCCCAAAAAAGAACCCCGTTATCCAAAGACGCACCCCCCGTGACTTTCCAAAACAGCCCTGAAACGCCATGCGGTAAGAGGGAGGACCGCACCCACACACCGCACCTTTCGACATGTTTTCTGGGGCATGGTTTATTATCTTTCCTGGCGGTGCCTGTGCACACAACTTACAAAGATAGTCGCGATGCCCGATTTTGGGGGTTCCCATCAGGTGGAATGGATGCGGAAAGCGAAATCATTACAACCTTCATAATGCCATGGGGCCGTTCAGAAGATACCGGAAAAAGACGCACATGGGGCACTGTTTTCGGCGTTCTGAGCATACACCAAGCGCTTCGATGATTCCCATCAGGACATCCTGCGCAAATACCCAATGGTGCGTAGATGACACGCTACTCTACGACATTGTGGGAGGATGCGTTCTGGATACTTATGAGTTTCTGGACAACATATGCCAGAGCAGGATAATCACATTAAACCAGAAAAAATTTAGGTAGATTCTGCCGCAGGGAGGCAGAATTCGTGGTTCCATCGGGAGGAAACACTACCAGCCCACATGGAGCGCTTGGCAGCCATCAGGGGTTTGCCCATGCCAGACTCCGACCCTTACCTACCATCACTGACATCAGATCCTTAGCTGGGCATGGTGAACCAACTGGCGCCATCCTGGCCACCTTGCACCTGTCATGGAGCCGTCCGAGAGTACTCAAGTAGAGGCCAGCGGTGGACAAAGCGTGGTGTACCTAATGGACAACCAAACTATGCCGAAGTTCCATCAGGCCATAGGCTTACCCTTTGCCAGTTGGCTTAGGAGGGGCTTGTGTATTACAACAAGTCCAAGCCCACGGTGAGTCGTGAAGACTGGTTCAAGAAGGGGATAAGGATTTGGTGTGTTCCTACAGCAACACTGCTCCTGTGCTTCACCGGATACATCCGTTTTGGAAATGGGGGATTGGCGCCCTGGTCCTCTTGCCGGCAGAGCCGCCACAGATAAGGGGGGGGTCCCAGCAGAAGCAGGGGGTATTTTGGCAGTCGAGGGAAGAAAAACTCTGGTGGTGGCGTGGTTGTCTGTGCAAGGCAGGGTTGTTTTCCTCCTAGGATCTGGCCCCAAACCCTCTTGTGGTGACGGGACCATCGCCCCTTTACTAGGTGCGTTGTTCAAGGACAGGTCAATCGGGAGGTGATAGCCCCAGCGCTGCTCCACCTGAAAGAGAAGGCACGCATTTTTGCACTACCGTTTTATACGATTAAAATAATTTCCGGGCAAGCGGAATAACGTGGCTGACTCCTTATCGCGAATTCCTGCTCTCTGGCCCCTGGCACCAGCGATGGATCGACATGGACCAGGAGGAAAGACATAGCGGCTGTAGTGTTCGCGGTCTTTTTTGGGTGATGGCAGCAGCACTGGACCATGAGGCCCCTTCCGTTACCAGGACGAAGAGGATGTGGCCAAGGCAAGAGCCAACGGTGGAGTCCAAGCATATCAACTGCGCTGTTCAGAAGGTGCTGTCGGCCGAGACTAGCACCAAGACAAAGCACAAGAAGCACCTAGTCTGCGTCCGAACTTTACGGTGTGAGGGACAGGTTGGCAGTGAGTGGTCGAGAGTATGGTTCACATAGCACGTTTGTGTTGGGGGGATGTGTGCGCCTTCGTAATCCCAGCACCGCTCCGCCACTCGTTTTGCCTCTAATCTCCATGCTGGACAACAGGGCCTCGGAACTCCATGCTACGTAAGGGCTAAGCAGTCGTTTACTGGCCGGGACATTGAGGGGGACCTGCAGCCACAAATGCAACCTGTGCAGGATTGTGAGAATCACACACCATCCCTAACTTCCGGAGAAGCCGTGTTGGGTCATCACGCCACCGCAGATTACTCCTTCCAAGCAGGTAGTCGCGGAATATGTTGCAGGCTGGAGGGAACTCTTACCTTGCCTATTGCTGGGACCGAGCCTCACTGGCTGGGTGGAGGGGGGGGGGGGGCTTTGGCACTTAGCTTCCCTAGTGGACCACCAGCTCAAGCAAGATCCTCTCACCCGCCTGAGGAGGTTTTCACAAGGGGGGGGATCCAGAAGAGTTTCCACGGTGGACGGCACCAAACTTGGCCAAGCAGCAGCGTAGATGGCCCTTCCTCAGACTTGGGGCGTTAAGGTGCGGCTTCTTACTCGGTTGCACTATCCCCACTTACAACGGCAGGGCCAGAAGAAGCAGTTTTTAAAGCTGCGAAGGGTCCTCAGGCAGAAAACATGGACCGGGAGGCAGCTCTCTGGACCAATGATCCTGGGCATAATGGTGAATGAAAGGCCCTCCGCAATACCTTAAAGTAATCGTCCAGACCCACTTTTTCTTTGCATTCATTATGGTTGAATGTTAATTTCAAAATTACTAATCCACAAAAAATAATTCAATTCCACGCCTTATTCCCGCTTAAAAAATTGACTTTGTGTAAAAAGTCGCGGGAAAAAAAAAAAGAAAAATAAAAAAAACCAACGCTTCATTCCAGACGTGGCGCAAAAAACTTGCTGGTGACGTCACATTCGGAGCTTCCCAGCCCCGCAGGTAAAATACACAGAGAATCAGAAATCAATATAAGTACCTTGAGAATTTTAGGCTGTTGTTGATATATTTTTTGTTGCGATATGGGCATATACTTGCATTCCTTCATGGATACAGCAAGGAACGCTGTTCCTTTGACAGAGAGCTTAGCACCCATTTTCTGATATTTGGACATCGTATGTGTGTGCAGCGCCTGGCATGGCGGGTGAGAGGAGCGCGACAAGACAGTGTGTTTTCACAACCGCGCTCCTCCTCCTCCCACCCGCCACTGCAGGCGCTGCACAAATATATCCTGGGTCAAAATAGGTCGGAAATGGGTTGCTAAGCTCTCTCAAAGGCTAGGAGAAATTTCTGTTGTATCCATGAAGGATGCAAAGTATATGCAATCGCAAAAAAAAAACAAATATCAGAAACACCCATAATTCTTCAAGCTGCAATATTTATTTCTTATTCTCTGTCTGTATTTGTATCAGGGCCTAGGGCTGGGAAAAGCTTGACGAATGTGACCGTCGCCGAGGCCGTGGTTGACGTGTCTGCTGGTCGTCCAGTTTTGTCTTTTGAGAGATCGGAGTACATTTTCAGATTTTTGAATGCGGATCATTTAAACAACGGGTGTACTGGATGCAAAAAGTGACAACATATTGTTCATATACTCGATCAGGCCTATATTTTGACTGCATTAACTCAGGACTGAAGAAATGGTATTGGACGATTACTTTAAACACCGCTATGAGGGGCCGTAGTGAACAATAGTCCCAGCAACAGGCTCGCCACCACGGCGAGCTGAGGGGATGGCGTTCCCGTGGCAAAACACACTGGCAGGTGACCAGTTCTGGAAGAAGAAACCTGAGGCAGAGAGCACGAGCAATGGCGAGGACCCGGAACGAACTCCTCAGGCGAGAGGAGGGAGTGCACCGTCAGGCTCCCACCCCCCATTAGAAGCCTGGTACACGAGTGTGGATACAAGACGAGACAGCACATTGGGGAAAGCAGAACCGGAATCCTATTTGTCCCACCCTTCGGCAGACGCGGAGTCAGGATGGATAGGGCAGTTGGCAGGATCTCCATACTCAACAGACGCCCATCCGCGGCAACAAAGCGCAGACGCTCATAACTGCGGATCCACCACCAAGTTCAGGGCAGGCTGGTGAGACCGGTGTGAGCAGGGAACATTGGGTCACTCGGTGGCATAATACGGGACACTTAGCTAATGATACCCGCCAACACGACTACCCACCCGCCCTTCGTCGGGAGCGCATAAGATCCACTGTATGGGTGGCAAGACTAGTAATGTAAGTGGAAAAGCTGCATTGTCATGGGGTTAGTTGTTTTGCAGCTGCAACAGCATGTTTTTTTTTTTTTTTCGAGTTTGTTTATTTATTCTAGGCATTTTTTTTTTTAAGGACATCGAACTAATTTGTCTCATGTTCATTTTTTTTCTTTATTATTATTATTGTGAGGGGCCACAGGAATTGTGTTTATTTTTTTAAGCTAATGTTTTTAGTACTTTAATTGTACCATAATTAACTGGGGGGGGGGGGGGAGATGGAAGATGTACGATATGTTGGGTGAGGAGCAGCATCGTCGAGGACCCACTGCACGGTGGGGAGGAGTACTAGGAGGTAGCTAACAGACGGTCATTCTGTACAGCAGTGGCTTGTCTGGGTTGGTCCAAATAAAACTGAAACTCGCTCTACCCTATGGACCTCGTAAACCTTTCTCTACGATTCCTCCTCCCTGTGTTTCTTAAATTAACAAGAGAAGGATTAAGGACCCCTCTCAAAACTAAAGTTGGTCAAAATCGTTTCTCCCCTTTCTAAAATATTTGGATTGGGGTTCCTTTTTAACGGCCCGCGTCGCGTCCGTAGAGGCTTTTTGTTACTTTTTTTTTTTTTTTGTTCTTTGCCCATAAACCTTTATGATGTAAGAAGAAAAAATAATTATAATAAAAAACAATTAAATCGGATGAAGGTCTCTCTCTCTCTATCTCTCTCTCTCTCTCTTCTCTCTCCTCTTCTCTCTCTCCATCCCCTCGCACTCTCCCCTTCTCTCTTCTCTCTATCTCTTCTCTCTCCTCTCTCTCTCTCTCTCTCTCCTCCTATTCTCTCTCTCTGAGCAAACTTCATTCACTATTCATCAGCTGGTGTGCAGGGTCAATTCCTAGAGTCGATTGGTCAATGAAATAAATCATCACCAAGGACATTTTCGGTCTAAAGTCATATTATACTCAAGCCAATTCGAATTATCACTATTGGAGTTCAACCTCACTTCTCGTCAGGTGGACATAGTGTCGTCTTCAGAAATGGGGACAAGGTGCTTTAAAGTAAATCAGTTAGGCATTTGTATGGTTGTTATCAGCTGATGCTGTACTTCAATGAAGTTTTAGTTAGTATCCAATGTCATATCATAATATGCATACCTCTAATTATAACGTAACCGAATTTCATCGTTGTGTGAAAAACTAAAAAAAGTATAAGGACATTTAACTAAAATACCAATAGTGGGCCTGTTACAATCGTTATTTAAACAGTCAGTTTCTTACAGGACTCGACCAATGAGATATAACTAAGACTATATTGGAGCCAACTCCTGAAAGGAAAACACCTGTCATTTGTTCTGGAACTATTGAAATAATGGCATACATTATAAGGCTGGGGCTTCAGTGGCAATCATCAGCCGCAGCCTTTCAGGCGCACGAGACGTCCGCATGTCACGGGCTGGGCCGTGCTGGCCATAAACATTAGAAGTACGAGACTTAATTGTGTTTGTGTGTTAACTGGACCAACTCTCCTCTCTCTCTCTCTCTCTCTCTCTCTCTCTATCTCTCTCCTCTCTTCTCCTCTCTCTTCTCTCTATCTCTCTCTCTCTCTCTCTTCCTTCTCTCTCTCCTCTCTCTATCTATCTCTCTTCTCTCTCACTCCTCTCTCTCTCTCTCTCTCTTCTCTCTCTCTTCTCTCTCTCTCTCTCTCCTCTCTCTCCTCTTCTCTCTCTCTCTCTCTCTCTCTATCTCTCTCTCTCTCCTCTCTCTCTCTCTCTCTCTCTTATCTCTCTCTCTCTCTCTCTCTCTCTTCTTATCTCTTCTCTCTCTTCTCTCTCTCTTCTCTCTCTCTCTCTCTCTCCTCTCTCTCTCTATCCTCTCTCTCCCTCTCTTCCTCTTATCTCCTCTCTCTCTCCTCTTCTTCTCTCTCTCTCTCTCAATGATAGTAAGTAATAGTAGTATTCATTATATTACCATAAATGTATGTAGGAGGATGAGGGGGGGGGGGGGGGGGGGGGGGGGAGGAGGAGGAAAAGGAGCCGAGGGAGGAGAGGCCGTGTTACCTCCACTCCCATCCTTCCCTTTCCTTCCTCCCTCCTTCTCTCCTCCTTCCTTCCTTCTTACCTTTCACATATTAATAATCTCTCTCTCTCTCTCTCTCTACTCTCTTCTCTCTATCTCTTCTCTCTCTTCTCACTCTCTCCCTCTCTCTCTCTCTCCTCCTCTTCTCTCTCTCTCTCTCTCTTTTTCTTTCTGTCTCAGTTACCATATATTAAAGTATTTAAGTTTAATATCATTTCATTTTCATTTCATTCCATTCCATTTCATTTCGATTTGTCTCCGAACCATACCAGTTAAAAGTAATCGTCCAGGGACCATTTCTCATTCTTATTTAAATGCAATAAAAATCATAGCCATTTAACGAGTATATCAAGAAACACGTCGTCACGTTTTGTATCCCAGTCAGGCCGTTTTTAAATAATCCGCAACAAAATCTGCAAATCCCGAGTTTTTCAAAACGTCTCAAGGTTTGCAGACGCTCAGGTCAGGCTCGGTGGGTTCCCTCAGGGATGCTCATCTTCCCGGCTGATCAGAGAGGCCACGTAAACACAGAGATAAATTATAGTACTCTGAAGATATTTGGGTGTTTCTGATCTGATAGATTTTTTTTGTATATGCTAAATACATGCATGCATCCTTTATGGGTTTGCAGCAAGACAGCTGTGCCTTTCGAGAAGACAAAAGTTTGCACATCAGGAAAGGTGAGTGGGTGTGTAGGGGTATACACGCCTATAGTGTTGTTGGGGCGACAGTTTTGTTGAGGAAAACGGCGCCCTCCCGTAAGGGATCTGAAAAAAAACCTCAGTCCAAAACTATACCAGAAACCAGGTGGCCCTGTTTAGGACAGGGACGCCAGGGATGGCAGAAGCGGTGGACCCAACACGACGTGAGGCTTTGCCTCTAAACAAGGACAAAGGTAAACCAGTGTGGAGTAGGCGTGCCCTGAGCACTCGTAGTGTCCAATAGGAGTGTTAAAGGCAGTAATTTCCCTAGATGCAGGAGCCCATCGGCACATAGCCAGTAGCCACTAACCAAATCAAGGCTTATTACTGAACATGTTTACCATGTCGTAGATGAAATAAGCAAGTCTTTTAAGACAGGTAAAGGATACTATCATCCTCCGTAACTTCATTTACCTCGCCGAAATCAAATTACAGGTTCTAAACTTGTCCGTTCTTTTAGGAACGAGGAATAGAGGAGAGTCCCCACTGTGAACGGGGAGTTTTGGATAACACCTGATTAAAAAGAATCTGTAATCTGTTCATCAACAATTTGTCTTTGACTGTGAGGTAGGACGATATGCTGGAAATATACACAGGAGGGTTCATATTTAAGTTTAATTGGTGGTTAGTTTAACAGTGAACCTAAACGCTTATCCGGGCAAGGCTATAACATCACCCCCGGTTACCGTTTAAGCAGTTGCAAACCCCCAACAAAAAATGAAAACCTTGTGTGGGATAACCACAATGTGACAAGTGAGTCAAGCGTTGTGTTGAGCAAAATTTGAGTTGCTGGACGACGAAGTTACTGAACTGAAAACAAAACTTAGTAAGTCTAAAAGGTTTTCTAGCATATCTGCTGTCAAAAGGCTCTAACGCACGGCTTAAACTATAATCCTTGTTCCGAAGTTTGACAGGACCGCCAGTAGCATTTAAACAACAAGAGCGGACGGCTGTATTTCCTTCACGTGAATTTCCACTTAGGGTTACTTCACGGTTAGTCTGTGCAATTGGCTGGGGCCTTCTATACAGATGTCACAAACCCACGGTGGTATTTGCGGAATGATACAGGAAATGTGCATTCGCCGTACGGGGGGGAATAAATATGATCACCAATTACCGTGGCCTCCTTTACGACTTTCCAATTTCCTTAGGAGTCAGTTACCGTTGTTTGAGATACGAATTTGTAGGCAGGGTATAGCAAAGTCTACGCGCCGAATCTGTTTCATAGTTAGGCGGGTCCATTTATTAAGTCATCAGTAGAAACCTGAACAATAGGAACGGTTGGTGCATTAGAAGGAAACTCCTTATTTTGGGAAGGCTAAAAGCAAATGGGTTGGTCCATCGCTTTGAAATTCCTCCCAAGAACCTATGGTATTGGTCTCTGGATGTATTATCATCCGGTTCTCTCTCAAATAAGCTAAACCCAATAATCCGTCCGAGGGCAACGTAAAATAGACGCAACGTAAAAAGTTCAAACGAATAGTAGGCGTACCTTTTCCCGACAACGGGAGACGAACAACTCATAATATATTAAGAGGATCGTTAGTAACTCCATTAGAATTAAAGATCGTTTGGTTTAAAGAGGCAGCGGCTGCCACGTGACGCGCGTTTAGTGCAAGGTAAGACTTCGGATAGCACGTAACAGCTGCGCCTGTTCCACCGCGAACAAGTGTCTCACGGACCTAATCTGGGTAGGTAGAGCCAAAACTATTGGCTTGACTGCAAGCGGGCTATAAAGATGAGAGAATTTGTCCGTTATTAACGAGTGCAGTATTATCAATTATACCATTTGTATTTGCTAGACGGTTTTGTTCTGTGCCTGGGCGTGAAGCTGCCCCCGACTGAGTGTTATTACGGTACTGCTGCATTCGAGTCTTATTTTTGCAACCACATAGCAATATCCGTAGAGGGTCCGTCCACACTCAGATAATAACAGTGGAAGTATGTGTGCCGCACCGCGAGAAAACGAATCGTTTCACAGAACAAGTAGTTCATTGGCTGTGGGATTAACGGTTCGCAGTCGTCGATCGTGCGCGCTCATGTGTACCAGTAGAGGTTCGGTTTCCGTCTAAGTTTCTTGAAGCAGGTATTGACTTGAGGTGGCTTTTTAAGGTTTCTTTGGTACCGTGCTGTCTTAGCTTTAATAAAACCCCTATTTGCAGTGTGTTACTTCTTGTTGACAAATAATGGCACGTAAAGATAGGTCTGGTTGAGAACTAGGGATGGCCGCAATTGTGGTATAAGATACATTACTATCCCTAACGGCTACATCAGGCTGAGAGGGCTACAGATAACACAGTGTTCGTAGTTTACCATCTTTCTTTTCTATCTGGGTTTTTTAATTCAATACAAATCATGCAGTAATTCTGGGGGACTATAAGTAAGAGACAGGTTTTCGGAAGTACTCTCTTAGCCAACATGATGTTAGCAAAAAATTCAAGGAATTGCGATTGTTAACTAAGTGAAATGTCATTCCCCTGTTGTCCAGCCATTCTCCTTCAAATACTGATGAAATCTACCGAAATTCCGGTTTTGCTTCCACCTGTGTATCAAACAAATCAGTGGTACGCAGCACTGCTTAAAAGTCTCACAGCTAAATTTTACTCCTTTCACTAAACAATGCTTCGCAATTACTCCCAAAGGATTCTAGAAAATTAGAACGAAAGGTTTGGTAATCTTGTTGGCTTGGGGTCGTAAAAGCGCTAGCTTGCATGAGCTCGCCGTACGGGAAACCCGGTTGTAATCTTGAGCCAACAAATGAAATTTTGTCACTCTCAATCCCCAGTAATAAATGAATTAGCAACTCACGTTCCCTCGCACTGGCAAACTATACTCTCGGGCTGTGCTAATCGACATCAACTCCGAAAAAGACCCTGACGACGCGCTGGTAGGTAATAACTACCGTTCCAGCTGCTGGGTTTGGGATTTGGAAGGTTACACAACTACTAGTACCTGCCCCGGGGCACCTGCTCGGTCGGAAGAGAAATGCTATTAATGGGGGTTGCAGGTAAGAAAGAGATAAAACGATGCAGATGAAACGTATTAAGTGTTGCGAAACCACTAGCAAAACCACGAGGACCCTCACTACTTTATTTCAAATCAAATCAACACTTCTTGCCGCAGTGTAGCGCAAGTTAAGTGGAATTGGACTTTCACCACAGAGTTTAGAAAAAATTCCTCACTAAAAAGAGCATTAGTTAGGTTTGTTTAGTCATTTAAGATACAGGTAGTATCAGTAGTAAATGCATAATAAAATTAAAAAGAATAATAATTCATGTAATTATATCATTAGTATGATTACCGCAATTATTATATTAAGATGAGTACTAATCTCAGGTGCATTCAAGGCCCTTATCTTAGAATGTTAGGGCATCACAAAATAAGAAAAGGTGCATTTTAAGAGAGGAAAAGATTAATATAGTATATATATTGATATGTTAAATTCTAAAAATTACAAAAAATGAAGCCAAGAGCAATTTATTAGTATTGATGAGATACATTAAATCAATTAGAATGTCTCATGAATAAATGTCTTAGTTCATTTCACCGGATAACTTAATCAATAGAATGTGAAATTACAATGTTTACACCAGCAAATAATGGTCACAAGTGATGTAATTAAATAATTTCCATGAAGGAGTCAGCTCATGGGAGTATGTTTTTATCTCACTTAAATATTGTGCGAAGCCGTTAGAGGTGTTCTCCTTGAATCCAGCTGGGTAGGTTGGACGGTTGTCAGCCAGGGTGGGGGGGTGTGGGGCAGCGCGAGTTATGTTCCCTACCTTGAGTTGGAGGAGGGTGTGGGTTGAAACGGGCGGGCGGGCAGGACGTTGGGGCGTGTTATGTTGTCAATGGACATGCGACGTCACGTTAAAAAACGAACCACGCCCACGTCCTTTTCTCCACTTCTTTTCTCCACAGGGTTCCACCTTGGAGCGGTAGTTAGGTTCTTTGCTGGCTTAGCTATGTGGATCCAGAGGTAGAGTTGACGAAGGGGTGTAAACTCATCTTCTCCTTAAACAGCTTCTTCTTGATATTTGTTGTTTGTTTTTGTTTAGTTTTTCGATATATATATAATATATATATATATATATATTATATATATATATATATAATATATATATATATTATATAATATATATTATATATCATATATATACTATATAGTCCATACGATATGTGGTAAAAACCAACGTGTGTGTGTTGTTCTTGACAAAGTGGAGCGAGGCGAGGGGTGGGTGGAAAAGAGGCCGGGGAAGAGGAAGGGTCGCTTGCGGTTATCGGTAGGGCGTTATATAAACATGTTTTGTCTTTTTCCCTGGAGGCGAGGTTTCAGTTCACTCTGACTCCAACTTTTTCCACTTACTTCGTTGAGTCTCGTTTGCAGAATGGTATTGCTGTGTCAAAAATGGTTTTGATTTGTTGTTAAGTGCAATGATGCAATTAATACTGGTAATGTGCAGATCGCTTAGCTGCCACCAGTATGTGAGCCGTATTTTTATCGTACTAACATATAATTTACTTTGTTTTGTAAGGTTATAGAATCGAGAAGTTGAGCGAGAAGGGGCGATTATAAAGATGGGGTGAGATTTATATGATTATTATTTGCAATAATCATTAATACACATTGTACCGGCTGGTTAATGGCACGATTGGATTAAGAGTCACATTTGCACCAAGGTATAACCACAACCAAAAAAGAGTTTCCGGAACAACCAACACAACGGGTCATACACAGTATCGTTGGCTATCTCCTCTTGCGTTCACAGGGTGGACGCCGTAGGAGCGCTGGCTGGCGGGTGAGACACGGGGGTGCCGCTGGGGTGTCAGGTTACAGGGTGTGTGTCTTGTCCACCGATCTAGTGGTGACACTCTGCCGGGTTATGTTAGTAGAGTGGAAGTCGTCCGTGGCATGGGCGTGACACTGTCTATGGCACAAATAATCTTGTAACATGGAAAGTATTAGAGAGCCTTAAATTATAATTGTAGATAAACAACATATCTACATAAACATATTACGACCCAAAGCAACATCCCTTCCCTTTCCGTCAAACCCTCATCATTACGATCACACGTCCAGTAGCTAGCTATACATACGTAGGCTACTTGTATCATTAGGCTGCCGACCCTTGTTAAGCATTACAAATCCACATCACAAGTCATAACTGTATTTAGGTTAGACATATGATTTGCGTTTGCGTCTAAGCAAGAATATAGTACCCACAAAACCTCGATCCCGGGGACTAATAGGGGGGAGCAATGGTCCGGGAACCGCAAAAGTCCGGGAATCGCAAGTATAAAAAAAAAAAAAAAAAAAAAAAACAAAAAGTTATCGATGCCATTTACCCACCCCGGCCGTTTATCCTACTTTAGTATTACTGTCCGGCAACGACAATATAAACTACCCGCCGCGGACTCTTTACGTCCGCTGCGCATGCAGCCACCTGGCGGGAGGGCAGCAAAAAAGTGTTAATAGTCTCAGAGAGTTCCTGCAACCAGGGGCAGTGGGGGTCAGGGGACCTAACGGAGGCGTGCAGGTGAACCGTGAGTGTCGTGTTGACCAAATGTAAAACAATTCGACGCTGAGCATGCTGCCACCTGGCGGATGGGCAGCAGAGTGTGTCAATAGTCTCATAAATGTTCTTGCAACCCAGCGCCTGCAGTGGGAAGGGCAGGTGACTGACGGAGGCTTCTGCAGGGTGAACCGTTGAATGTTCTCTACTGTGTGGCCCAAATGTAACATACGACCGTGAGCATGCTGCCCACCTGGCGGGAGGCGCGAACACTGACCAGGGGTGACAGGAGACGCTCGGACCACCGGACAAATTGGTCAATTTACTAAACAGGACCAGGCATTCAACGTAAAAAAAAAACTATAAAAAAAAAAACATAATTGTCCGAGACTGACATATCCAGGACCTCGGATTTTGTCCGGCAAATCCGATATCCGGGAAATCCCCCCCGAGATGGTATGTATATAAATTGCACTGATTTCGGTATCATTAAAGTTATCATAATGTTTTACCAAATATATTATACTTAGATTGTTCGATACGGGTCAATAACGACGTGTGGGTGTGGCTGTGTGTTGTGTGTGTGGTGTGTGTGTGTGTGTGTGTGTGTGTGTAGTCCGCCCTTATTAAGTTAGTGTCATTAGGCTGTATTTTTTTGGGGACGGTGATCCAGTTAGGCCCGTCACAGCTTTTAAGCCGGAGATCTTGTAGGCGCAGGGGACCGGTGGCAGGGATGTGAACTTTTGTAGCCCACCGTAGTCGTACCGAGCCACCAGAATAAGTATTGCAGATTAAAGGTATTATCTAGTGTTTGCCATACTCTCCCTCTCCCACAAAACAAGCTTGGGGACTGGAGTGAATGCGGGATATTTGGCTGGGGTACAAAAAATATGCGTCGAAAACCACATAGTTTTTTGAGTTAGGTGTTGTAAAAAAAATTCCTAGACTAGGGAAAATTTCTTTGGATTCTTCTGAGTCAGAGAGTGTGGGCCTGACGATCCTCCACATAATGAGACCGAAGGTCGAGAACCCCCCCCCCCCCAACCACCCGGATAGGAGGTAGACTTAAATTGTTTAGGTTAGGTTAGATTTCTGGTTAGGTTAGGGTCAGGTAGATCTTGGTGAGGTTAGGTTTAGGACTTGGTTAGGTTAGGTTAGATTTGGTTAGGTTAGGTAAATTTGTTAGGTTAGGTTAGATTTGGGCTAGGTTAGGGTAGCTAGTTAGATTTCGTTAGGTTAGCCTAGTTAGATTTTGGTTAGGTTAGTTTTTATCGGGGGTCAAGCCCCCCGCTAGGTTAGGTTAATTGTGGGTAGGCAAAATTTCTCTAGATTTTATAAGGAAATACCCTAGAGCTAGGGAATTTTACCCCCCCTAAAACAACTCTTAAAATTACCGGGTTTCCGACGCATAATTTGTTTCCCCACATGAAAACCCGGCATTTCACACTAGGTCCCCAAAC
Source organism: Chionoecetes opilio (assembly GCA_016584305.1). Taxonomy (NCBI): domain Eukaryota; kingdom Metazoa; phylum Arthropoda; class Malacostraca; order Decapoda; family Majidae; genus Chionoecetes; species Chionoecetes opilio. Next base: position 63,861 of record JACEEZ010023229.1, read on the forward strand.
TTGTTTGGGACGGAAGTGGGAGGAGTATGGGACAAACACTAGAATTTTACCCAGATAAATTATCGTACAACCTTGGGTAAAATAGTATTATTGGTAATAAAGAACGAGAGTTTCGCGGTCGTTTTCAGAGACGCCGACTGTTTTTTCTTGGACTGCAATGGGTGCTTGTTCTAATGGAGATGGTTTTATTTTGCACAAACCCATAAAAAAAAAAAAAAAAGGAAGAAAAAAAATGAAACCTAACCTAACCTTAACCACAAAGTATACCTAACCTAACCTTATAGGTTTCATTAAAACCTAAAAGACCCAGATTCAGTGTTTTTAATGGAAACTGTACCATAAAATTCGGATTTTTCAAAAAAAATGTATTGGTTTGCGCAAAATAACTATCTCCAATGGAGATTCTCCATTGAAACAAGCACCTGTTGTGGGCCGGGAAAGGATGGTCGGTGTCTCTGAAAACGACCGCGAAACTCGTCCATTATAACCGTATTATTTTACGATAGAACCAAACTTCCCTACACAATTGTGACCTGCATCGCTTTTGTTTGGTATTTTATTAAACTTTTTTTATTATTGGAACCCAGTTAGGAGGTTAAAGGTTAGGTTAGGTTAGGTTAGGTTGGTTCAGGTTAGGTTAGGTTCAGGTTAGGTTAGGTTAGGTAAGGTAAGCGATGTAGGTCACAAGAAGAGGAAGAGGGAGGCATTTTGTAAACAAGGAAACGTATTCCTCCTCCACCCTAAACTGTTCTATATCTCCGAAACTATTGATTTGCGACGGAAAGCTCAAAGAGAAAATGTCTAAATGTAAAATAATGGGTAAAATTCTAGAGACCTTTCCCGCCCTTATTATTATTGTTTTTTTCTCCAGACCTTCACAGATCCCTTCAGATACCCCTAAAACGTAATTATAAAGTGGGGAGAGATGCCCCCTCCCCTCTACCCTAACAAACCTGGGCGAGTGGTGGGAATGTGGGGTTTTTGGGTGGGAGAGACGAAAATCACAGATTTACAGCATTACATTTTGATAATTTAGCAGTTTGATACAATACATGGATAACTTGACCAAACTGGGTGGGCGCAGACCCCCAGTTTTGTCACTAATCTAACCTAGACTTTAACTAACCTGACCTAACCTAACCTGCTGGTATTTAATCCCTGAATGCAGAAACATGGGTAAAAGCTGATTAAATTTTATATTGGGTGCTGTAATATCAAGATCAAGAACTGGAGCTCGTCAAAAATAGGAACATTCGCCGACGGCGGTGAGAATACCTCTGTATACACGATAATATAGCATTATTTACCTTATTGATGAGGTACTGAGTGGTGCACATCACCCCATTGATGATTTGAGTAGAGGCCCCATTACAGATGCACCCAGCTATCAAGTTCGGGTAAAATTATGCAGACCGTAAATCCGCCACCCACGTGCATCGTATCCATTTTGGCAAATAGACAAATATGTACTCGTGAGCTTCACTCAGATTACTTCCCTCGCTGATTAAAGAGCATCGATACAGGATATTGGGGCCTTTGTCCCTATAAATTTAACATGCATTTGGATTCGCTGAATCAGTTTCTGAATTCTGATACAGATATATGCTTGGGAAAAGGAACAGTAAAATGGCGGCGTGGTGATACAAAATGACTCACCATTTCTGGAAGAGGGTTATAGATAAAATGAAGAATTCTAAATCGCCAGGACCAGATGAGTGTATCCCAGAGTATTAAAGGGATGCAAGGAGGTTGTTAGTGAGTCGTTAGTGCACATTTTTAGGAAATCGGTTAAGATAGGCGAAATGCCATTATTGTGGAGGAAAGGAAATGTAGTCCCAATATTTAAGAAGGGAGACAGAGGACTAAAGTCAAATTATCGACCCGTAAGTCTAACGTCAGTGGTAGGTAAATTATTGGAATCTATTATTGCCAAAAACATTAGAGAGCACTTAGATAAACATAGTTTGATCATTGATTCACAACATGGATTCACCAAGGGTAGGTCATGACTCACTAATTTATTGAGTTTTTATAGGAAAGCTTATGAGACGGCAGATAATGATAAGGATTATGATATAATATATCTGGACTTTAGTAAGGCATTTGACAAAGTATCACACGAGAGACTCTTAAATAAGGTTAAGGCTCATGGAATAGATGGGAAGGTTCTTCGTTGTATCAGAGCTTGGCTAAGGAATAGGCAACATAGGTTACAATTAATGGTTCTAAATCTGAATGGGGACTGGTGACCAGTGGAGTTCCACAAGGGTCTGTTTTGGGTCCATTACTATTTTTTATTTACATCAACGACTTGGATAGTGGGATTAGCAGTGATATCAGCAAGTTTGCTGATGATACTAAGGTAGGTAGGATTATTGGATCACAGTCTGATGTAAACATATTGCAGGGAGATTTGGATAAACTTAATGAGTGGGCACTCAGATGGCAAATGGAATTTAATATTGATAAGTGCAGCGTTATAAATGTTGGTAGAAAAACCCTGGTAATAGATACACCATACGCAATGTATCGCTGAAAAGATCAGAAGTGAAAAAGACCTTGGAGTGAGGGTGAGTCCAGACCTCCGACCTAGGAAACAATGTATTGAGGTTAGAAATAGAGCTAATAGAGTGTTAGGATTCATTACCAGAAGTGTTAGAAGTAGAAGTGCAGAAGTTATTCTAAAGCTTTGTCTGGCTCTAGTCAGGCCTCACCTAGACTATGCGGTTCAGTTTTGGTCTCCATATTACAGGATGGATATAGCCTTGTTAGAAACAGTGCAGAGAAGGATGACCAAAATGATACAAGGGCTGCGTAACTTTAGTTCTGAGAAGATATTGAAGTTATTAAAGTTACACTCACTCGAGAGACGCAGAGTAAGGGGCGATCTGATAGAAGTTTTTAAATGGATAAAGGGATATAATAAAGGAGAGGTAGGAAAAGTTCTTACGGCTTTTAACCAGGGTAGAACAAGAAGTAATGGATTCAAGCTGGAAGGGCGTAGATTTAGAAAGGAAATAGGGAAAAACTGGTTCACAAATAGGGTGGTGAATGATTGGAATGGACTCAGTAGACAGATAGTTAGTGCAGAGTCATTAGGGAGCTTTAAAGAGGGGCTGGATAGGTTCATGGATGGGGATGAAAAGTGGATGTAAGTAGTGTTAGGTGACAGGAACTACCACGTGTAGGCCTCGCGGCCTCTTGTAGCTTCCTTATTTTCTTATGTTCTTATGTGTGTGTGTGTGTGTGTGTGTGTGTGTGTGTGTGTAAGAGAGAAAAAAAAAAGACAAAGAATGTAAATGTGTCAGATTGTCAGAAATGCTTTGGTAAGGGTAGGGGGAGTCGCAAGACTTTCAAAATTATTTGGAGGGGTCGCAGGCCAAAAAGTTTAAGCACCTCTGCAGTCTAAGCCGCTTAGCCACTCAGGAGGCATCCAGTGGTATCACAGGTGTGTGTATTTATCTAGTTGTATTTTACAAGGCCTCAGCTACACTCTTATGGCCCCGTCTCCATATCTACATTTTCCTTTTGCTTCCTTAGTGCTTACTCTTACTGTTGGCCGAAACCATGACTACGGGAGACAGGACACAATCCCGGGCAACACTTTTCCCAAGTCCTCGCGCGTTTGGTGCAGCCGCTG
>JACEEZ010023229.1:70000-85000 GCA_016584305.1 Chionoecetes opilio
TATATATATATGTATAAATATATATATATATATATATATATATATATATATATATATATATATATATATATATATATATATATATATATATATATATATATATATATATATATTGCGTAACTATAACTACTTACCTATATTTCTTAACTGCAACCCTCATCATCATACTTTTGCTCCCTAACTCACATCTCCCTTTGATTGATTTGTAAAGGTTTATTGTACAATCAACATACAGGACATATAAATACAATACAAGCATGTACAGAAATACCTATGCAGTAGCAAAAAGGTACAAAGCGGGCATGAGCCCGCCAGTGAGGAGAGTATCCCGTCAGGCTACGGGAGGGTCGCGTGGAGGCGTGGTGAATCTTTCTCTTCCGATTATTTTCTTTCTTTTTTGCATATATGTGCAACCGTAAAGTGAAGAAGTGCTTGAGGAGTTTATTCTTAATGTTATGGCAAGAAGGAAATATAATAGCGTTTGTCTGGGTTGCTGTCATATGCACAAGGCGGCCTACCAAATTGCTCTTCTTTGCTAAGCTGTTTTCACCTTCTCTAAATATTTTCTCTGCTTTCTCAAATACATGCAAACAGTCATTAGTACAATAAACTAAGCTGTTTTCTTTATATTCTTTTAGCTGGGTAAGTTTTTGCACATAATCTGGCACTGATGACTGCTTGGTCTCGACTGCTAGCAGACACGACGGGCAATGAGTAGCAGAGTTTTTTACTTTCTTTATGCAGTAACCTACAATGTAATGCAGGCTGCTCATCTCTGCTTGATAAATTGCCTATCGCTTGAGATCTGTTCAATACTACATAGTGTATCTGTTTCACAGTCCAAAAAACATTTCTTATCACACTTGGCTTGTCAAGGAAGGAATTTAGCAAGAAATTCACGGTCATCTACCGTGTAGCTGCTTGCACTTGAACATTTCAGAAACTGAGCAACTGAAATCACTTTGACAGCTTGTCGAAATTCTAAGGCAGTTGATACTGGGTTTTTCAGTCTTATGGAGCTGAACAAGTTCTCTAGGCAATCCTGAGTGAACCTGGATGTGAAGAAGTACTTATGACCTTTGGTTAAATAGTTACTTTGAAGGTCGAGGATTGTAGTGGTGGATAATATCACGCCTGTTTGAACTGGTTTCCACTGTGCCTTAACCCCAATTGCCATGTTATTGAACACCCATATTACTTTTTCAAGGTGAGATATAGCTTGCTCATAACAAGATTCGTTGTGTTTGCTTAGTGCCATAACTAGATGTCTACTTGACATTAAGTCAAACCACTTGTTTATCAGTTCAATGAACCATGCTGTTGTAAGTAAATCATTACTGTATCCTTCACACTCAACCAAGTATTGAAGTCCTGAATACACTGAATGGCTAAAGAAACCTAAAGCACCAGACACTTTCATTTTATCAAAATGAGATGGATTAACATGAGCGTCTGTTAGTTTTGGGGCAAGCTTCAAGTCTTTGTCACCCTGAAAAGTTAACAATTTGATAACATGCTGAACTGCCACTTCCTTCGAAGGCAGTTCAAATTTTTCTACAACAGCATCGCTCAAATTAATGATATTGCCTTTCACTACGGATGCCCACAAGTTCTTGACAATATGAGGCACATCATGCATGAAGAAAAGAAATTCATTATTGCTAGATGGATGAGGAATTTTGTTTACTACTCTCCAGTTCCGTGAACAAATAGTTCCAAAGCTATGCAGAAGGGCCCGGTTTGCACACCCATGTCTGATGTAACAGCACTAACATGTAAACCAATACCCTTTGCTCGTGTTACTATTTCCAGAACAACAGGTTTTAAAGTTTCCCCCTTGACACTGTTTCCAGTAAAATAGTATGCCACTATCTGTTTCCACCTTGTAGTAATTCCCCCTAGCATGAACACAAGTGCATGAGTTGCTGTAACACTGTGATCAGGAAGTGCTACGTCACCCCTCAAACAGCTTGACGATTGGTCGTACTGGAGACCCGCTTGAATGCACATTTCATCTAAAATTGAGCAGCACTCCCTCTCTTCTGGTTTCATTGCAGTAACCTTTATTTGTAAAAATGAAAACACTTCTAATATACCGGGTTCCATACTAACAAACTCAAGTCTTCTCCTCAGTGACCGAAGGGAAGGTAGGGGCTGCTTTTGTTGCAAAAGCAAATCATAACCTGTTGACCCACAAGCAAACCTCAGCTAAAGGCCCTTCTGAACTGTCTCATTTGACTACTTTCATTCCTCTGCTATTACCACCCTGACTGCCACGACCGAGACTAGCAAGCTGGTCCTTGTTAAAGACCATTGTCATACTATTTTCTAAAGCTGTCTTTTCCTTTATGGCTTGACATTTTTTATTTCGCTCCTTTACAACCTTTACTCTGAGATGTTTTATCATCCTCATTAGTGCTGCTACCCGTAACTCTCCAATTAGACGTGCGGCGCTGGGACACATTTTACAAGTTTAATCAACGCGAAACCTAAATGGGGTTGTGATACACCGTTGGAAAGGTGGATATCTCAGGGTCAAGGATCTGCCTGGTGTACTAAAATTGGTGTGTACGTTTTTGAGATATTCACATTTTTGTATGGGTACCGTATAGACGCGAAATGATGAAAATGCGAAAATTACTATATTGTCAATGTCATGCAATAAACCAACAATGGCCTTATATAATTTCATTATTACAGTTTATTACCAGTGTGTGGATATTATTAACATATTTTAAGCTGTTTCCAGTACTATAAACTTATATCCTGATAAGTATTAGTGTGTGTGTGTGTGTGTGTGTGTGTGTGTGTGTGTGTGTGTTTGTGTGTGTGTGTGTGTATTTTCATCTACGTAGTTGTATTTTACAGGGCCTGAGCTACACTCGTATGGCCTCGTCTCCATATCTACATTTTTCATCATTCATCCTTAGTGCTTAGTGTTGGCCGAAGCCACCACCTCGGGAGGTGGGTCACAAACCCCCGGCTAACACCCGGTACCCATTCACTGCGGGCTCATAATATAATTATATCACATGTAGGTCTCCTGGCCTCTTGTAGCTTACATATATTCTTATGTTTTTATATATATACTAGCCGCAAAGCCGCCCACCGGGCGGCTTTGCCGTAAATATAATGTAAAATACAACTACGTAGATGAAAATACACACACACACACACACACACACACACACACACACACACACACACACACACACACACACACACACACACACACATACTAATACTTATCAGGATATAAGTTATTCAATTATTGTTACACATTTTCTATAATTTTAGTACCTTATTATTCGTTTTTATTATCATTGTTCTTATATCATCGTCATAATAAATATTCAAATGACTCATCTATCATTAATCGACTATTGTATTGTTTTATTAATATTAGTAGTAGTAATACCATTATTATTATTATCACATTATTATTATTATAATTATTTTTATTATTATGTTTATCAATATTATCATCATCATTACTAATATTATATTCATTATCGTTTTCATTATTAAAATTAGTATCATCAGCATAATTATTATCTTTTACGTTATTGTTGTTATTATTATTATCATCATTACTATCACTATTATTATAGTTACAATAATTATTATTATTATTGTAACTTATTATTATCATTATTATGGACATTATTTCATTTTCATTATCATTTCTATTATTATTATCATTGTTTTTATTATCATCATTAATATCATTATAAATGCTATTTATATTAATAGGTTGTATTAGGGTGGTCCAAAAAAATGAGTTTCGTTAAGTTATCTCCACAAGGCTATTTTTATGCCCCTTGGTGTAGACAGCTCACATGCAAAATTTAATGTAATTTGGTGAACATTAAGGGGTCACCCCACTTACCCTATTTTGAAAGAAAAGATAAATTTCTGATATAAAACAAGATTTTCTGGAAAATGAGTTCATGGATTATATGGGTGTACAATTAGAAGCATGAAGTACAGTAATAAAACAACAAAATAATGGAAGTACACGATAATATTAATTATTCTCCCATCAGTGTAGCCTGGATGGTGTTCGCATGCCCGTCGGTGGCAGCACGAGTTATATATATATATATATATATATATATATATATATATATACTATATATATATCATAATATATATATATGATATATATATATATTATATATATATATATATATATAATAATATAAGCGAAAGTGTGTGTGTGTGTATGTGTCTAGTTGCTGTCTGTCTCTCTGTCTGTCTGTCTGTCTGTCCGCGATAGGTGCCGCCCCCTGTGGCGGAATCCCATCATATGTCACAGTTTTGGAATCAGGTTGACCAGGGGAAGGTTTTAAGCCCACATATAAGATGATCCGATCACTTTTTTTTTTTTTTTTAGCAGCCTATTAGCGAGAACTGTGAAGAAAAAAAGTGGGTTGCGAGAATTGAGGAAACCTTGATGTAGGGTGATGGGTAATAGGTGAGTGAATGGGTGGGGTGATGGGTAATGGGTGTGGGGTGATAGGTGAGTGAATGGGTGGGGGTGATGGGTGATGGGTGAGGGAATAGGTGGGGGGTGATGGGTAATGGGTGAGTGAATGGGTGTGTGGTAATGGGTAATGGGTGTGTGGTGATGGGTAATGGGTGAGTGAATGGATGGGGGGTGATTGGTAATGGGTGAGTGAATGGGTGGGGGTAATACATACATTTCAGGAAAGTTAGAAGGGGCTATCTGGAGAGTCTGTGTTTGGTGGGCCGAGGTGGTGGGTAATGGGTCTATCTGGAGAGTCTGTGTTTGGTGGGCCCACCAAACACAGGTGGTGGGCCGAAGGCCCACCAATAGCCCTCCGCAGGAGCTAGCCAAAAAGGCCGCCCGGAGGGCGGCTTTGCGGCTAGTATATATATAAACGGTACTGTTTCTGGTCTTCAATTTTTGTCAGAGTGTCTTTATAACGCTGAACTAGAGCAATACTTCGCTCAGCAGAATCATTAACGACCTTCATCATCAATGCACGCTCTCTAACATCCTTATATAAAAAAAATGTGTTGTCATCTGGCCAATCCTGTGGATCCTTAAGAAAGAACTGAAAGAAAAACTGTGCCTCTTTCACTCCTCGACTATGAAGGACATCAAAAAGGACCAATGTCCTCTTTGTTACGAATGATGCTATGTTGTTATCCACACAAGCATTTGGTATATCAATGCGCCGAGGGCAGCCTTCTTTTGAAGGACGTTGGAGGTGTTGAACCATCTTCTTTTTCATGTCAGTACTGATTCTGTCCTCAAAAAAGGCCAGTCCAATCAAATGTTCAGACAAGTACTACAGATGGCGACTTAAAGCTTTTTTTGCCGCTTCTCCAACTCCTCTGTCGGGATATGTCTCCAGAATGTGCAACATTTCAAGGTAATTCAGAGGAGCTCGTGCACCCATTGGCGCTTCATGCCAGATTGATTGATTTACTTGACGTAAATGAGACTGACAAATAATGCCAGCTGAGTCAGGTTTTAGTCCTCGCGTGGTTTAAGCTTGAATTGATGAATAAGAGGTAGATTTTCAATGCATAAATCCCCTTCGTCATCCAACTGGCGTGGTGGGTTGGACCCGGAGATCGAATTTGACCGTTAGTTTTTCCTCCCAGGAATAACAAAGACAGTTCCAGAAACTCCTTATAGTCGTCGCGAAGGTGGGTTTCTTGTAATGCATCAGGCAAGTAGCTGAGCATTTGTCCTCTCATTTTCTGGAACTGAGGGTTCTTGAACAAGCTGTCTGCTGCAGGAACAAAGTCATTGTGTAAGAGAGATTAATTGCCATTCCTTTTGAATTCTCTTGAAGAGGCCTGTTTCAGGACTTCCTGTTGGACCAAATATTGATGAAAAGACACAAGCAAGTACGATTTCAGACACATGGTGCCGACAAGCTATCCAAACGAGCTCATGACCCATTTTTTCTTCAATTCTGATGCAAGCTCCATTATGTAAACCTGTATTTGACGCAGTTGTATCAAAGACCAGACCTCTCACAAGGTGTTCTACCTTCCAGAGTTTCAAAGTTTGAAGGCATGCATCAGCCTGCGCTTCTCCAGTACCCCTCTCTGTCTTAGGGACACCAAGAAGTTTCTCCTGTCCATTAAATATGATAACAATTGCAACTCGATCCACAATCGTCTTTATCCTTTGGATATCAGGAAGAAGCTTCCCATCCCAGTGCAGAAGTACAGGGTCTTCATGAGAAAATTTTGTCAGATCTTCTTGAGAGTGTGGCGACCTCAAAATATTCCCCATTCTAGCTGGACTTTTGCACACAGTACTTACACACTATAAGGACAAAAATCACCCTTGTGGAGGCTATCCACAACAATTTTGAAAATTTACTTATAGATCTGGACCACCCTAATATATATATATATATATATATATTATATTATATATATATATATATATATATATATATATATATATATTATATATATATACATATATATATATATACATATATATATATATATATATATATTATATATAGACATATATATATAGACATATATATATATACATATATATATTTATATATATACACATATTATATAATATATACATATAAGAACATAAGAATATATGTAAGCTACAAGAGGCCAGGAGACCTACACGTGGTATAATTATAGTTCATGTTTTAACGTTACCTATATCCACCTTGCATCCCCATCCATAAATTATCTCTTCATCCCTATTGACTCTGCACTAACTACCCGAACACTCTCACACAAGCACACACACAAATTATGATGATAATATTAAAAAGGGTAATAATAATGATGATAGTAATGATAATAAAAATAACGATAACGTTAATAAAAAAGGAGAAGAATGATAATGGTGATAAGAATAAGAATACAAGTAATGATAATGGTAACATTAATAATGATAACATGGATGACAACAATTACGATTACGATCCATGATAATAAAGATAACAATAACAATACTATTATTGAAGATAATAGTAATAGTGATAATATTAATGATAATATCAGTGATAACAATAATAGCAGCAAAATATCCAAGTAATATTATAATTATCAAGGAAAATAATATAATTATGATTATGATATTAATGATGAAAATGCTGATAAATTATATAAGTAAAAATTATAATAGAAAATAATGATAATATGAAATGCAGGACACCGGAAAACAGGCAACATAAATATATTAACATCCATTATGAATTATGATTATGATTGACATGGATTATTGTGTGTGTGTGTGTGTGTGTGTGTGTGTGTGTGTGTGTGTGTGTGTGTGTGTGTGTGGTGTGTGTGTGTGTGTGTGGTGGGTGTGTGTGTGTGTGTGTGTGTGTGTGTGTGTGGTGTGTGTGTGTGTGTGTGTGTGTGTGTGTGTGTGTGTGTGTGTGTGTGTGTGTGTGTTGTGTGTGTGTGTGTGTGTGTGTGTGTGTGTGTGTGTGTGTGTGTGTGTGTGTGTGTGTGTGTGTGTGTGTGTGTGTGTGTGTGTGTGTGTGGTGTGTGTGTGTGTGTGCGCGCGCGCGCACAGGATATCCTACGGGGTGTATCTTCAGTAACGTGTTACGTGTCCTCCAGCCATGTACTACAGCAGGCTCTTGCCGTTATTGCTACCGCTGCTGCTGCCAACAGTAGCTTTTAATGGCGTCCCAATCTTCGCGCGTGCGAATCTGCGCGTGCGTGCTATTGGTGGGCCAAAGGCCCACCAATAGCCCACACACACACACACACTTTCGCTTATATTATTATATATATATAATATATATATATATATATATATATATATATAATATATATATATATATATATAATATATATATATATATATATATATATAATAATATAAGCGAAAGTGTGTGTGTGTGTGTGTGTGTCCGCTCCAGGTGCCGCCCCCTGTGGCGGAATCCCCTCATATGGCACAGTTTTGGAACCGGCTCGAGCAGGGGAAGGTTTTAAGCCGATTTATGAGATGATTCGATCCCTTTTTTTTTTTTTTTTTTAGCAGCCTATTAGCGAGAATTGTGAAAAAAAGTGGGTTGCGAGAATTGAGGAAACCTTGATGTAGGGTGATGGGTAATGGGTGAGTGAATGGGTGGGGTGTGATGGCTAATGGGTGTGGGCATAGACCACTGTATACCTGGACTGCGCACGGAATATCGGCCTGTCGCACAAGGGCCCGAAGTCGGAGGGCCGCTCGGATTCATATATATATATATACGGATCATATAGACTGGTTGATCAGTATATATGATATACTGTAATCTTCGTAAATGTTTGTTCTATAATATTATCAAATAAAAAACAGTAAAACACGCTAAAGAAATGCCATTACGAGACTATGAAGAAATATGCATGAACTTAATATTCACTTCAACTCTTCGCCATTTAAAACTTTGCGGGTCAACTTTTATCATGAAGGGTATCAGTAGAAGCGCAATTTTATTAGCTTTCCATTGCTATATTTCGTTATCTGATAAATGATTTAGAACCATGCATAAATTAGCGTTAACTAAATAAATAAAATCATCAATCGGATAATTTACCCGATTGATGAGGTTATTTATTTAGTCAACACTAATTTATACATGGTACTAATTCATTTATCAAAAAACGAAATATATAAGAAAATAAATAACATCATCAATCGGGAAAATTACCCGATTGATGATTTTATTTATTTATTTAACGCTAATTTATGCATGGTTCTAGTTAATTTATCAGATAACGAAATACATCAATGGAAAGCTAATAAAATTGCGCTTCTATTGATACCCTTCATGATAAAAGTTGACTCGCCAAGTTTTAAATGGCGAAGAGTTAAGTGAATATTAAGTTCATGCATATTTCTTCATAGTCTCGTAATGGCATTTCTTTAGCGTGTTTTACTGTTTTTTATTTGATAATATTATAGAACAAACATTTACGAAGATTACAGTATACCATATATACTTATAAACCAGTCTATATGATAGTCCATAGACCACTATATCTCTTTGTCGGGCGCCCCGCGGGCCCCTATGCAGCCCCGCAATTCAAAACATTGTCGCGTGAACAGTCCAGGTATACAGTGGTCTATGGTGTGGGGTGATGGGTGAGTGAATGGGTGGGGGGTGATGGGTGAGGGAATAGATAGGGGGTGATGGGTAATGGGTGAGTGAATGGGTGTGTGGTGATGGGTAATGAGTGAGTGAATGGGTGGGGGATGATGGGTAATGGGTGAGTGAATGGGTGGGGGGTGATGGGTAATGGGTGAGTGAATGGGTTGGGGGTGATGTGAATGGGTTGGCGTTAATACATACATTTCTACATGCATGATTTCAGGAAAGTTAGAAGGGGCTATCTGGAGAGTCTGTGTTTGGTGGGCCTTCGGCCCACCAAACACAGGTGGTGGGCCAATGGCCCACCAATAGCCCTCCGCAGGAGCTAGCCAAAAAGTCCGCCCGGAGGGCGGCTTTGCGGCTAATATATATATATATATATATATATATATATATATATATATATATATATATATATATATATATATTTATATATATATATATATATATATATATATGTGTGTGTGTGTGAGTGTTATGTGTGTGTGTCAGGTGAGGATGGAGGGAATGGGGGAGGGGAGGTAGTAAGAAGAAAGGTCAGGTACACAGTCTGTGGTCAGGTCACGGTGAGACCCTTTCATCCCACGTTTTCTACCTACTCCTTCTTCCTCCAATTTAACCACACACACACACACACACACACACACACACACACACACACACACACACACACACACACACACACACACACACACACACACACAGGGTACTCCGTAGTGTAGGGGAAGCACGCTCGGTTCACAACCGAGAAGTCCCGGGTTCGATCCCCGGGCGGAGCGGAAACAGATGGGTTGTTTCCTTAAAACCCGAGCCCTTGTCCACCCAGCAGTGAATGGGTACCGGGTATTAGCCGGGGGTTTGTGACCCCCCTCCCGGGGTGCTGGCTTCGGCCAACACAAAGCACTAAGGATGAAAGATAAAAATGTTGATATGGAGACGGGGCCATACGAGCATTGCTCTGGCCCTGTAAAATACAACTAGATGAATACACACACACAAATACACACACACACACATACATGAAAACTATGATAATGATGATGATGACGAAAATTCCATTAATATAAATAACAGTAATAATGATATTAATGATGATAATAAAAACAATGATAATAATAATAGAGATGATAATGAAAAATCAAATAGTGTCCGTAATAATGATAATAATAACAGTTACAATGGGGGGGGGGGCACTCAGTAGAGCGCATACCTCCGCCCGAATATTTCATTCACCATATTAAAGGATAGGGAAAATTGGATTTTCAATTGGTTGCCATGGCAACAGTTGTGATTCGATTTCATCCAAAATTAAATTAGTTCTTCCTTATACCAAATAAACTTGGTATACCAAGTTTGGTCCAAATATATTCGTAACTTTTCGAGAAATCCTGTACAAACGTACAAACAAACAAACAAACAAACAAACAAACAGATCGGGGTGAAAACATAACCTCCCTCCAACTTCGTTGGCGGAGGTAATAATAATAATAATGATGGTAACTATAATAAAAGTGATAGTAATGATGATAATGATAATAACATCAATAACGTAAAAGATAATAATAATGATAATGATACTAATATTAATGATGAAAACGATAATGAATATAATATTAGTAATGATGATGATAATATTGATAAAAATAATAATAAAAATAATGATAATAATAATAATGTGATAATGATAATAATGGTATTACTACTACTAATATTAATAAAACAATACAATAGTCGATTAATGATAGATGAGTCATTTGAATATTTATTATGACGATGATATAAGGACAATGATAATAAAAAAGAATAAAAAGGTACTAAAATTATAGAAAATGTTTAACATTAATTGAATAACTTATATTCTACTACCTACTATAGTAGTAGCAGTAGTAGTAATAATATAATTTTAATTATTATCATTAATTTATCAATATTGTTATTATTATTAACATTATCATCACTTCTTTATTGTTAATATTTTCACGATTTACTATCAGTTATAATTTTTGTTATTATTATTATTGTTGTTATTTATTCAAATCTTGATATTCTTATCATAATGCTAATTATTATCATGATAATGATATAACACTGACAAAAATAGTATTACTACTACTAATAATACTATTAATAATAATAATAATGATAATAATAACAATAATAGTAATGATTATTATTCTTATTATGATATTATTACAATCTTTTGGTAGTGGTGGTAGTAATAGTATAAGTAATAGTAATCATCATCACTATTATCATCATTGTTTTGTTAAAAATAATATTACTACTAATAATATTATTAATGTTATTATTATTATTAGTAGTAGTATTACTAATATAATTACTATTATTATCATTACCATCATTATTATTATCATCATAATTTTCCTTATTACTACCTTTTATTTGTATCATCATCATCATTATCACTATCATACTCATCTACCAACTTTGAACGCTTAAAACTTTTTTTTATCTCTTTCTTTCATTCAACACCGTATAATGTCATAGCTGCATCGTTTCCCCATAGATAATTATAATCTGTGAATAATAGTATATATGGAGAGAGAGAGAGAGAGAGAGAGAAAAAAAGAGAGAGAGAAGAGAGAGAGGAGAGAGAGAGGAGAGAGAGAGAGAGAGAGAGAGAGAGAGAGAGAGAGAGAGAAGAGAGAGAGAAAAAAAAATATCCAAGGCCAAGAGAGTCTTCCCTGGACGTTGAGAAAGCAGAACAGGTCATATCACACTCGTGTGACAGCTGAATTTAAGCATGTCCCTTGAGATCACACACACACACACACACACACACACACACAACATACAACACACACACACACACACACACACACACACACACACACACACACACACACACACACACACACACACACACACACCACACCACACACACACACACACTACACACTTTAAACATGTATATATATATATATATAATATACTGTAATATATATATATTATATATATATATATATATATATATATATATATATATATATATATATATATATATATATATATATACATATATATAATATATATTATATATATAATATAATAATAATATAAAATATATATATATATATATATATATATATATATATATATATATATATATATATATATATATATATATATATATATATATTCTAGCCGCAAAGCCGCCCTCCGGGCGGACTTTTTGGCTAGCTCCTGCGGAGGGCTATTGGTGGGCCTTCGGCCCACCACCTGTGTTTGGTGGGCCTTCGGCCCACCAAACACAGACTCTCCAGATAGCCCCTTCTAACTTTCCTGAAATCATGGATGTAGAAATGTATGTATTAACGCCAACCCATTCACATCACCCCCAACCCATTCACTCACCCATTAGCTACCCATCACCCCCCACCCATTCACTTACCCATTACCCATCACCCCAAACCCATTCGCTCACCCATTACCCATCACCCCCCATCTATTCCCTCACCAATCACCCATCACCCCCCACCCATTCACTTACCCATCACCCCACACCCATTACCCATCACCCCACCCATTCACTCACCCATTACCCATCACCCTACATCAAGGTTTCCTCAATTCTCGCAACCCACTTTTTTTCACACTTATCGCTAATAGGCTGCTAAAAAAAAAGAAAAAAAAAGTGATCGGATCATCTCATAAGTGAGCTTAAAACCTTCCCCTGGTCAACCTGGTTCCAAAAATGTGGTATATGATGGGATTCCGCCACGGGGGGCGGAACCTATACCACACACACACACATACACACACACACACTTTCGCTTATATTATTATACTAGCCGCAAAGCCGCCCTCCGGGCGGACTTTTTGGCTAGCTCCTGCGGAGGGCTATTGGTGGTGGGCCTTCGGCCCACCAAACACTGACTCTCCAGATAGCCCCTTCTAACTTTCCTGAAATCATGGATGTAGAAATGTATGTATCACCCCCCCCATTCACTCACCCATTACCCATCACCCCCCACCCATTCACTCACCCATTACCCATCACCCCCCACCCATTCACTCACCCATTACCCATCACCACACACCCATTCACTCACCCATTACCCATCACCCCCCACCTATTCCCTCACCCATCACCCATCACCCCCAACCCATCACCCCCCACCCATTCACTCACCCATCACCCATCACCCCACCCATTCACTCACCCATTACCCATCACCCTACATCAAGGTTTCCTCAATTCTCGCAACCCACTTTTTTTTCACAATTATCGCTAATAGGCTGCTAAAAAAAAAAAAAAGTGATCGGATCATCTCCTAATTGGGCTTAAAACCTTCCCCTGGTCAACCCGGTTCCAAAAATGTGCCATATGAGGTGATTGCGCCACGGGGGGCGGAACCTATACCAGACACACACACACACACACACACACACACACACACACACACACACACACACACACACACACACACACACACACACACACACACACACAGACAGACAGACACACTTTCGCTTATATTTACCATTACCCATCACCCCCCATCTATTCCCTCACCCATCACCCATCACCCCCAACCCATCACCCCCACCCATTCACTCACCCATCACCCCACACCCATTACCCATCACCCCACCCATTCACTCACCCATTACCCATCACCCTACATCAAGGTTTCCTCAATTCTCGCAACCCACTTTTTTTTCACAATTATCGCTAATAGGCTGCTAAAAAAAAAAAAAGTGATCGGATCATCTCATAATTGGGCTTAAAACCTTCCCCTGGTCAACCCGGTTCCAAAAATGTGCCATATGAGGTGATTGCGCCACGGGGGGCGGAACCTATACCAGACACACACACACACACACACACACACACACACACACACACACAGACACACAGACAGACAGACAGACAGACACACTTACGCTTATATTTACCGTTACCCATCACCCCCCACCTATTCCCTCACCCATCACCCATCACCCCCAACCCATCACCCCCCACCCATTCACTCACCCATCACCCCCACACCCATTACCCATCACCCCACCCATTCACTCACCCATTACCCATCACCCTACATCAAGGTTTCCTCAATTAGAGAGAACTGAAACTCGAGAAATGCCAGTGGTCGCTGGCAGTTTTAACTCAAAGGTTGGTCTACTGTGTTTTCCCTCCGCGACTAATATTTTTCATAAATCAATTTCGCAATGAATATTGATGCACCGCATCTGAATACTAAAAAAGAACGTTCTTCTGTTGTTCTAGTAAGTGTATGCATGACATGCATTACGATGGAACGTTCTAAGATAGCAATTTAATGCAAATTACTCGCCTCGAGTAACAGAGCTTAATATATTTTTTACATGTATATTGTGGCATGTAAAATTTGGGCGATGTTCACACTGTTTTCTAAGACAGTACTGCTGCGTCTGGCAAACGCTTGTCAAAATACAATAAGCATGCCTTGGAAAAACGAAGAATAAGAATGCCGAAATCGGCTTGTTGCTGCGACAATGTAGGTTATAATTGTGGAGGCGACACGCCGCGGCGGGGAGTGGTGGGCGGGGAGATTGTGGCGGGGAGATTGAATCAAAACATTGCCACTTCACGCGTCGACTCATTGCACTTCCAGGCTTTCTATCTGATTGATACACAATAATAACAGAAACATATGACTGCCTAGGTATAGATAACTTCTAAACATACGTTATTGACTATATAATATCATAGAGTAGCATTTACCTCGCCTCCTCAACTATAACCTACTTGGTTATTTGGTTATATACAATGTTTTACAGAATCAGGCTTCTATACAATATACATATAGAAGAAAATCGTTCTTAATATTATACTTTTGTGTTTTAAGTGCAGTGGAATAAGCTCATATTTTTCTTTCAAGTT
>JACEEZ010023229.1:87500-90000 GCA_016584305.1 Chionoecetes opilio
CTCTCTCTCTCTCTCTCTCTCTCTCTTCTCTCTCTCTCTCTCTCTCTCTCCTCTCTCTCTCTCTCTCTCTCTCTCTCTCTCACACACAGATAGATAGATAGATAGATAGATAGTTTATTGACCACAGCTCCAATTACAACCAGTACATCTGACTTTAGAATATGTAGTACAAAGAAATTTGACAAAAAATTCATAACAAAATAAAAACAGAAATAGTCAACATAATCAAACAATAACCAAAAGGTTAAACAATTTTAACATAATTTTCCCAGCTTTCACCACTACAGTACATATAAATCCGTAAGATATCATAAATAAACTTACATGAGATACAATGAGTAATACCTTCACCAAAAATGTCTTCTAATCGTGTAATTCCATACTGTCTTCTTATTGTTTCCGTTAAAGGACACACCTCTACCACATGTCTCTCTGTTTGGATAAGTCCACACACACAAACGTTCCTCAATGGGAAGGCGACCACGCCCTCTCCTGTTCCATCGCCCCGTCTCCACCGCTAAATTGTGTCCACTTACTCGAAATTTAGTAAATGACATACGGTGGAACTCGTTCAACGTGTGTTTTGTCATGTATATTTCGTGCACTGTAAAGTTGGGGTTCAATTCCTTGTACACGAGACACTCGACGACGCTGATTCAGCAATCATAGTGTTCACATTTTGTATCAATAAGGATTTGTCAGGTACTTCACTATTGATAAATTCACTCACAATTTTCCCTGTGCGTGTGTTTGCGTCTATCACAATTCTCATAGCAAGTGACAATGGGTCGTCTTGCATCCTTGACCTATCATGCCACATTTTATGAAAAAATCTGTGTTGGTGCTATTTAACAAAATCTTGAGGAGTCAGGTAGCCTGCCTCAGCGAAACACACAATATTCGATGTCGATCTTCTTACACCTAACAGTTGTTTCAACGCCAAGTTATATAACTTGTTAACGGGTTTAACACCTGCACCAATCTATGACTCGCACCCATATATACATAAGGGACGAAATTAATGCAGCATCCAACACTCTTCGCTTTACAATGAATGGGACATCATTATTCTTTTTAACAAAGGATACATATTTCAGAACGTGGCAAAGCTTATTCTTTGCATGCACCTTTACAGATGAGGACACAGAACCATCACTTGTGAAGGGTGAACCCAAATACATATAACTAGCACAGTGTTCTATTACCAAATCATTCACACGGATAGATTCCGTGTCGCCATCTTCACCATTGATTACAAAAAATGTTGTTATGGAAGTGTTTATCACCATACCATAATCTTGACAGTATTGATAAGCTATCTCTAATTTCCTAATCATGTTATTTCTGTTTGTCGAGAGCAATACAGTGTCATCTATCAAAACTAAAACATGTAACCACTGTAAAAATTCTTCTGGGCGACATTTTTCTTGCATTGATGTTGATGTTTGATGTTTGAATAATTTCGTCGTATTGACGCAGCTGAGATGGATCTCCACTGTAACCAGACAGCTCTCTCACAAACTACCCCTAGAGAGCTGACACACACACACACACACACACACACACACACACACACACACACACACACACACACACACACACACACACACACACACACATACACAAACTTACACACACGCACACACTTACACACACACACACAGTCACACACACACAAACATACACACACCACACACACAGACACACACACCGCGCGATGGTCAGATTGATAACGTTCTGGTCTCTCACTGTGGGTAGGCGGTTCGAATCCTCGCGCTCCCGGGGATTTTTCACTTGACAAATTCGGGCGGTTACTGTCCCCCTTGAGCAAGGGGATGGGGGTGTGTGGTGTGTGAGGTCCCAGCATTGCCCAAAGATCGGTAATAATGAGCTCCAAGCTCGCACTGAGAGGGTGAAACTGGCAATCGCGAGCCAGCTCGCGTGGACAAAGACCATGGGTGAATGACAGTCACCCCCTCACACACACACTTCCTGCGCGGTATGGTGGAAACATTTCAGTCAGCTCATCACCCTGACAACAACCCCTTGCTCGATCGAGGTCAGGTGTCCAGTTGCCTCACCCAAGGGGGCTGTAAATGAGAGAGCGAGGCATCCCACGCCCACTCCAACTAGTGGGAAAGGCGGGTTTACACCCCTGTCATAGTGAGAGAGAGAGAGAGAGAGAGAGACCAACCACACTACCACACACGACCACACTAATGGAAGATGAAATAGACAATTAATTTATCAACGTAATTTAGTTTGGAATCATTCTAACAAAAAATTATGATAGTAATAATAATACCAAAAGGAATATTAGTACGCAATTGTAATTTTTATTATCATATCACTGTTATCATTACTGATATTATTTATATTTATATCAATATTATCATTATATATATATATATATATATATAATAATATAAGCGAAAGTGTGTGTGTGTGTATGTGTGTGTGTGTGTGTGTGTGTGTGGTATAGGTTCCGCCCCCCGTGGCG
>JACEEZ010023229.1:95000-97500 GCA_016584305.1 Chionoecetes opilio
ATACAATGTTTTACAGAATCAGGCACCTATACAATATACATGTAGCAGAAAATCGTTCTTAATATTATACTTGTGTGTTTTAAGTGCAGTGGAATAAGCCCATATTTTTCTTTCAAGTTGACCAACTTTTCACCAAATTGTGAGTTAAAACTGCCAGCGACCACTGGCATTTCGGAGTTGCAGTTCTCTCTAATTGGCTTGAGTATAATATGACTTGAGACCGAAATGTTTTGGTGATGATTTGACTTCATTACCAATCGCCTCAGTAGCAATTGACATGTAACCGTATGCTGATTCTTAAACTATGGAGATATTATTTTTGTATCTCCCACCAGCATGTGAATTAATTTGTCTATAAGCAATCCAGTTCGTCTTCATTGTTTCAACCCTGCTGGAGCACTGTTGTAAACTGGAATTCTTCTCACATACATGACCTGTAGTGAACACCGTGTGTTGTTTTTCTTCCCTTAAAAATACATCCACTTAGCCTTGTTTTTATTTATGTTAGAATTTGACAAACAACACTCAGTGCACTTAACCTCACCCAATATGACCTCTCCCCTTTCTTTCATTCCCGCCTGTCTAAATTCACCTCAGTCCGATTTACCTCAAAAAAAAAATTCAATATAAAATGATATAATGAAGACTATTGTATACATTAGTCTTTGGATGATATAAAATGAAAGGTGAAGAAACTACTGCAATAGCAGATATATATATATATATATATATATATATATATATATATATATATATATATATATATAGAGAGAGAGAGAGAGAGAGAGAGAGAGAGAGAAGAGAGAGAGAGAGAGAGGAAGAAGAAGAGAGAGAGAGAGAGAGAGAGAGAGAGAGAGAGAGAGAGAGAGACTAAAATTTACCTTCTTCCACAGGGATCAGAGAAGGTTGAAGTAATACTGCAGAAAGGACTGCTGTATAACGCGCCAGGCACTTGCCAGGCAGGGCTGCTCCCTCGCACCTCCTACGTCATCAGCGGCAATGTAGCCTCTTCTAAGCCTTGGGTGACACTCTGTAGCTTCGCTTCTCCCGTCAGGAATCTGACGCCCAAGATGAAGAAAGGCTTCAGGCTTCTTTACCAGAGTGGTTGTGATTGCCCGGTGAGTGGAAGTTGGCGGGGAACCTCCTGCCCAGACAGGCCAAAGAAGTTGTCTCTGTCATCAAACTCGTAAACAAGGTTAAGGCACATGTTATTGATGAGAATGTTCTTCATTGGATTATATCTTGGCTAGGCAATAGACTACAACCCTAAACTAGGCGATATACTAAACTAAACTAGCTACCAGCTAGCTATGTGATAAGTAAGGTAAAAGGTAAAGATGGGAGCATACGCTATGCTGCGCGTGGCATTCGGTGCTCATCTCCGTGGCATTAGCCCTTAGAGCCTGTGGTGGGTGAGAACCCGTTACCCCGGGACACAGGGCTAGTGTGACTCCCGGGTTACCACAGTTACCTTCCCCAGGCTACCCCAGGTACCCATTTATCAACCCCGAAAGGAAGGAAAAACAGCTGGGTAGGCTGGTCACCGACTTGCCCTGGCCCGGGATCGAACCAGAGCCCGCAGATTCGTAGCCTGGCAAGCTAGCCACTGCACCACGGAGGCGAAATTTTTATTTTATATATGTGATAGACTAGCCCTAAAAGAGGATGACCAGGATTCAGTCAGGAAAGCTAGAATATCGACAGTTGATCCCTCTTATTGGAATCCGTACTGACGATCATATAGAAGGTTGTAAGCTGATAGATGCCTAAGACTCTTACTATTAAGAATAGATTTGAAGCCTTAGAGAGGCAAGTTAAAGCTATTGGCTGGAAATTTGAAGGACTATGGCGGTCAATCCCTTGCTTAGGAACATGATTAATGTAGGTAAATGTTATGCAAGAAAGAAAATTTATCATATATATATATATATATATATATATATATATATATATATATATATATATATATATATATATAATATTATATATATTATATATAATATATATATATATTTATATACATAGATGGAAAAGTTTGACCCGGCAGGGTAAAAGTACAGGAATACAGTTATTGAGAACAATAGGAGGAACTCCATCAGGACCATAAGCCCTTTAGAGAATCAATACCAAACAGGGCAAATAAAACATCGTGACGGAAAATCTTGGTATAAGGCATAATATAGCTATAGGATGGAGGAGGAGGAACAAGCCCAGCATCATCCAGAGTGTAATTCTAAGCAAAGGTGTAAGCGAATAATTCATGTTTAGTAATAGATGAGACAGCTGTGGAGTAATCTGGGTGAAACAGGAGGAATAGATGAAGAAGAAAAATCCATTTTTGGCTAAATGGCAAAAGGCATGAGATAAGTTGGAGCTAGAAAATATTTTGACATTTTCAATTGATAAAGGAGTTCTTGGCAAATTGAAGGATAAATTTGGCATACATATTATTCATATAATGTCATAATATTCAGGAGACGGATGGCTACGGTATCGTCTG
>JACEEZ010023229.1:102500-117500 GCA_016584305.1 Chionoecetes opilio
TAAAACAGCCGCGCGCGAATTTTTATTTCTTCCCCCCCCCCAACAGGGCTACGAATATTTGATGACGTCACAGGAAGAACTCCAATTTAAACAAAAGTCCTTTTCTGCCCTGTGTATAGTAAGTAGTAGTAGTAGTAGTAGTAGTAGTAGTTAATATTATGGTGGTATAGTGGTGGTACTAGTGGTAAGAAGTAGTAGTGGTGGGTAGTAGTCGTAGTAGTAGCAAAGGTGGGTACCAAACCGTTATCCCGTTAATCGTTTAATTAAAGAAGTTACATTTTCCGTACGTTTTTTAACCTTTTAAGTTAACGTTGGAAAATCATTACACTGGGAAACATTTGAAGAAAAACAAAAAATTGTTGAGTTAGATTTTTTGAGCTTATTTAAAGACTAAAATTGGCATCTGATCTCCAAATCTGTAGTCGTTTTTTTTCTAGCACGTTCAAGTTTTTTCTCCCCTTTACCTCCAGATAGCAAAAAAAAATTCACACTTGTGAGCTGTAGTAAAAACTTGCCAGCTGATAACGATTTTGACCTCATCGAGAGCTATGTGGCTAACTTGTTTGTGCAGTTACATTGAGACAGTGCTGTTAGAGGTGTGTGCAGCTCCCAGTAGTCAGTACTATCAATAGGCTTGCAAACAGAAAGGCTAGGATAGTAGGCATTACACGGAGGATTTGGTTATGGCTTTTTCTCTTAACCTTGTAACAACATACCATTATAATTTCATATTTTCGTTTTAATGGCTGTTTTTTTTTTTTTTTTCAAAGCTTGTAACTATTCCAGCTTAGTGTTTTATTTTACATAGGTATATTATTTCTTTTGTTTCGATCATGTCTGCTCCTGCTTACGGTCCCTCGTCGTAAATGCCTAAACAACCCTGACTCCTCTATATATGTGGTAGTGTGTCATCACCAATTCCAAGGTCAGAGGGCAGCATCAGCCGTTTTGGTCAAACAAGCATATTTCGCATATTTTTAAAAGTGAAACTCGTGATCAAGACCAAGCTATGGCCCCTCACAAAGTTGTGCAAGCAGTGTGTCGAAGATTACGGATGTGGACCCAAAGGAAACCTTGAAAAGTTGGCTTTGGTATCCCTCCATGGTTTGGCGAGAGCAAAAAGATCATTCCCACAGACTGTTACTTTTTTGTTTAGAGTGAAAACATCAGGTTTAACAAGAAAAAATAAAAGTAAAAATAGAATAGCCTAATCTACCGTCAGCTATAAGACTTCAATGCCTCATTCAGCTGAAATTCCAGTGCCAGTTTTTTCACAGAACAACTACTCCTCTAGAAGATCTGAGTGATGTTGAAGAACGCAGTGACCAGCAATGATGCAATATTTGAGACATTCACCGTAGAGGATTCAGTTCGTAGTGGATTTGATCAGCACAGTTGAAACTGATTTAGCCACGTGATTTGGGCCTTCAAAAAAAAAGCTTCAGAAATACTAGCATCAAGACTGAACGAGACAAACATACTTTGAACAAGAGTGAAGGGATCATACTTTCGAACCAGAGAAAGTACATTTCTGCGTAACTTTCGAAGTGCCCGCTGTTTTGTGTTTTGTTGCCATAACAATTCCTGGTTTACTGAAGGAATTAGGGCTTTCATCTACATCCAAACTGAATGGCGATTGTTTATTGATAGCTCAAAGCGGAGTCTTGAAAAAAGTGTGTCCTTCTACAACAATGGCAATTTGTTTGGCGCAGTCCCTATTGGGCATTCCGTCCTGTTCCTTCGTGAAGAATATGGAGATATAAAGAGAGTCATTGAATTTATTGCAATAGACAAACACAATTGGATCATCTGTGTTGACCTTAAAATGGTGTCCTTCCCGTCTTGGTTCAACAACGTGATACACCAAAGTATCCCTAGCAATATTCATCTTATGTGGGATAGCAGGCTCGAGAGAAGCATTGGGTTCAGACGAATTTTGGCCTCCGAGATCTGATCCTTTAAAACCTGGAGATCCTTACAATTGTAACATGAGAGACTTGTTGACAGTAAGAAAATATATTCCCCACCTCGCCCATAAAACTAGGGCTCATGAACAATTTGTAAAAGCATTGTCAACTGATGGCCGACTGTTTGAAAGTACATCATTCTTGGCATTTCCTGACTGTCCATGAAAAAATCAGGCCGGTGTGTTTGGCCCAAATTCGACAGCTCATCAAGATGAAACATTTCAACGGTACATATGTCAGACCTTGAAAAGAATGCTTGGCTATCATTCAAAGACTCGTCAGACTTTCTTGGAAATACCGTGCAATGTCATTACACAGAAATTGTTTCAGAACTATTGAGAGCTACGAAAGCGCTTGGTTTGGCCCCAAAAAACATGGGGATATTAAGTAACATTTATTTTGCATAGCCATCTTCCCACTTTCCCGGGAAAATCTTGGTGCTGCTAGCGACGAGCAAGGTGACGATTCACCAAGATTGAAGGTTAGGAAGAACGTTACCAGGGTAGATGGGATGTGCATATGATTGCTGACTATTGTTGGAGCATCAAACGCGATAGTCCTCAAGTTGAACACTCCAGACAAAGCTACAAACGTAAATTTTTACCTTAACCTGCACACAATTATAGCCTTATCCTTTCTAAAAACATGATAATGTTAAATAAACATTCTATTCATGCCTATTTCTTTCATTTTTCATTGTATGTTAACATTTGCAACTTTTTATAAAATAAGCACGGTTACTGTTATGTACAGTATTTTTCATATCTTTTAAGAAAACGAAAATCCTACAGTTCAAAAACTTGACGTGATAGAGAAAAACTGAGATCAGTTTTGGATTCAGCACCCAAAAATTACTTAATAACAAGTGTCAGACCTAACTCAACAAAAATTTGTTCCCCAGTGTTATTTAATCTTTCCTTTTTTCTACATACCTGAATAAGAACCTTTTTTTTTTATCTCTCTCTCTCTTCTTTATGAAGCATTAACAAAACACACACATATCCATTTTCGGTTTCACAAATGCACTGAATCGTCACTGTATGATTTTTGGAAGCCCTTTTATTTATATACGATGTTAAAAGGCTACTGTTATACACATACATTTGATGCTTTTAATGTTTTTTCATCTTTTTTCTTTACACTTAGACATGAATATAGATAAAATAATTGTGTTTTTTATTCAAGTTCTGGAAAAGTTTGCAGTGCGTGATGGTATTTTGTTTTTTTCTGTGATTTTTGTTTTGTTTAGTTTTGCTTGTTTTTATACACCTGTGTTTTTATTTTTTTGTAAACACACCTGATACACCGGTTATACACACACACACACACGTACATACACACACACACACACACACACACGCACACACCACACACACACACACACACACAAACACACACACACACACACACACACACACCACTCTTCTGCACTCATGATAAATATTTCCGTTTTTGTAATTTTTGCCTGAAACAAAAAATATAAAAAACAGTAATTCCTCAGTAATGATTTCCTAGCCATTCGTTCATTTTTTTCCCTCGCAGTAAATACCCATAATGGCTGGGAAAGTCTCTCTTAATCTCTTACCTCTGCATTTCATATCAAACTTTATATACAGTTGTAGTAGTAGTAGTAGTAGTAGTAGTAGTAGTAGTTGTAGTAGCAGTAGAAGTAGCAGCAGTAGAAGTAGCAGCAACTACTGTAAAGGCAGAATTAGCAGGACCAGTAGTAATGTTATGGTGGGATTGATTGATTGAATGCCAAAAGGTGGGAACGTGCCAGACATCAGACGTCTTAGGTACGTGGTTGGGGGAGCGGAGGGGAGCCTGGAGTTAAGAAGTTTGTCCTGCAGGTTCCAAGATGTGTTAGATCCGAGCTGTGTTACTGATTTTTTCCTTGCATGCTTGGCGAGCCACGGTCATTCACATAACCAAACAGAGATGTCTTCCTCCAAGCACATCAAACCTTCACTTGAGCTTCGCCGCGCCTTGAAGGGAGCGCTGGCTATGGCACGGGACCGCGGCTACTTGATGAGTGGCAGCAACCCGCTGCTCACGCCGCCGCCCCGCGATACCAATACCTTCTTCCGCTCCTTCCCGGCTCACTTCGACGTGACCGACCGCCTGGGGCAGCAGGTCATCCGCTTTGAGTTCTGGAACAAGCCGTTGATTCAGCTGCCGGGGCGGGAGGGCCAGCGGGTAGCCAAGCGCGTCCGCCGCGCTGCCCGGCGCACCGAAATGCCAATCGCCAGGTTGCGGCTGGTGCTGCTGGTGCCGCACTACACGCACCAGCAGGAG
This sequence comes from Chionoecetes opilio, assembly GCA_016584305.1. Lineage (NCBI taxonomy): Eukaryota > Metazoa > Arthropoda > Malacostraca > Decapoda > Majidae > Chionoecetes > Chionoecetes opilio. The sequence continues at coordinate 106,763 of JACEEZ010023229.1, forward strand.
CGGCGGGAGCGGCGCGCCCTGAAGGGGCTTGGCGCACACCTGGAGGTGTTTGCGCACCAGTTCTTCTCCCGGGTAAGCGAGCTGCCCTCGCCGCTTCCCTGGGACCTGTTGGCGGACCGCATGTTTGTGGAGCGCTTCCAGAACGTGTACGGGCACGTGGGCGACCTGACCAAGGTCAGCTCCGAGGACTTCATGTGCCGCTACCTGGGCGCCGGGTACGGGGACGTCCTGGTGCCGAGTGGCGGGCAGGGAGGCATGGGCTCCATCCTGCTGGTGGTGCCCTCCCGCCGCTACTGTGACGACCACTCCGGGGAGGCAGAGCGGCAGGTAGCCAAGTGGCGTGACGCCAGAACGAGCCGCAACGGTTACCTGGAGGCCATCAGAGAGGACCCTGATTACTATTGAGGCGGTTGTTGCCGTGACAGCAAGCCCTCGGCGGTGTTGCTTAAGAATCAAGATTGAGTAATTTCATGAAGGATTTGTTGCGTATCTGTCTTTGCATATTTCTATTATCTTTTTGCCACTTCGTCTGAAACCATATATTCATACATAGTATTACCTCTCATTAAGTCTTTCCTCCCTCCCTTCTGAAGCAGTGGCACTCTGTCATGTAGGACGAGACTTTTCTAAGCTTTGAACACGTGCTGCAAACGCTCAATATGTATCTAAAAACATTTACACTTACCGAAGCCTTTCAAAACGTGTACTGTGTGTCATAAACACGTACTTTAATGCATGTAACACGTACCGCAAAGACGACAACACGTACCACTGCCCTATGCACGTAGGAGGCACGGCAAAACATGACCATTTAGCGGAGAGAAGGAAAACGTGGTGTAAAAATTGAGCGAGATTTTTTTTTTTACAATTGAAACCCGGACGAGTCGCTGGGTGGGTCACGGACGGGGGGGTTGTGTGTGTGTGTGTGTGTGTGTGTGTATGTGTATGTGTGTGTGTGTGTGTGTGTGTGTGTGTGTGTGTGTGTGTGTGTGTGTGTGTGTGTGTGTGTGTTGGATGGCGAAATGAGGGAAGAATTTCAACTTTGAGAAGATGAGGAGCTCGAGATAAGAAAAAATAAGTAGAGTGCCGCAGTTTTGTGGCACGGACAGGAATGAACGCGTGATATGTTCACGATCGCGAAACGCGTTCGACATCGATCCGTGTTTGAGTGCAGATATATAATCATTGATCAAACTACTAATATATCTCCTATTTCGACAGCTGATACACTAAATGAAAGCCTATGACATACTCTTTCTTAGTAGCTTATCCGTTCAGCTGTTTCCCCATAGCTGTCGTGTAGTAGGTGTGATGTAAACCAGTACCCATTGCGGTTACCGACTTCCGAACAGAAAACTCAAATTGTTTACTATTTTCACTTTGTACATGTCATATTTCTGTCATTTATCTGCCAATATTCTACTATTATCGTGGTTCCTGATTACACTGTGTTCCAGCTTTCATTTTGTACCTCATTCGTCACTTTCTCTCCAATATAAGTCAACTTACGACCATTTTAATGTTACCAAATCATTATCGATTATGAATGTGTTGATTTGGCAAGTATCATCTCTTCTCTGGATTCATAATGTTTACGTATTGAACAACTTGTATTTGAATGGTTGTTTTAATAATTATTTTCTATTCCTCCCAGGAAATGAAACAACTTGTCATTAATAGTTACATTTCAGGATATTGTCGTTATATTTGTCATCAATCTGCGACCATTTTCTTCTAGTTAAGAACCAGTTTTCACTTGCAAAGGAAAGTTAAAGAAGAACATTGAGTGTGAGGATGCATCTGTACCAGCCGAGAAAAACACCCTCACCGTTCATGATGGAAATGCATGCTTCTACTATATGAAGGATCTACCCAGCAACTTCAGCCAAATATCTTCCAAAGTTTTTGACATAATGTCAAAGACTGGTGATATGATATTCAGCACTGATAGGTATCTCCCAAATTCTGTGAAGGCTATGGAAAGGAAGAGAAGAGGAGTTGGCGAGAAACTGATCGTCAAAGGCGAAGCAACAAAGAAGCCACCAGACTGGAAGAACTTCCTTTCTAATGACGAAAACAAAAGTTAGTTCATCCAGCTGATGTTTAGGATGTGGACAACGGATGAGTATGCCCCAAGGGTACAAGGACGGAATGTGATTCTTGTATGTGACGGTGTACCACATAGTTTGACGTCTGAAGACGTCACCTCCTTAACGCCAGTCGCTATATGGTATAAGCCTCGAGAGGGAGAAAAGCCACATTCCACCCTGCCAATAAAATGTCTGACTTTCTTGTACCAAATATTATGATACGCGTGACCAAAATAAATAAATGAAGCTTCTTGTATTAAAAAACAAACTTAATTACAGGCTATTCATCAATGTAAAAGAGCGATAATTTGTCACAGAAGTCCATAAAACATTAATTAATCCTGGCTTATAAGATTCATAGAGACAACTATATGGTTTTCGCGACCTTAGCATCTTCATGTAGCCATAAAACTGAAGACTCTTGTTAACCATAACTCAAGTATACTGACAACAATTGCACATTTATCTTTCTCAAGTAATTATCATTATTATTATTATTATTATCATTATTACTATTATTATTATCTCCCTCATTGACCTTCATAACATGTCACCAACGTGTGTATGTATCCTCATCTACCAACAGCCACGTACGTAACTGTAATAGGTAAGCCATGAACACAGGGACGCCTACTGTACTGTTGTCCCTTTGGCCTTAGCAGTGTACAGGGGCGTAATGTTGTTCCCTTTACATCTAGCTCCTTCTATAATTATATTCCCTTTACATAGCGTCAACACAGGCGCTATAGGGAAGGAGAAGAGAGAAGAGAGAGAGAGAGAGAGAGAGAGAGAGAGAGAGAGAGAGAGAGAGAGAGAGAGAGAGAGAGAGAGAAGAGAGAAGAGAGAGAGAAGAGAGAGAGAGAGAGAGAGAGAGAGAGAGAGAGAGAGAGAGAGAGAGGAGAGAGAGAGAGAGTTTGTGTGTGAGTGAGTGAGACGGGACACACGTAAAACCAAACAAAATAGTGAGTGAGTGTGTGTGTGTGTGTGTGTGTGTGTGTGTGTGTGTGTGTGTGTGTGTGTGTGTCACACACCACACACACACACACACACACACACACACCACACACACACACACAACACACGAACCACACACACTGATTCACATGGCGCTAATGCATTAACGCCTAGCCTTTCCCTCAATACACTTCTGGTTTCGATCTAATCTCTCGCTCAGATCGACCAGAGTTTTCGCTGATGTGTGGGTAGTTGCCCGTCCCCCCTTGAGCAAGGATATGGAGTTTGCGTGGTGGTGTGGAGGTCCCATCCTTACCCTTAGTTCGGTCTTCTGAGCTGCTAAACTATTTTCCCGAGAGGGTTGGATCTGCAGAAAATATCGGGTATTTGAATGAGGTCTCTTCCCTGAAATGTTATCAATTTTCTTTACTATATTTACTGAACTTAGAACTCTAAAGGAACATTCACTGAAACAAAACATAAATTTAGATCAATAGACTTTTCGATAGTAATATATAATAGTAATGAAAGTGATAGTCATTAATCCTATGCATGAAATCATGGCATTGCGGGAATCCACAAATCCTTTATGCTGCCAAGGAGACGAAGAAAACTACTTAAATACACCTAATACAGGAGACCATGGATCCAACTTTTCACAAACTTTATCACTTAAGCAAACAATGAGTGAGTCCTGTTGTTAAGAATGTGTGGGTACAGACGCTGGTATCCCGCTAACGGAACGCCCGCTTGAAATAAGAAAGATTAACCATTTGAGACCCAGAACGTATTTTCATTGGATTGACTACCATTTGACTTTTAATTAATAGTGAGTATAGTATATTTTATCGTATATGAAAACATGTTTAGTATCCTTGTTGACTAACTTATTTGAGATATAAGCTACTTTTTCGTAATTTTAATGACTCAACAACATACGAGTTTTTATAGCAAAAGGAAAAGTCTTGGGCGTGAAGGGTTAAAAAAGAAGAAGAAAACGGACCAGTTTCTTCATTACATAGCCCTAAGAAGCATTAGTTGAATTTATTATGATTCAGTAATTGATGTAAACTTAAGCAGATACAAAAGAAGGATGCGGCTTGGCTTGCTTAACATGAATATCGGGATCATTAAACTAGATCATGAGATGCAAGCGAATTTCTACTAATACTCTCTAAAACGCACTTGCGAAGACAGGTTACCCCTGAGCCCAGTGGCGTAATTCCATTGTAATTTGGCACAAACCATTAGACGATTTTTTGTGAAATATAAGCAATGTTTTTATAGATTATGACCTGTTTAGTAGCCTTGTTCACTATATATTTGGTATATTTCAGTACTTTTCGTGAATTTTATGGCTAACAACAGTTTGATTTTTCCTTATATAGCAAAGGAAACGATCTGGGCGGAAGGCGGTTATGTAGCACATTGTTTGCTACTGAAAGACAGAGTTTCAAGGCTCTTGGTTAAGGTTAGGATTTTTTTAACTATGCTTAAAGTACCCAAATGTTTACTCAATGACCATCCATAATAAAATGAAGATGTTGTTTCATTAATCATTATATATCTGTTTCAAACAACCAGTTTTATTCGCCTATTGATTCCGGTCCAAGCCTTTTCTGCCAGTTTTGATTAGTGACACATGTTAGGTGAATTATTCTCACGAGTTTCACTAAGTACTTTTTAACCCCATTCAGACAAAGATCGTAATTTCATTGTAATTGGGTAACATAAGATTTTAAATAAATACAAGGAAATATTTTATAGATATGAACCTGTTTTAGAGTTTTTTGGCATGGCCACTATCTAATTTTGGTATATTAAGTTACATTTTCGTAATTTCATTGTACACAGACAAGTTTATATAGCAAAGGAAGATCTGGGTCTCAGGGGTTTAATATAAATGTATTGTCTTTTCTTCAACTAGCTCTTCATAGTACAGGAGGCATTACTTAATAAAGTGGAATAATAATATAGTAGAAAGCTGATTTTTTTTCAGGAGAGCTCCATAAATTGGTAGATTCGCCCTTATGCAAAGTCTTCTGCAATTCTCAACCTCGTGGCATTTTCATAATTCCAAAACTGCCGCCATCAAAATTACGATAAAATGAAAGTCGACTATTATCATCCATTCCGAGTTCGTAGTCTAATAAGATTTTCTGTGTGTATCATCTATGTTTTTAGAGTGTTCTGATACAATGGAGCCCATAAATATATTTTGAGTTGACATAATTGCAATAATTCCAACAAGGTGAAGAAAAAAATATTTTTTTTTTTTTTTTTTTAAATATCCACAACTATGTTATATACGTTTACATTTATAATAGCCAAACTATGTTATATTGTCCAAACACCATTAGAACCACAAATCAACCCAACATAATGTTGAAGAATGTCTAATCAGTGGTATCCCTCGCTCTTGTACATCAAGAACGTGCGATCTTTTACACCAATATGGTACCCACTGTGACGTAACAGTACACCTTATGGTACACATCCATCCGTTCTTGTAACAACGACATGACTTTCCCACCCTACCTGCTAGGCCCAAGAATACCATCTTTCCAGTTACCTTCTCGGGAGCCACAGGCCTATGCGGTATATAATTGGAACAAGTATCCCTCTCTGTACTAGCTCCACCCCCACTCATTTGGTTGTCAGCTTCATTTCCTGTCCATTGCTGACAAGCATGGGTATGTTTCTACTAAGCTATGGAACTTGGCAGCTGCTGAAGTTGGAGGTATTTGATTCCAACTTGAAACCAGAGGAGGAATAAGGACGCTTACTACGTGTAGAATCGCGAAGTACCTAACACTAGCGATGCTTGGTCCTCAGATGAATTTTGACCCGGGACAGCTCCATACGCTGTTAGTAGAACATTCTCCTATGGCGTGCTCAAACCAAAAAAAAAATCTCATCCTGACTGCTGGCAGACTGAAGAAAACACTCAAACAGCCCCAATTGTCAATACTATCGGACAGCTGAAGGGCCCCTTTTTTTTCCCTGATTGTATATGGAAGACACAGTATCCACCAGTGATGATGTTACAAGCAATCAGGTGTTGTTTTGATGCTAGAACAAGCTTCCTGATTTCACGTATACAGTACACATGCAAAAGGGTTTCCGTCCAAAAGAGCATATGAAGATATATCATGTTTGGGGGTGCCTTGTTGCGACCATCATCACCAGCAAGTCCGAGTATCAGTTTCCCAGACAACGACCAGGCGAATTTTGATTTGGGCACCATCTATGGCAGTTGTAGTAATCTAGGCACTCTGTGAATGCAATCAGCCAGTCGAGCATCTCCGCAAGGACTTCTGTTTTGGAACATATATACCCACGAGCTCTCATATTGTGCTCCTTTCATTTTTGGATTAATCGGTCCTTATTCCTGCAATTAACCCAAGAATGCCTTTTTTGTGTTTGTTGTTTCATTTCCAACTCAAAGACAATGTCAGGAAAGTGTTCTGTTTGGCTCTTCGCGCTGTTCCGCAGTTTTTGAGTTGAGGAAGCACTGCCCTATCCGTTCAAACACTACTATCTACCTGGCCCCATAGTGAACCAAGAACATGGGATACTTACTGGTCACACACATGGTTTGTATGTGGGATCAGCAGGCCGAGTGGCAAAGCTTTAAGAAGTATGTCCTCCATCAATGGACGAAATCGTGCATTATTCGTGGAAGTTTCTGATGGACATTTCCCTTTCGACTTGAGACCACTAGCAAGGACCACTCTTAAGTGTTTCTTCCTCATAGATACCGTTTATGAATAGGCATTATTCGGGAATATCGAATACATTTCGAGAAATTATTATTATAATTATTATATTATTATAATTTATTATTATTATAATATACTATTAATTATATTTTTGCTAATTTATCACGTCACTATTAATTATATATACTAGTAATTACACGTTTATTCTAATTATTTTATCTCAAAATGAACATGGCATGGTGGTCACGTATAAGGTTGCCAGTTATGCCGTGAGTTGGTATTTTAACCATTTTTCGCAAATTGTTATAGCGGGCCATCTTCAATTCCTGAAAAATGCCACTAGGTTAATTTTGCAGACTTGCACAGAGGACATGCTTATGGTTTTCTGGAGCTCTCCTGAAAAAATCAGCTTCCTACTATTTATTTTTCTAGGTTTTCGTTAAATTTTTACTAATGCTCCTGTACTATCATCCTTTCAAATGTTCAGACGGGATCACGCAATGACTTGTAAAATGACCTGTAGAATGAAACGATAAAGAGACAAAGACAATATAGTTTTCCGATGTGATCAGTGAACAAATTGAACATGGGAACACTGTCATAAAATTAAAGAAATACACTGTCATAAAATTAAAGAAATGCACTGTCATAAAATTAAAGAAATACACGGTCATAAAATTAAAGAAATTCACTGTCATAAAATTAAAGAAATGCACTGTCATAAAATTAAAGAAATGCACTGTCATAAAATTAAAGAAATGCACTGTCATAAAATTAAAGAAATACACTGTCATAAAATTTAAGAAATAGTACATCATAAACTTAACGAATTGATGAATGTTAATGAAAACTTAAATGAATCCTGTAGTACTTATGAGTATTTACTTAGGTTTGTACAAATGCATGAGTACACACACACACAACACACACACACACACACACCACCCTCACCACACACACACACACACGCACACACACATATCACTCACACACCACACACATCACGCAAATAATGAGTGGCAGAATAATGCCAGGATATTTCAGAACATAGGTAACAAAACGTTGCATGAATAATTGCTGTAGATATGTTAATCCAACACTCATTTTTTTGGGGGTCCGACTTTATGAATGCAATGTCAGCTCCGTCCACACTAGCGGGCACAGCCCGTAGGGCAGTGCCCGTCACGGGGAAAAAAAGCCCGCGGCACACCTGTGAAATCTGTCGTCCCTCACCTAGAAGCCCAAACCTGTGCCTGGCCCACAGTCAGAAGGCGGCAGCTGGGCGCCAAGGCAGTGTGGTGTACGAAACATATGGCGCAGCAAGGAAGGACGTAAGAACTGGCACTGTGTACCATAAATCATTACTAGGGTGCCTGAAAAGAAACATTGCTGTTTCTTCTCTATGTGTTTCCTGCTTGGAAAGGGTCTCTTAGCTTCCCGTTCGTCGCTGGTTTGATTGGTCTTGCTTGTTTTATCCTCGTGTTTCTCATCTTTCGTTGATTCCATGTCTCTTACTTGGCTCTCCTTTATTCTCCTCTCGTTTTTCTCGTTCTGGCAGTGGCTCTTAATCCCAATATATATATTTTCTCCTTTGTCCACCCTCCCAACCCAGACCCCCTAGTCACCTCACCCGTCGCAGCTGTCGTTCCTCCAAGCCACCTCCCCCCCTCCCACCCCATTCTCCTGAGGCTCACTCCACCACCTCTCCATGGAGGCTCCCTCCCATGTCTCTTTTCCTCCCCCTCTTCCTCCTCCTCCTTCTCCTCCTCCTGATCTCACAGCCCTCCTCCTCCTCCTCCTCCTCCTCTTCTTTATCATTGTGTCTCCCCATCTCTCCCTCCTCCATCCTGAATCGTCTCCCTTCACCCCAGTCTCTGTCTTCTCTTTCCTACTCGTTGCTATCAGAGAGAGAGAGAGAGAGAGAGAGAGAGAGAGAGAGAGAGGAGAGAGAGAGAGAAGAGAGAGATAAAGGCCCATGAAGAACGCGACAGGGATAATGGAACGCCAGACAGACATCAGTGAACGAGAAGCTTTTTATTTTGAAACACGAGATGGATAATTGGACGCGGAAAAGTTTAGAGAATGTGACAGATAATGAAAGAGGAGATGAAGGAAGAGGAAGAGGAAGAGGATATCGGAGTAGTAGGGAGGAGGAGGAGGGTAGAGGAGGCGGAGGAGGAAGGGAGAAACCAGCATTTTTAACTTGGAGATATTGGCAGTAGTATGTTTTATTTCATGTTGAGAGAGATGCTGCGAGAGAGAGAGAGAGCAAGGAGAGAGAAGAGCAGAGTAATGGAAGAGAATAGAGAGAGAGAGAGTAGGAGAGAGAGAGAGAGATAGAGAGAGAAGTCAACGTTGTGATGATGATTCACATGTGGAGGAGGAAGGAGGTATCGGGAAGGGGGGGAGGGGAGGTGGATGGACGAGTCTTCACCTAACCACCGTGGGAAATAAAAACAAAATCTTCCTCACATTTTTAGTATTTTTCTAGACATTCTATTCACCATTCCTTTGATAGACCGTCCATCACTCGTGGCCGACCCGTAATAGGTGGTGACACCACACACTCACATCACACGAACACACAGAGCGACACATACACAGCATCAAACATGCACACTACACACACAAACACACACACACACACACACCACACACCCACACACACCACACACAGCACACAGACACCCTCTCACACATACACAGATAGATAGATATATAGATACTGTATTTTTGACCACAGTAATGCAGTATAAATATGATATTACATAATTTCCTAATCTAACTTAAAACATAATAAGCATTAACATATTCCTAAATCTAATTTAAACAATCATTAACTATCACTAAGTATAACTGTAGTCCACAGCCATGCTCAATAGATTACCAATTCCAGCTTTTGGCTATCTAGTTACTTATTACTCGGTATTCAGAACCTCATGAATAACTTTACAAAGAGTTCCAGGTGAAAACTGGATGGGATAGACCGTTCATCGTGGTGCATTTGTGTATACACTCTAATAATTTGGTGTTACATGGGGCATCTACTGTATAACGTTTGCCTCAGTCCTGTATGTCACCCACACCTACATAGCCTTTTCCTCAACGGCAGGCGGCTCGTGCCCTAGCCTGTTTCCATCTACCCGTGTTCACACGCTAGTGAGATGGCCACTGGCTATCGGAATACAACTGGTGAAAGATACCTATGAATTTCTTTATTAATTTCTTTCTTTATATACCGTCATGAACTTCCATCTTCCGGGTTGAGTTACTTTGTAACAGTTTAATCTTCTAGATGATCACTTTGTGTCCTTATACCGTCAATTACATTTACATTGCTTCAACTTAACGGTGTTACATTCTCATTTACAAAGTTCCTAACTAATCTACTTGTACATGTTCCTGAATTTTGAACTAAATTTATTACAAAAGCAAGTGGGTCATCATTATACTGGGATCTCTCATGCCACTCAGTACGGAAAAATTTATGTTGTCTATTTCACTAAGTCTTGTAAAGTGGGGTAACCTGATTCCACATAACAAACATAGTTACACGTAAATTTCCTAACCCCTAGTAGTTTTTTCAAGCACCAGTTGTTAAAGCTTCACCATGGGTTTCAGGTCTGCTCCTATCCACGATTCACATCCATAAATCAATGAAGACATCAGTGCTGCGTCAAAGACTCGTTTTTTTCACCACACACACACACACACACACACACACACAACACACACACAACACGCACACGCACGCGCACGCGCGCGACACACACACACACACACACACACACACACACACACACACCACACACACACACACACACACACACACACACACACACACCACACACACACACACACACACACACACACCCACCACGCACGCACGCACGCACGCAACCACGCACGCACCAGCACGCACGCACGCACGCACGCACGCACGCACGCACGCACGCACCACGCACGCACGCA
>JACEEZ010023230.1:2500-76093 GCA_016584305.1 Chionoecetes opilio
CCAAACACAGGTGGTGGGCCAAAGGCCCACCAACAGCCCTCTGCAGGAGCTAGCCAAAAAGTCCGCCCGGAGGGCGGCCTTGCAGCTAGTATAATAATATAAGCAAAAGTGTGTGTGTCTGTCTGTCTGTCTGTCCGCAATAGGTGCCGCCCCCAGTGCCCCAATCCCCTCATATGGCACAGTTTTGGAACCAGCTCGACCAGGGGAGGTTTTAAGCCCACTTATGAGATGATCCGATCATTTTTTTTTTTTTTTTTTAGCAGCCTATTACGAGAATTGTGAAAAAAAATGTAGGTTGCGAGAATTAGAGAGAACTGAAACTCGAGAAATGCCAGTGGTCGCTGGCAGTTTTAACTCAAAGGTTGGTCTACTGTGTTTTCCCTCCGCGACTAATATTTTTCATAAATCAATTTCGCAATGAATATTGATGCACCGCATCTGAATACTAAAAAAGAACGTTCTTCTGTTGTTCTAGTAAGTGTATGCATGACATGCATTACGATTGAACGTTCTAAGATAGCAATTTAATGCAAATTACTCGCCTCGAGTAACAGAGCTTAATATATTTTTTACATGTATATTGTGGCATGTAAAATTTGGGCGATGTTCACACTGTTTTCTAAGACAGTACTGCTGCGTCTGGCAAACGATTGTCAAAATACAATAAGCAATGCCTTGGAAAAACGAAGAATAAAGAATGCCGAAATCGGCTTGTTGCTGCGACAATGTAGGTTATAATTGTGGAGGCGACACGCCGCGGCGGGGAGTGGTGGGCGGGGAGATTGTGGCGGGGAGATTGAATCAAAACATTGCCACTTCACGCGTCGACTCATTGCACTTCCAGGCTTTCTATCTGATTGATACACAATAATAACAGAAACATATGACTGCCTAGGTATAGATAACTTCTAAACATACGTTATTGACTATATAATATCATAGAGTAGCATTTACCTCGCCTCCTGAACTATAACCTACTTGGTTATTTGGTTATATACAATGTTTTACAGAATCAGGCTTCTATACAATATACATATAGAAGAAAATCGTTCTTAATATTATACTTTTGTGTTTTAAGTGCAGTGGAATAAGTCCATAGTTTTCTTTCAAGTTGACCAACTTTTCCCCAAAATTGTGAGTTAAAACTGCCAGCGACCCTGGCATTTCGGAGTTGCAGTTCTCTCTAATTGAGGAAACCTTGATGTAGGGTGATGGGTAATGGGTGAGTGAATGGGTGGGGTGATGGGTAATGGGTGTGGGGTGATGGGTGCGTGAATGGGTGGGGGGTGATGGGTGATGGGTGAGGGAATAGATGGGGGTGATGGGAATGGGTGAGTGAATGGGTGTGTGGTGATGGGTAATGGGTGAGTGAATGGGTGGGGGGTGATGGGTAATGGGTGAGTGAATGGGTGGGGGGGGTGATGGGTAATGGGTGAGTGAATGGGTTGGGGGTGATGTGAATGGGTTGGCGTTAATACATACAATCATGATTTCAGAAAGCTAGAAGGGGCTATCTGGAGCGTCTGTGTTTGGTGGGCCGAAGGTCCACCAAACACAGGTGGGGGGCCGAAGGCCCACCAATAGCCCTCCGCAGGAGCTAGCCAAAAGTCCGCCCGGAGGGCGGCTTTGCGGCTAGTATATATATATATATATATATATATATATATATATATATATATATTATATATATATATATATATATTAATATATATATATATATATATATATATATATTATATTATATATATATATATATATATATATAATATATATATTATATATATTCAGTTAACCGAGGCCAGTTCAAATTTTTCAACATTTTTCCAACTTTCTATAATCAGAACTGAAGTTCGAATTATCAGATATTTCTGCAGCATCTTCCACCTCCTCTGTGCCATCCACTTCGTCAGCCAGCCTCCACATCGCCTCCATCCCATTAAGCACCTCAAGCACTGACGACCTTACCTTACAAATCCCCAGAGGTGACACCTGCCAGGGCTGCATTCAGTAGCGGTCACCCCCTCCCCGCCCCCCCCGCACTCTCCCTACTGAACGAGACTGAACGCTTCACAATGTACATTGCTACCAAGATAGCAGCTGCCGAAATTTATCTGTGTGGTCATTCTTATAATTAACAAATAATAATCCAACAACAACAACATCAATAACAATAAACAACAAAACAGCGAACACGCTTACTTATCGTAAGTTGCTGACAGTATATCCGATCACGACACAATTCCGATGTATTTTCCTATATTTTCGAGTTAGTGATGCAGTCTTGAGTTATATATAATATATATATATATTATAATATATATATATATATATATATATATATTATATATATATATATATATATTATATATATAGGAATTATATATATAATATATATATATATATATATATATATATATATATATATATAAAATATATATATATTATTCTAGATATATACAGTCTTGAGTGCTATTCAGGTACGGGCAAAGTGGATTGTTCCAGAGGTATTGCAGGAAAAATAGGGTGTTGCAGCAAATATAGTGTTTCAGAGTAGGGGAGGTCCCGAGATACGAGCAGTTAGGTTCCACCTGGCATACTCGTAAAGCGAAATCTCGTATAACGAAACACATAACTAATGGTAAAATATAGGTTTGGTTCCAGGACCCCATCAATTAAAAAAGAAAAGAAAAAAAAGACATGTTTTTCAAGCTAAAATAAACTATAGCAAACACAACAAACACACAGCGTCTATATTACCCACACTGTACTACCTATTCTGTAGAAAAAGCATTCTGAAAGAGAAAATAGCACACAAAATAACAACTGCACATTAATTAAACATAAAACATGCACAACAAGCAAAAAAAGACGTTGTAATGTATGGGACGCCACGTGATACAAGAGAAGGTAGTGTAGCGGTTCCAAGGTTGGGGCCTGCTAATTACCCCTAAAGGTCAGGCCGCGCCCATATGCTTAATTACCCTTCAGGTCATGCCTTGCTAGGGTGACCTGACTGCGGTCCCAAGGTTGGGGCCGCACACCTGCTAATTACCACTAAATGTCAGGCCGCACCATATGCTTAATTACCCTTCAGGTCACGGCTTGCTAGGGGTGACCTCACTGGGGTCAACCAAATCCCCCTTTGTCCAGCCAGGGAGTGGTAGGGCTATTTTGAACTTGATAATTTTACTCACCCCAGTTTAAATGTCGTATCATTGGATTTTCGATCTCGTATATTGAAAATAGACCCTAATTTACACCTCTCGTATCATCGGATTCTCGTATACCGAATGCTCGTATAACGGGACCTCCCTGTAGTTGGGATGTTGTTCAAAGGCACAGGTCGTGTATAAAGGCATGAATAGCACGAAGAGGGTGAGGTGGTGTGGTGAGGCTATAGAAACAGAGTATCAACAGTGGCCCTGAGTCTTGGAGGAAGACCGGCTATTGTTGCAAGGATGGGATGTTGTGAGGAATATGAGATGTAAGGAGGTTGGGGAACTGCTGTGAGAATGTAGTGTCGTGATGTGTGCAGGAGAAGAGCCGCATAAAGGATAATTCGCTTGCAGCAAGACATATTGTATGTTTTCCACCGACTTATCTAGACCCAGGCCACTTTCTGCTTTGCTCTACCCACCGCAATTGTCCCCAGCGGTCATAAGGATTATTCTTGAGAAGTCAAACTTATGTGGCTTGAGTCACTGTGGATACACAATGTAGGCAGCAATCAATTAGACATAGACGTGAATGCAACGCCGTTATAGTATAGTGAACCGACGACTCCTTTGCGCCACTTGTCGCACATGCACTGGCTTGCAACCATCCTGCACCAACACCGCCTCCACACCCCTAAATGAATCCTCTCGTCGCCTCCCTCATGTGGGTCATAACATTATATAATCATGAATACGTAGGTGAACTAAATTGGTCTTCCCCCCTTTCTTTATTCTCTTACTGTGTTCTATATAAGGACTGGCAACTGAACGGGCATTTTGTTACATTTTTTTACCCTTAGCCAGTACTTTGTGATGAAAAAAAGCTATTGAGTCGAAATTATGAAGATTCAGCAAAAAGAAAAAAAAAGTGAAGGAAGAAGACAAGTAGGAGGAAATGGAGGAAAAGGAAGAGGAGGAGTAAGAGAAGAGGGCTGAACGCAACAAAAACTAGTATTTGTTTTTCCGTCACTTTTCACCTCGTTCTGAGAGTTAATTCAGCTGACTAAGAATATTTGAAAAATACACAATATGAGGCTTCCTTGTAGTGTTTGGTGATAAATAGCAATACTGTCTTCTTACATTCACCCCCCCCCCCACACACATTCATATTACCAATGATTTATTTGTTAATTCCCTCTATACGGTATAAGCAATTTTCTAAATGCATTTATCATTATATCGTACCGGATGGTTTAATTATTTAAAGTGATCGATACCGATTAAATGATTAAAACTAACATTTTAGGTCTGAGCCATTTGATAAGATGACATGTTTCGGGGGGGACAGAAACTATCATTTTCTTGAAGCCTTTGGACCTTGAGGGTCGTATACACCTCTTACTACTAAACAATTAAAAGTTTATTTTTATAATTTGGGGCCAGGGCGGGATGCTCAAAAACCCCTCTAAGGGACACTTACGAGTGTAGGGCTACAATACCTTACAGGGTGGGCTGAGGAGATGCTCGTATCGGCATCACCCCCTACGGTTATGGGTGGCCTGGGGGTAGGGAATATTAGGGATTTTCAGGGATTTTTTGGGGGGAAATTTCTACTGACCAAATCCCAAGGCGGGCGCCTCGCATGACGGGGCTTTATCTACCAATCATCATGCTCTCACGTCAGGGAGCCCGATAAAAAAATTTAAAGACTTCAAATCCGCTGTTTTTCTAAAATCGCCCATTTGGGAAATCGTCCCGCGGACCTTTTTTAAACCAAAATAAAAATAACCTACAAAACTTAACACAACCTATCAAAAACCTTCCCAAAAGCTAAACCAACCAAAACCCTAATTTAAAATATACTTAACACAAACAAAAAACTATGTTTGCCGGGTGTTGAACAAGATCGGCGTTTTTCCCAAATAGGGCCAATTTTAGCACAACACCCCCAGAATTTACATAAAAATTAGCCCCATATTACCTTTCGCATAATTTTCCCCTCTAAAATAAAAAAGAGCGACCCAGGGCATACCTTGATGCGCTATCATGGGTTCGAGTCCTGCGTCCTGAAATTAGCATTATAGGCCACTGCTGCCCGCCCGTACCTCCCTGCCTTTTTCTGGCCGCGGGGCCCCTCTTTTTATATAAATAAACTCGCGTTCGCCTTTGGGTCAGAAAAAACCACCTCACTCTTGCACCGTGACCTTGTGTGCAAGGATAGTAAAACTTTAAAATTTTCCTTGCTTGTGTGTGTACTGCGTTTGTACGTCAACATTTGATACCAGTTCAGTTCAGTTCAGTTGTTGTCCACCACCACCGACCGCATCATTTAGCCGAAAGCGGCCAAATTTGTATGATGACTATACTGTTGATTCAAAAAAGTCACCGATATTATTTTAATATTGGTTTGCCCAATATGAATTTATTACAATATAGGTTTGTAGTTAATTAAAATATGATATATATGGATAATTTACGCAATAAAAAATCACTTTTCAAACAGGAAAGCATGAAAGGGGTCTAAAATACAAAATAAACATAATATAGTGATACAACTTGAAATTTTTTTTTGTTGATGTCTTGTCGCTTAAAAATTTCCTCCCTTAGGGGAGTTAGGGTGGTCCCGCCCCCCTTGGGCCAATTTTTAAATTCCCTTTCCCTTCCCATGACGGCACCGCACGACGAGTTCTCTGCGCTACAGGGGAAACCATGGAAACTCAACCCTTTTCCGCGGTTTTTTTCCCTTCGTTATCCCGTCAAAAGGTTGGTATTGGGAAGGAGTAATATCCGCTCTGTCGTACGCGACCTTCATTACCCCCATGATGGTTTGTTTAAACTCGTATACAGCACAGCGAGTCCAGACAAAAACAAGAGTTTTTCACCCGATTATTAGCAGGTAACCCATCTTTTTGCTTTTTTACTTTTTCGTGTATTAACAAAGTCTTTCTTTGCGCTACTATAAACGTTGCTAATTGCTTCTGCTTCGTAAGTATCCCCGAAAGGAAAAAAAGCAGTTAAAAAAACCTTGTCATGCCTCAGGCTTTAAAACTTCCTTATTTTTTATATACTTTGGCTAATGAACCTTCTTCTTAGCGGAAACTTCTGCACTTCCTGATTTTGTAGTTGATGCGAATTGGGGAAAGGATTTGGTTTTATTAAGTTGCCATGTGGGGGAGGCGGTGAAGCCACCTGGTATTTTTCGTTTTAGTGCACCCTCCGAAAATAATCACTACAAAAATTTAAAATTGTGTAGATCTCGTCTTCTGAGTATTTCCTACACCTCATGGGTCCCTGGAACTGTACCGATGGGATTGTCGCCGACTGGGCGAGTGTTCCTTTTTTTCACGTCGGGAGTTTTCCCAAATTTTTCACGTGGGGCCGTTTTTCCTTTTTTTTTGGCGACTTTTTCCAGTTTTTGATCTTTTTATACTTACCCAAATTTTGGAAAATGGACGAGGACTCCCGGGGTCATTTTCGTGACGAAAATTTACCCGGGTGTTACCCAAGGGGCCGCCTACGGAAAATTAATAACTTTGGGGGTTATAGTGGGGTTAGTTTGTAACTTTTAGGGGGTCAGGGTGGGGTTAGGTTGTAATTTTATGTGAGGTTGGGTTAGTACTTTTTGGTTTTTATAGTGAGGTTGGGTTAGAAACTTTTAGGGTTATATAGGTTGGTTAGTAACTTTTAGGGTTAATGAGTTAGGTTATAACTTTTGGGGGGTTTAGTGGGGTTAGGTTAGTAACTTTTAGTGGGTTAGGTTGAAAACTTTTAGGGGTTATAGGGGGGTTGGTTGTAATTTGGGGGTTATAGTGAGGTTGGGTTGTAACTTTTGGTGTTATAGTGATGTTGTTTTAAAAATTTTTAGGTCTATAGTGATTTGGGTTAGAAACTTTTAGGGATTAAGTGAGGTTGGGTTAGAAATTTTTGGGGGTTATGTGAGGCTAGGTTAGAAACTTTTGGGTTTTATGTGATTTTAGGTTAAAAATTATAGTGAGGTTGGGTTAGTAACTTTTAGGGGTTATAGTGATTTAGGAAAAACTTTTGGGGCTCAGTGAGGTTATTAGTATTTTTAGGGGTTTATGGGGTTTTGTTAGAACTTATATAGTTAGGTTATAACTTTTAGGGGGTTATAGTGGGTCGGTTGTAATTTTTGGGGGTTTTATTGAGGTTGGGTTGAACTTATAAACATATCTTATTTTTAAACATATTTATATATTTAAACATAACTACAAAAACATATCGCATAACAAATTTTTGCTCCGCGCAGCCCTCTAAATTTGTGGATCATACGGGCGGCCGAGTGGGGGGCGCCCTTTTACCCTTCTAAAATTTGTTTTTTTTAAAATGCTGTTTTTATTTCCCAAAACCTTTTAAAAATTTCTTCTAAAATTTTCATCCCCAAACCAATGTCCCGTTTCCTTAAATAATGTATCTCCATCCGGAAATCACTACACTTTGTTAAGAAAAAATATCTCTCAGAAACCAAAAAGTGAGTAATTGTACGAAAACAAGTGCCCACCCACACATTTGCCAGCCCACCCCCCCACCGCTAAATGGTCCTTCTGCCCAACCTCCCGGGAGGATTATACGCTAGCCCCCAAAACTTACAGGGAGTTTCGTACAAAAGTTGTTTCGTACCCGGTGTTGTAAATTGGGTTTAGCAAGAAGCAATAGATTTTTCCCGTACACTATTTTGGTTTTTCCTACATACCTGGTGACGTTTCAAAACTCTATTTTTGTTAATTTTGCCTCCAAATTTAAAAAGCATAGCAGTCTTAGGAGAGTTTTTTTGTCTAAATTTTACACATATAATAAAAATTGGGTACTGACTTTAGAAACCTTTTTTGATGTACGACTCTACGGTATACGAAACACCTGATGTACAACTGCTGCCCCTTTCCCCCAAAATGGGGGACGGGCCCCCCTCGGCCCCGGACAGATTTTTAAACCCTTTAAACCTAACCCCCCTAAAAGGGCTGGGCCCCTTCGGGGGGAGGGGGTGTGTATGTTGCGCGCTTTTTAGAAATGCATCATTTTTTTTAAATAAACTTATGTAAAACATTTTAAAAAGGTTTACGCTAAAGTGAATTAATACGCCATATATGGCAAAAAAATAGAGAAAACGTAAGTGGTAACGGCAGTAGAGACCCGTAGTTCTTGTCCTTTATAACCTCCAATAATAGGTAGTCATTTAATCCACTTTTAAAACGTGTTTCTACATTCGGGGGTTATTCCCCAAAACGCTTGAACAGTTTTTTTTTTATGTCCGGCTATTTTTTCCCAAATGCCCCTGGGTTAGGTTAGTGAAAAAGCGGGGGATCTGGGGGGGGGCCAGCCCCAGAGTTAGGTCAGGATTACTTTTACCAATGTCAAATTTAAAATTTTTTCTTTTGGCAAACAAAAAATGTGTTTGCCCAAATAATAAAATAGTTTTTATTTGCCTTTTCTTTTACATAAGTGGAACTTCCCAAAAAGTTCAATGTCACGAAAGTTCTGGGTTAGTGTTTCGCGAGAATTCCTATGGGCGACGTTCCATAAAGGGTGAGGCAGTGAAAAGCGCCCCCGCCTGAGCTGGCTGCATCAGTTTGGAGGAACCGGGCGAGCCAAACAAGTTTTTCTCGAAATTTAAACGTAAAAAACTAAATAAAACATTCCCTGGGGTTTATTTTTTTTTTTAATGCCGGGATCCCCCCCTGATCGTCGCTCAGTCAATGTCAATAACCCCATTTTTCATGTTTCCAAAATTGCTAAAAACACCACTCCATGCGTAACATATTATTGTCTCCAAACGGTATAAACGAGATATGGAAACGTTAATAAAATTATCTTTACCCAAATTGTTAATTGGTGTGAACAGTGTCCTTACATACATTTTTTTATATGGCGGGTATTGGACGGAAATTTTCCCTTTCGGGTCTGTTGATTTTAATGTTACTTTCTCCCTTTTTTTTTTTCACAGCAAATCATTAGAACGGGAACATTAGAGGAACTGGCCGGGCCGGGACCGCCCCATTTCTGCAGCGAACGAAATCTTTGTTGGCATACCCGGGACCTTGTACGAGGGTGACCATATCCACATATGACCAAAAAAAGGACACGGGGATGTAAAAAGATCAACGGAGGAAGGCATTCTTGTAAAACTACAAATAAAGATAGCTGATCAAATTGGGGAATCAAAAATAAAGCCGAAACGGAAAAAAGAAAACGGAAATATTAAAAAAACTAAAATTTTACACAGCAACTGTTTTTTTTATTCGACGTATTTTTCGGGGGCAAAAAATTTAAGGTTTTTACTTTTTGGATCAAAGGGTATATAATGTAATGGGGTTTATAAATGTGTACATCATACTAACACATAAGGGGGAAAGGGCGGGGCTACATTTGCAGGTTTCAATTAAATTTTATGTGCAAATTATTTCAGGTGGACTTTTGGGTTAAGGGTATACGGGATATGTAATGGATTGAAAAGCTGTACTCATTAACACATAAGGGAAAGGTCGGGGGTACATTTTTCAAAAAAAAATAGGAACTACCAATGTAGGTCTCGCGGCCCCTTTGCTTCCTTCTTTTCTTTTTTTTTTTTATGTAAGGAAAAGAAAAAGGAAAAATATGCTAGCCCTTAATAATATTTTCACTTACCTTATTACTATATGATTTTTTAAAAGAAAAAAAAAAAAAAAAAAAAAAAAAAAAAAAAAAAAGTTTTTAATTTTCACTGGGTACCACCTGTAAGAAAATTTAAGATAAAAAATTTTTATTATTGAAACCTGACCACATTTAAAAAAAAATTTACATCAAATAGTAATTTTAAAAAAAAATGTAATTAAATAGGAAAAAAGGGAAAGCCCAAAGAAGTTATCATAAACAAAACTTAAAAGGGGGGATAAGAAATATGTAGTGGGAATGGGGGGGGAAAAAGAAAAAATCCAAATAAAGTATATGCCCCTTTTTGCAAAAAACCCATTTTTGGGTTTAATTTTTTAGAACTATTAGCCCTTAATGGTAGGAATTGATTTAGCCCCTTTGATAAACCGTCTGTTTTAAAAAATATTTTTTCCCTGAAAAACTTTTGGGGTTTCAATTCTTTTTTTCCCCTTTTAAATTCCAAAATCCTTTTCAAAAACCCCAAAATTTTATGGTTTTTTTTGGGGAATTGTGTTTTAAGGGGCATTCTTGTTACCCCTAATTTTTTCAGTATTTGGAGTACACATGCCAATTAAAAAACCCGGGGTTTTTTAGTTTTCTACCTCATCCTAATTTTCCAAAAACTCTTATACATCCCAGCAAGGGATCTTTTTTTGGAAATGATTTGAAAACTTTCCCTTGGTAACCTTTTGACGAAACCCCCTGAATTAACCGACTTCTCCCAAGTGGTACACGTTTTTTCCCTATAAACCAGGAATGTTATTTTTTAAATAGGGCGTTTTGGGCCAAAATTTAAAAATTCTCCCGCTGGAACTTTTTTTTTTCCGGGAATTTAAAATTTTGACGTGTTTGGCCACACAAACCTTTAAGTTTTGGGAAATTCCCTTTCCTGCACGAAAACCATATTTTAGGAGGTAAACAGCCCTTTTGGAAGAAAAAAATTCCCTTTTAAAAAAACTCTTTCATAAAATATATTTGGGTTCCCCCTCAGAAATAAGGTTTTTTTTGGCTTTTATGGGAAATGCCAGTATTTCAATTCCGAGTGTTAAATTTTATCAGCTTTTAAAAATTTTTTTTATTGATTTTGGGAAAAAAAAAAAAAAAAAAAACCTTCAAATCTTTGCGGCAGGAAATTGATTCCTAATTTTCCTCAAAAAAGAAAAATCAACTGGAAGCTTTTTTTAAAAGGAATGGGGAAAACAAAAAATTCAGCATCCTCATTGCTGTAGGGGGTTTTCCATCTTAAAGGTATTTGGGCAAATAAAATTAGTGTCCTTTAATATGATTTGACAATCTTCTTGAAATCAGCATTTTTTTGTAATTATATATTTAAAAATATTATATTTTTATATAATTATATTAAAATATATATATATAAATTTATATATAATATATATATATATTATATATATATTAACACCACACTCGTACTCTACATACATCATATGCCAGGGTGACTCCCTAAACAGAAGATTTCGAGAAAAGGCAACTAAAAATATAATAAAACAACTTTTCACCCATTTGTACCCGACAACTCTGCACGTCCACGTCCCCCCTCCGACAATCCTTGGGGATCTATCTCATTCTCCAGTCAACCTGATCCCAATAGCGGGAAGTCGGGGCCCTGTTCTGAAATATCTGTAACCAATAATACAAATAAGAACCAGATGCTACCTTCTAAAAATTTCATACCTAACCTAACCCAACCTATGTCAGATTAATTTAAGTAAAGCACAACTTTTTGCAAACCACAAACCCTTTTTTTTTTCATAGATGTCCTTCAATGGAGACGTGTTTATTGATAAAAAATACTGAGGGTTATTGGTTATGTGAAGTTTCTTAAGCGGGGATCGCCGGGGGTTTTATCAGACTGTTTTATTGAACCAAACTGGCTTTGGGTTTGACCTCTTCGCGAAAACTGACAACGCATATGGCCGGATGGGCAACCAACTGCTTCACCCAACCCTAACCCAAAGATGAACGTTTTACAGTCAATTTGAGATGGGGGTTTGTTGTTAAAAGTTTTAGCTACAGCTCTGGTAAAAAAGGTTATTTTTTTATTATAAGAACAGCGACAGATGAAGTGCTTCTATTGGGAAATGGGTTTAGTGGACGTGAACGCGCAGTCGCTACCACCCTTACCATTTTACATATTTTTTTTAAATTTTTCTAATATAATGTGCATTTAAACCCTTCTGCGTGCGTTACCGAAGCGAAATTAAGCGAAACAAAAGGGGTGCATTTTATTGCCGGGTCTGCGGCTGGTTTTTCCCCCCAATCCCCGCAGAATATGGCAAACATCGCCCCCTTCGTTTCTTTTTTACCCAAAAAACTACAAAACTTAAACCCAACCTAGCTATTATATGAAAAAATTTTATGTGAAAAAGGGAAAAAAATTTCGGTAAAAAATGGCGAGGGCTGCGCGGGGCTCGCATGGCTGCAAATGAACCCCCTCCCATTCGCCCGCTCGCAAGCCCTCTGTGGTCCACTCTGCCCCGCCCCCTGGAGGATATTACCCAAACCTAACCGAACATAATTCTAAAGGGGGGGGCTCCTTCCCCCCGACCCTCTGCAGAATATTAACATCCGAAAATTAACCTAGCTCCTAAAGGGTTCCGAAAATGGAAAGGGGGTGTCTGTAAGCACTATTAGACAACTTATAATTTCTTCAATATGTAATAATTTTAAAAGGTAACGCAGCGAAATGGTTAATAAAGCCATTATACTTAGCAAAAATTAAAAAAAAATGTCAAAAGGTCGGTGGTAGTATGCACTTCAAAGCCACTAAACCCATTTAGCCAAAAAGAGTCTTCCCTCTGTCGCTGTTCTCTAAATAAAAAAAACCTTTTTTTTCACCAGTACTACTATGCTAAAACATTAACAAAAAATCTCCATCTCAAATTGCACGTCAATCTTCATCTTTGGGTTAGGGGTTGGGAGAAGCGGTTGGTTATTAGGCAAATAAAAATTGCCCAATTAAGCATATGCTTCTTGGCTAGTGCCAAATTTTTTTCCCCTGTTTTTGGGATCTCTACTTAAGCATGAGGCCTCTAAACAACCTTTCACTTATGCACAAAGGTTAACTTCGTCAAGATAAAACTAAAAAGTAACGGTAAAATGCAATTTCACCCCAAAACTTCCTATTTTACCAGTACTCTCCCCGACATAACTTGGGGGGGGGGGGGGGGAGCACCCCCCTTCACCCCGAAGTTAAC
This sequence comes from Chionoecetes opilio, assembly GCA_016584305.1. Classification (NCBI taxonomy): domain Eukaryota; kingdom Metazoa; phylum Arthropoda; class Malacostraca; order Decapoda; family Majidae; genus Chionoecetes; species Chionoecetes opilio. The sequence continues at coordinate 15,516 of JACEEZ010023230.1, forward strand.
TAACCTAACCAGGATTGATTCGTAACCTAACCCAAACAATCAAAAAATGAGGAAAAATACAGAAATCCAGCGCAGCAATTTTTTGCATACTCTCAACAATGAGCTTGTACCCCCCACTGTTTATTACGCACAAAGGTTCTTTCGTCATTAAACGCTAAAAAGTAACATAAAGTCGGGGAAAAGTCTTATCTTACCTCTTAATGGGGTAAAAGTACAGAGGAAAACTCGCGCAAGATATTTTGGCATACTCTACTCTCAATAATAAGGGTTGTACACCCCTCTGTTTATTACCACAAAAAGGTTTATTTCGTCATTAAAAAGCTAAAAATAACATAAGTCAGGGGAAAAATGCTTTCTACCTCTTAATGGATAAAAATAAAGGAAAACTTAGCGCAAGCATATTTTTTCATACTCTCTCTCAATATAAGGCTTGTACACCCTCTTTTATTACGCACAAAAGGGTTTATTTCTCATTAAAAAGCTAAAAAGTAACATAAAATCAGGGGAAAGTCTCATCTTACCCCTTTAAGCGATGAAAAGTACAGAGGAAATCTCTCGCAGCAAGGGAATTTTGAAACATGGGCTGTGCGATGTCTTCGTTTTTTTCCTCAAACCCCGTGCGACGATATCCTTCGCGGCTCAAGACAGTTTGCCGCTAATACAATAACGTGAAACTACGACATTCTTCACGGAAGAAGAACATTTGACATCTGGCCCTTTGTATCGTCACAACGGCACCACAGGTCACCAGCACGCCGTTGCGGTACCACAGGTCCCCAGCACGGACCCGTGACGGCCACCACAGTCACAGCACGCCGTGACGGCCCACAGGTCACCAGCATGCCGTTGCCGGCACATACAGGTCCCCACGCCACGCCCGTGACGGCACCAGGACATCCCCGGACTCAGTTGCTCACCAGGCATAAATTTAAGACCACCATAGATGTGCTGTTTGTACCTACTTGTATAAGCTGAGTGCTCCTTGAGGGTATCCTTATACGGCGAGTATAGCCCCAAAACTCTAACTTGTTACTAGCATTTTTGGGGGTCGTCCTTATACACGAGGTCGTCTTATTACGCAGCCATATACCGTAAAGAGTAAAGATACTGATTAACTCTTGCATTAGGAAGATTGACAAATAGGGATGGAATAGTAGAAAGTCTTTGCAGCTTGGGCCGCGGGGGGGGAGGCATGCAGTTAGCAATTCATGAGCATGGGTATGAAAATAACGTGAAGATAGCAAGAGAAGGAACTTGTGGCGGTGATTTTAAAGTTTTGAAGACCAGTCAGTCAGAGGAGGGGAGTTGATGAGACAAAAAGGCTTTTGACTCAACCCTGTTTAGGGAGCTGTATGAGTGGATCCTTCCCCAAACATAGTGAGACATACTCCATACATGGGCGGATAAGGCCACTGTACAGAGCAAGCAGCTGGAAGGAGAAAAAAAAAGGACGCAGATGCCACAGGACACCTAACTTCTTAGAAGCTGTTTTAGAACAATAGTGAAATATGAATTTCCAGTTCGATTTTTTAGTAAAAAAAGGATAGGTCCAAGAATGTTTCATTGGTAGAAGGAAATAGTTGAGTTCATTGAAGAAGAGGGGATAGTTATCTGGTAGGTTTTTGTCGAGTAGATAGGTGAAGAATTGGTTTTTGAGGCATTGAACACAACAAGGTTTGCTCCTGCCCTAAACAGAAAAAAATATCAGAAGTTAGGCGATCCGGTGGCCATCTCGGGGCAACTATTGAAACTCTTGATAGAAAAATAAAAGTGCCACTATCCTGCCTTTTTACAACAATACCACATGAGAGAAAACAGGTATACAGAGGCAACATACCTTACCATTGGAAGAGTTTGTTGTATATGGAAGTCTAGTTGGTTCACTCATGGAAGTTCATCGAAAACATCTCATTGATAACCACCTCGCCGCCATCAAACACGCAACTCATAGTAATACAATGTTTTGCTTGCGGGGTCTCACAGGCAATGAAAAACACGCCGTTAGTAACGCCAAGAAAATATTTCATAAGTTAAATACTCGTGATTTCTGATTTTAATAATGTATTAATCCCGTTTCCCTTCAAACTCAGATCTTAAGCAGTTGAAATGCCCTATGTACACACTGATACACACAACTCTCCATTTTCCCGGCTAGTTATGGGGGGAGCAACTGGTCCGGGAATCGCAACAGTCCGAGCCATTATACCACCCCCGGACGTTATCCTACTCTAGTATTTACTGTCCGGCAACCGCCAATATCACTACCCCGCGCGGACTTTTTACGTCACTTTGTTTGTTGTTTTTTAGAGCTGCGAGGATCCCTTGGGGAACACTATGAGTCCTGTGATGTCCCTATGATGCTATCACAGGCGCTGCAGTTGACCTGTCTTCCTCAGAAGGCACGATGAGGCGGGATGACAGCGTGGTTGCCGGGAGGGGTGGACGCCAGCCCCCCCAGCAGGGTGGGCAGGTCACAGGTGAGCGACGTTCAGGGTGAGGGGTTGAGTGTAGCACTACACAGTGGAGTGGAAGCGCAGAACTGCAGCAGAAGTGTTCACTAGTCTCATATACTCAGGGGACGCCGGAGGCGGTTGCAGGTGAAAACGTGATGTCGTGGTGCACAAATGTCAACAATACGACCGCTGCATATGCTGCAACCGAGGTCGGATGCAGTGGGGGTCAGGGACTAACGCTCAGCGGTGCCGGTGAACGTCAGTGTCGTGTGCCCAAATGTAAACAATACGACCGCTGACTATGCTGCCACCTGGTGGGAGCTCGGACATAACCAGGGGTGACAGGGACGCTCGGACCGCCGAACATAACTTTGGTCAATTTACGGACTGGACCCGGCATTTTGTCCGGGGACTCTGACATTCGCCTGTACCTCGGATTTAGACCGGCAAATCCGATAATATCCGGGAAAACGAGGTTGTGTGTACTGCAACCAAGCATTGCCATACCTCGTGACCTCTTGCAGAGTAGAGAGATCAAGCTTCAAAAAGCAGAACCACCATCCATGGCTAAAACATTAATCCATTGCTCGGTGATGGATTACACAACAAGCCCTGCTGGGCCTCTAACCTCACTTGAGACACATATCAACACCCTGTACACCAACAATACAAGCCTTGAAAATAATAACAGGCTACAAAGCTACCACATCTACAGACCACCTACACCTGAAAACCGAAAGTCCTCAAGTTAAGGATCCACTTGACATTGAGGCACCAAACATTCACCACAGCCACAAAGCCACAACAACCACAACACTACGATGCCCCGCCCCCCATCACACAAACCGAGGACACATCCAATATCAACACTCAGCACAGGCCTATCACACAATCTAATCATTACAATTCCTTGCCCTCCTCAACACCAGCCTCCAGTAAATACATTAGCTTCTGAGTCCATTGACTTGAAGACATATGCAGAGTTGAGCATAAGACAGGTCTGACCCTTCAAAACAAAAATATGTTTCTCCACATACAAGAGCCGGCAAGGCCATCTGGTCGAGGCGGCTGCGCTGGGCCCCTTGGCTATCAGGGCTCCAAGAGTTCTTTCAACTGTGTGTACCAGAAAGAAATACTTGGCAGCATGCACTTGCTGATGATACCTTCAACAAGCCAACACAGCAGGACGTGTATTCACTCCCTTGGTGACTGGCTTCCCGATGACACTCTGCACCACAGCGTCTTCATTGTGGTAGGCCGGGGATCCGGGCACAGCAACCACCTTGACCACCAGTAAGGTTTCTCCGAGCTGTTCATTGTGTGTGCCGGGTCCCGGCGCAGCACACCACCTTTGAACCACCGTAGGGTTCTCCGGGCTGTTCATTGTGTGCCGGGATCCTGGCGCAGCACACCACTTTGAACCACCATTAAGGGTTCTCAGGGCTGTGTTCATTGTGGTGGCCGGGGATCTTGGCGCAGCACACACCTTTGAACCCCAGTAAGGTTCTCCGGGCTGTTTATTGTGGTGGCCCGGGGATCCTGCGCGCACAGCACCTTGCACCGCCAGTAAGGGTTCTCAGGGCTGTTCATTGTGGTGGCCGGGGATCCTGGCGCAGCAAGCAACCTTGAACCACCAGTAATGGTTCTCCGGCTGTTCATTTGTGGTGGCCGGGGATCCTGGCGCAGCACACCACCCTTGAAACCACCGTAAGGTTCTCCGGGCTTGTTCACTGTGGTGGCCGGGGATTCCTGTCGCAGCACACCACCCTTGAACACCAGTAAGGGTTCTCAAAGGGGCTGTTCATTGTGGTGGCCGGGGATCCTCGCGCAGCACAGCACCTTGAAAACCACCAGTACGGGTTCTCCGGGCTGTTCATTGTGGTGGCCGGGATCCTGGCGCAGCACACCACCTTGAAACACCAGTAAGGGTTCTCCGGGCTGTTCATTGTGGTGGCCGTGATTCCTGGGCGCAGCGCATCCCTTTTTGAAAACCGCCATTAAGGGTTCTCCGGGCTGGTTCATTGGGTGGCCGGGGATCCTGGCGCAGCAAACCACCTTGAACCGCCGTAAGGGTTCCTCCGGGCTGTTAACTTGTTGTGGCTGGGGATCCTGGCGCAGCCACCACCTTGCACCACCAGTAAGGGTTCTCCGGCTGTTCATTTGTGGTGGGCCAATGGATCCTGGCGCAGCACCACTCTGAACCGCCAGTAAGGGGGTTCTCCACGGCAGCCAGAATGGCACCATAGTAACCTACAACAACAAAGAGGAGTGACCGCCAGTAAGGGTTTTCTCCGGGCTGCCTGCAACGGCAGCCATGGTGGCAGCATAGTACCTACAACAACAAGAGGGAGATATAATATTACTACCAATCAAAAGGTTTACAATCTTTAACCCTTACATATAGTGGGATGTTTCATAATCTTAAAAATCTTTTCAGCACAGGGAAATAACAGACATCTTATACATCAGACATAACACCATTAACAGTAAATTATCTCTTGATACTGAAAAGCTTAATGTGAAGCAGCAAAGCATATCATAGTGGAAAAAAAACCAATTATAACATGAGGACAGATATCATGCCCACACTCTATGAAGTGTGACACATTACATGTTTTGCGCGTCTCGCCCTGGCCTCTCTTAGTTATGGTGTCGCCACCCCGCCACCTTTGTTTCATATTTTTCGGCCAGCGACAAAAATCAATTGTTTTATAATGGCTTCAATTTCTGATCAGCTGGAAAAGAAAAGGAATAGATAGTATGTACTGACGTCACGAAGCTCCGCCCCGAGCACATGGCTGGGCTTGCTGGCAGTGCAGTGCCCATATAACAAGGCATTACTTCCCCTGTACACGCGTCCACTCCCGCTTACTGCATCTTTTTTGATGGCTGGGAAGTGATTGATGTGTTCATCTGTCAGACTATGTCCCTCCAGATGTTGGACTCTGATCTATTCCTCGTGACATTGAAAACAAATTAAGGAAATAGGGAAGGTAGATCCATATCACATACCGCGGATCAATGGCATGACATCACGACTCTGCTTGGTGGCGATCTTCAGACTTATTTACGCAGTGGATTATCCTACCATTGTGAGCTTGAAAGTATATATAATCACTCTACCCATGCCTAATAATTCCCCCATAAAGAATAGTCATTCGCCTGCAGTTTAATAACACAGCTTAAGCCACTGCTGCGGGTTACCTCTGTAGTGTAGTGGTTAGCACGCATCCGTCCTCCAACCGAGAAGTCCCGGGTTCGATCCCCGGGCGAGCGAAGATAGAATGGTTGGTCTTCTAAAACCCGAGCCCCTGTCCACCCCGCAGTGAATGGGTACCGGGTGTTAGCCGGGAGTTTGTGAACCCCCCTCCCTGGGGTGGTGGCTTCGGCCAACACTAAGCGCAGCGGTAGACCCACTACGGCTCTGAGGAATTATACCTCTAAACAAAACAAACAACAAACACAGCAAAAAGTAGTAATAATAATGAGCTGTAGCTGCTGTTTTGCATGAGAGGAGCGGTGACTGCAGTGAGGGAGCGGAGGCCGGAGAGATAGCCTCGCCCATTTCGTCACAAAAATCAGTGAGTACTGAGTGTGGCGCGCTTGTATATACAGGGATGGTCCCGAAGATACGAGCAGTTAGGTTCCACCCTGGCATACTCGTAAAGCGAAATCTCGTATAATGAAACACATAACTAATGGTAAATATAGGTTGGGTTCCAAAAAACCCCATCAATTAAAAAAAAAAAAAAAAACATGTTTTTCCCAAGCTAAAAAAACTATAGCAAACACAACAAAATATACAGCTCTATAATACCTACACTGTACTACCTATTCTGTGGGAAAAAGCATTCTGAAAAAAGAGAAATAGCAAAACAAATAACAACTGCACATTAATTAAACATAAAACATGCATAACAAGCAAAAAAAAGACGTTGTAAGTAGGGGACGCCGCGTGATACAAGAGAAGGTAGTGTAGCGGTCCAACGTGGGGGCCGCACACTGCTAATTACCCCTAAAGGTCAGGCTGTGCCATGTGCTTAATTACCCTTCAGGTCACGGCCTTGCTAGGGTGGACCTGACTGCGGTCCCAAGGTTGGGGCCGCACCCCTGCTAATTACCCCAAAAATGTCAGGGCCGTGCAATATGCTTAATTACCCTTCAGGTCCCCGGTTTGCTAGGGGTGGACCTAAACTGGGGTCAAAATTTGTCCAGCTAGGGAGTGGTAGGGCGTGGCATTAGGGTCCCAATAGGGGGCATATGGGGAAAAATTTAAAATTTTGATATTTTTGAACGGCCTGTGGGATACTGTGCAGTAATGAGAAAACCTCTAAAGCAAAATTTGAAGCGAATCGGTTATATTTAGAGGTGGCGCAAGTGAATTGAAACCTGTACTATGTGTCCCTATGTCGAATCGGTTTATTTAGAGGTGGCGCAAGTGAATTGAAACCTGTACTATTGTTACTATGTGATTTTTACCTGTACCGAAGTCTGAAAGGCTAAAGGTTCTAAATCCCCCCATTTTTTTTTTCCAGAATGGCTCTTCACGCGCACAACGCCCCTGTTGGTTTGGGGACAGCCAAACCCCCAAACCCCTTTCCTGGGGGAAGCCAAAACTCCCCTCTCGGGGGGGAAACTTCCCAAAGCGGGTTTTCCCCAAAATTCCACAACGGGGAAAAAAGAAAACCGTCGCCACAGCGCCCCCCGCCCACGCCCCCCAAAAGAGGTGCAAAGGGTTCGGGGAGACCGGGGAGGACCCCAAGGGTTTACGGCAAAAAAAGCGCCGTTCGCAAGGTAAGGTCTTGTTCAAGGACGGGAAAGGGCGCTCGTAAAGAAAAAAGGGAAAAGAGGGGACAAACCCCCCCAAAAATAAGGGGGGAAAGGGGTTTAAAGGGACCCCCTTTTGAAACCCTTTTCGCTCGCCCCCCGCCGCCCGTGAGGGACCCTGATGACGACCCGGGAATCGCGGGGGTTCCTGCGGCGCAAAACCCCGGGAAGGGGGTCACCGAGGGATAAAGCAGGGGGCGGGACGGGGTTTGCTGGAGCGCCGGGGGTTCAGCGGGGGGGAGATGACAGTGGGGGCCCGGGAGAACGATCAGGAAAGCCTCACGTCGCAGCGGGGACGAACGCGCGGTGCTTCGCGCCTTTCCCCTCCTGGGGTTGAGCCAGTCCGGCACTGGGGGGGGCGGCGCTACCGTTTGGGGCCCGGCCCGGGTTGCAAGCCCTCCGAAGGGGGACGGCGTGGGGGTCCCCGGGTCGTGATCCCCCAGGATTTTTCGGGGCCCTCGACCGGCCCGGGCCCGTGAGGGGGAAACCCCCAAAGCGTTTCCGCTTTGGGTCCGGGGGCCCGCCAGTAACCCTCGGCCAAAATCCTCAGGAGCTGATTTTGGAAATGCAAAGAAATCCGGGGGGGCTCGCGCCGGCTACTGGCCCCCAGCGGGCCGCGTTAGTCAAAAAAACCCTTCGTCCCTAAACCTTGCCTCTTACCGTTAAACGGGGAAACGGGAAGATCCTGCCGGGATTGGGGACGGTACGCGGGTGGACGGGGTTTATCCTCGTCCCCCGGGCGACGGCGTCCAAAAGGTTTCACCCGGCCCGTTCCCAAGCTGGAAAGTGGGATTGAGAGGCGGATGGCGAGCGCCAGGGGCTAAAAGCGCTCGACGTTTTTGGGGGCCGCGAGGGGGTTGGGGGGCTAGGGTCGTTCGATAGGGCCCCCGGCCGCCAAAAATTGGAGCCCTGGCCGGTGCCTGCCCCTGCGGGAAAGCAAAAAGGTTTGGGGTGGGGCCCCTGAAAGGGCCTGCCTGCGGGCACCTTTGTACACGAGCTGGTGCTGGAGAAGGCTTTCCCCTATTGCAGGGGGGCCGTCTTTTCGGGCCCTAAACATGGCCCGTCTTAAACCGATTCAAGGAGCGGGGGGGCTTTCTGGGACCAAAAGGCCAGCCGGGGGCCCCCCCAAGCCCGACGAGCGGGCCGGGCCCCACCCCTCTTGAAAAAGGGGGGGGGCCCACATTTCTGAAAGGAGGGGCCCCGCGCTTTTCCCAAACCCAAAACCCCACCCGGGGGGGAACGACTCCAAGGAAGGGGGGGAAACTTTTCATCGTCCGGGGGGGGGCGAGGGGGACTTTCCCGAAGGGGGGGGGAAAATTTTCGGGGGCCCGGGGGCCCCCTTTGCACTGCTCGCGCTGGGGGGGCGCGTGCCATCTACGCGTCAAAGGATTACGCTTTTCCCGGCCCCCCAAAAACGGGGGGGGCTCTCCCTCGCCCACGAGTTTCCCGCCCCCGCCGGTTCCCCTTTCTTCGTCCTGAGGTCTACGTGACCCGATGGTTCGAGGCGCCCGTGGCCGGCGAATGACTTGAAACTGGCCGCCGACTTCCGCGACTTCCACGACGTTGAGATCAGCAAGGCGTGCGTGAAGACCTTCTCCCGGCACTTCTGGTACCTGAGCGAGCCACTGGTCGCCATGGCTCTCTTCGACCACCGCTTGCCAACCGCCGAGAAGAAGGCGCTGGCGGAAGCGATGCAGCGGGAAGAAGGATCCGAGGAACCGCCGAAGCCCACCATCGTCTCCGACGCCCGCCTCGCCTCGTCCACGCTAGCGTCGTTCGGAAGCCAGGCGTCCGGCGCCCTCCTCGACGCCGTCGGAGCGGAGAGGGCGTTCCTCTCGAAGGAGCCGGAGGAGTGGCCGAGTGACACGGGGTTCGTCGCGTCGCGAGCCTACACGTCACCAACGACACGGCGGAGCGAGGGGTGGCGCTGTTCCAGTCCTTCAACCTCAGCCTGACGAAGAACGAGGATCAGCGCCAATTCCTCTTGCAGGTCGTCGAGAGGCACCGTCGACAACAGCCAGGAACATCGAAGGCTTCCCTTCCCCGGCCAAGCGGAAGACAATGAGTGGCTTGGGCAACCATGATACCCACCGCCCCTAGAGGGGCTAATACTCGCTTTGAAGAGCGAGGGGGACCAGCAGCCCAGCTGGAGGAAGGGGAGGTCTCAAAAGGCTTCAATATTGCCAACAAACACCCCAGAGACGATGTCCTTCCTTGTAGTCTCTATCGGAGTCTATAGGGGGAACAATCAATCGACTTGCGCCACCTTTAAATATACTTCAATTGCGCTCAAATTTTACAACGTTGTTTTCTCACCACCCCACAGTATTCCACTAAGGGTCGTTCAAAAAATCCAACTTTCATTTTTTATTGGCACCCTACTACAGTCAACCCTCGATTTAACGGACTAAAAGGGGGGAGAAGTGGTCCGTTAAAGCCGATTGTCCGTTAGAGCGAGGGTATTTTCCCAAAGGTGTGAAAATATAGGAAAAACATAAGAACCATTGTGAAATAAATGAGAAATAATCACAAACACAACCAGACCGTGTAGCTATGTTGGGAGGTAAACAGTGACTGGCGCTACATGCTGGATTTGGTACGCTCCTACACGCTGTGAAATAAATGAGAAATAATCACATACACAACCAGACCATGTTGCTATGTTGGGAGGTAAACAGTGACATCAGGGATTGGCACACTCGCCCACGACTGTTCGAGACTGGTACACACAACCCACGATTTCCCGGATATCGGATTTGCCGGACAAAATCCGAGGTCCGGGGATATGTCAGTCTCAGACAATTTTTATTTATTTTATTTTTTAAATTTTTTATAACGTTGAAATGCCTGGTCCTGTTCGTAAATTGACCAAGTTGTCCGGCGGTCCGAGCGTCTCCTGTCACCCCTGGCCAGTGTCCGCGCCTCCCGCCAGGTGGCAGCATGCTCAGCGGTCGTATTGTTTACATTTGGGCACACAACATTCACGGTTCACCTGCACAGCCTCCGTCAGTCACCTGACTCCCACTGCCCCTGGCGCAAGAACATTTCTGAGACTATTGAACACTTTCTGCTGCCTCCCGCCAGGTGGCAGCATGCTCAGCGGTCGTATTGTTTACATTTGGGCACACGACACTCACGGTTCACCTGCACAGCCTCCGTTAGTCCCCTGACCCCCACTGCCCCTGGTGCAGGAACGTCTCTTGAGACTATTGAACACTTTCTGCTGCCTCCCGCCAGGTGGCGGCGGGGTAGTTGATATTAGCGGTTGCCGGACAGTAAATACTAGAGTAGGATAAACGTCCGGGGGTAGGTAATGGCATCGGACTTTTTTTTTTTTTTTTTTTTTTCTTTTTTTTTTTTTACTTGCGGTTCCCGGACTTTTGCGGTTCCCGGACCAGTGCTCCCCCCTATTAGTCCGGGAAATCGAGGTTTGTGTGTATTAGGAGAGGTAGTAAGTATCCAGGCTCAATTATTACTGCTTGGTATCTATGAAATATCATTATTCTAAGTGAATGTAGACATATAATTGCATTTTAATGGCTATTATTCATACATATGAGTAAAGATATGCAAATACATTCAAGGCGCTCATCCACGCCTGGCAGCGCGGCCGCGGCAGCAGCAGCAGCATCATGAGATATTATAATCACCCCAAAATGAGATATAAAGGAAGAAAAAGTCTCCCGTAAAGTGATGAGTTATCCCTAAAATGTTGCCGTTTTCTCTCTCCGTCTAGCTAGTGAAAGGTAAACAAACGAACGGTCAGACACGGGCCGTGGTTGTCAGGCCTGTGTCTGTCAAAGGTATTGCTTATTATAATGACTAATGCTCATTATTATATATATTATATGGGTGTGATGAGCTGTTCTATACACGTGTGACTATTTAGGACAGAATAGCACCGTGTGTCACCTTAAATATGGGTGATTTAAAGTAATCGTCCAGACCCATTTTATCTTTGCATATATATGTTGAATGTTCATTCAAAAACACCTAATCCACAAAAAATAATTCATTTCCACGCCTTATTTCCGTAAAAACACGACTTTTGTAAAAAGCGCGGGAAAAAAAGTTTCATCCTTCCAACAGGCCCGCGAATATTATTGATGACGTCATTTGAGGAGTTCACCGAGAGAGAGGGGGTGGATACTGGAGTCCTTCTTAAATCTGCTATTATTCACTCTACTTCATCCCCAACACCCACCCACATCCCACAACACCCACCCTATTCCCACCCACATCCCCACTTCCAACACCCATCCCCTTCCCCCACCCACATCTCCACTTCCAACACCCATCCCCTTCCCCCATCTCCAACACCCATCCCCTTCCCCCATCTCCAACATCCATCCCCTTCTCCCACCACCAACATCCACACCCGATCACACCCACATCCCCACTTCCAACACTCATCCCCTTCCCCCAACACCCACAACCCCTTCCCCCAACACCCACCCACATCCCCACTTCCAACACTCATCCCCTTCCCCCAACACCCACCCACATCCCCACTTCCACACTCATCCCCTTCCCCCAACACCCACCCACATCCCCACTTCCAACACTCATCCCCTTCCCCCAACACCCACTCGTTCCCACCCACATCCCCACTTCCAACACTCATTCCCTTCCCCCAACACCCACCCACATCCCCACTTCCACAACTCATCCCCTTCCCCCAACACCCACCTCCGTTCCCACCCACATCCCCACTTCCAACACTCATCCCCTTCCCCCAACACCCACTCCGTTCCCACCCACTCCCCACTTCCAACACTCATCCCCTTCCCCCAACACCCACCCCGTTCCCACCCACATCCCCACTTCCAACACTCATCCCCTTCCCCCCACCCCCCCACTCCCTTCCACCACCCACACCCCTCCCCACTTCCAACACTCATCCCCTTCCCCCAAACACCCACCCCCGTTCCCACCCACATCCCATTCCAAACACCCTTCCCCAACACCCACCACATCCCACTTCCAACACTCATCCCCTTCCCCCAACCACCCACCCCCGTTCCCCCACCACCCATCCCCACTCCCTCCAACACTCATCCCCTTCCCCCAACACCCACCCACATCCCCACTTCCAACACTCATCCCCTTCCCCCAAACACCCACCTCCCCTTAAACTTCCAACCCCTCCCCCTCCACACTTCCCTTCCCAACACCCACCCCCGTTCCCACCCACATCCCCCCTTCCAACACTCATCCCCTTCCCCCAACACCCACCCACATCCCCACTTCCAACACTCATCCCCTTCCCCCAACACCACCCACCATCCCACTTCCAACACTCATCCCCTTCCCCCAAACCCACCCAACCCACCCACATCCCCCTTCCCCCAACACCACATCCCCATCCCCCAACACCCACCCCCCCGTTCCCAACCCACATCCCCACTTCCAACACTCATCCCCTTCCCCCAACACCCACCCACATCCCCACTTCCAACACTCATCCCCTTCCCCAACCCCCCACAACCCACCCCTCCCAAAACCCCCATCCCCCCTTCCAACACTCATCCCCTTCCCCCAACACCCACCCGTTCCCACCCACATCCCCACTTCCAACACTCATCCCCTTCCCCCACACCCACTCCCCACTTTCAACATCACCCCTTCCCCAACACCCACCTCCCATTCCAACACTCATCCCCCTTCCAACACCCCCCTTCCCCACCCACATCCCCACTCCAACACTCATCCCCTTCCCCAACCCCACCCACATCCCCACTTCCAACACTCATCCCCTTCCCCCCAACACCCACCTCCCCACTTCCAACACTCATCCCCTTCCCCCAACCCAACCCACATCCCCACTTCCAACACTCATCCCCTTCCCCCAACACCCACCTCCGTTCCCACCCACATCCCCACTTCCAACACTCATCCCCTTCCCCCCAACACCCACCTCCCCACTTCCAACACTCATCCCCTTCCCCCAACACCCACCTCCGTTCCACCTAATCCCCAAATTCCAACATCATCCCCTTCCCCCAACACCCCCCTCCCCACTTCCAACACTCATCCCTTCCCCCAACACCCACCTCCTTTCCCACCTACCACATCCCCACTTCCAACACTCATCCCCTTCCCCCAACACCCACCCACATCCCCACTTCCAACACTCATCCCCTTCCCCAACACCCACATCCCACTTCCAACTCATCCCCTTCCCCCAACACCACATCCCCACTTCCAACACTCATCCCCTTCCCCCAACACCCCCCCCCGTTCCCACCCACATCCCCACTTCCAACACTCATCCCCTTCCCCCAACACCCACCTCCCCACTTCCAACACTCATCCCCTTCCCCCAACACCCACCTCCGTTCCCACCCACATCCCCACTTCCAACACTCATCCCCTTCCCAACCCCCCCCCAACATCCCACTTCCAACCTCATCCCCTTCCCCCACCCACCCCGTTCCCACCCAACACTCCCACACCCTTCCCCCAACACCCACCCCCTTCCCCAACACCCACCCACATCCCCACTTCCAACACTCATCCCCTTCCCCCAACATCCACTCCCGTTCCCCACCTTCATCCCATTGCGATGGCCCTCCATTCCAATCTGTCCGACTCACCATTTTCTACACATTTATCGTGGCTATATTGGTCGTATACGTGTGCAAACTCCTCTGGAAAGGCACAGCTTTCTTGTTGCACCCATAAAGGATGCATGTGTATACTATATCGCAAAACAAATCTATCAGAAATACCCAAAATTCTTCAAGTACTATGTTTATTGCCTACATTTACGTGTATTTGTATTAGCGCGGGAGGGAGGAAGCTCCTGGGATGACATCACTGAGCCATGGTGCCGTCGTCTGCCAGTTGCCAGCAGCGTTTTCGAAGCTCAGGGAATTTACAGATTTTGAATCCGGATTATTAAAAAACGGCTGACTGGATGCAAAAAGTGACAACATATTGTTGATACACTCGATAATGACTATACTCTAACTACATAAAATCAGGAATGATGAAATGGTCTGGACGATTACTTTAAGGTGTTGAGGTGACGGGAAGAGTCTTGCAGCGACCACCCCATAACACTAATAATCACTATTCTAATCAATACACACCTTCTGCCACTAAATCACTAGCAACACAGGCTCCTTCCTTATATATCTTAATATCTGATACATCAAAACTCATTAAAATCAAAGCATTCCAAAATAAAACGAGAAAAATTATGTTGAGTTGACAATTTGAGCGGCGTTAAAGTAATCGTCCAGACCATTTCATCATTCCTGATTTGATGTAGTTAGAGTATAGCCATTATCGAGTGTATCAACAATATGTTGTCACTTTTGCATCCAGTCAGCCGCTTTTTAATAATCCGCAATAAAAATCTGTAAATTCCCCGAGCTTCGAAAACGCTGCTGGCAACTGGCAGACGATGCGCCACGGCTCGGTGACGTAACAAAAGGAAGGCTCCTCTTCCCGCGCTGCTGTGTGTGTGTGTGTGTAGTAGTGTTTGTGTGTGTGTGTGTAGTAGTGTTTGTGTGTGTGTGTAGTAGTGTTTGTGTGTGTGTAGTAGTGTTTGTGTGTGTGTGTGCGTAGTAGTGTTTGTTGTGTGTGTGTGTGTGTGTGTGTGTGTGCGTAGTAGTGTGTGTGTGTGCGTAGTAGTGTTTGTGTGTGTGTAGTAGTGTTTGTGTGTGTAGTAGTGTTTGTGTGTGTGTAGTAGTGTTTGTGTGTGTGTAGTAGTGTTTGTGTGTTATGTGTGTAGTAGTGTTTGTGTGTGTGTAGTAGTGTTTGTGTGTGTGTGTGTGTGTAGTAGTGTTTGTGTGTGTGTGTAGTAGTGTTGTGTGTGTGTGTGTGTGTGTTGTGTGTGTGTGTGTGTGTGTGTGTGTGTGTGTGGTGTGTGTTGTAGTAGTGTTTGTGTGTGTGTGTAGTAGTGTTTGTGTGTGTGTGTGTAGTAGGTTTGTGTGTGCAGTAGTGTTTGTGTGTGTGTGTGTGTGTGTGTGTAGTAGTGTTTGTGTGTTTGTGTGTAGTAGTGTTTGTGTGTGTTGTGTAGTAGTGTTTGTGTGTGTGTGTGTGTAGTAGTAGTGTTTGTGTATGTGTGTGTAGTAGTGTGTGTGTGTGTGTGTGTGTGTGTGTGTGTGTGGTGTGTGTGTGGTGGTGTGGGGGGGGGGGGGTAGTGT
This sequence comes from Chionoecetes opilio, assembly GCA_016584305.1. Lineage (NCBI taxonomy): Eukaryota > Metazoa > Arthropoda > Malacostraca > Decapoda > Majidae > Chionoecetes > Chionoecetes opilio. The sequence continues at coordinate 30,952 of JACEEZ010023230.1, forward strand.
TTGTGTGTGTGTGTGTGGTAGTGTTTGTGTTTGTGTGTGTAGTAGTGTTTGTGTGTGTGTGTGTAGTAGTGTTTGTGTGTGTGTGTGTGTAGTAGTGTTTGTGTGTGTGTGTAGTAGTGTTTGTGTGTGTGTGTGTGTAGTGGTGTTTGTGTGTGTGTGTTGTAGTAGTGTTTGTGTGTGTGTAGTAGTGTTTGTGTGTGTGTGTAGTAGTGTTTGTGTGTGTGTGTGTAGTGTTTGTGTGTGTGTGTGTGTAGTAGTGTTTGGTGTGTGTAGTAGTGTTTGTGGTGTGTAGTAGTGTTTGTGTGTGTGTAGTAGTGTTTGTGTGTGTGTGTATGGTGTTTGTGTGTGTGTAGTAGTGTTTGTGTGTGTGTGTACTAGTAGTGTTTGTGTGTGTGTGTGTAGTAGTGTTTGTGTGTGTGTGTAGTAGTGTTTGTGTGTGTAGTAGTGTTTGTGTGTGTGTGTAGTAGTGTTTGTGTGTGTGTATAAGTGTTTGTGTGTGTAGTAGTGTTGAACCTCAGCAGGCTCCGCTAACACCTGTTCATCCACCTCGTACTCTTGGTCAAACATATAGGGTTGGGCTCCCATCACAATCTGGTTCATTTTCCTCATATACGCGAGCAGCGTCATTTAGTTTAGTCTCAGATTGAGCATCGTACTCTAGATCTATCACAGCGACAGATTAACTGTCTGACACCGAAGTACAATCGCTCATCATAACATTTGCCGACAGGTCTCACAGAGGCAGACGAGTGTTGTTTACATTGGAGCGTTCCTCTCGTGACGTCATCAATAACATGCGTAGCCCTGTTGGAGGGAAGAAAACAAAATTAGAGCGCTTTTTACAAAAGTCGTGTTTTTACGGAAATAAGGCCTGGAAATCAATTATTTTTGGTGGCTTAGGTGTTTTGAATGTACATTCAACATAATTAGGCAAAAAAAAAATGGGTCTGGACGATTACTTTAAGCGGTATGGCATGCCATTCTTGCCCGCAAATTTGGCACGCTAATGGCGTCCGTTAAATCCGAAGTCCGTTAAACCAAGGTCCATTAAATAGAGGGTCGACTGTATATATATATATATATATATATATATATATATATATAATATATATATATATATATATATATATATATATATATATATATATATTATATATTATATATAATATATATATTAGGGTGCGTCAAGTAATAGAGGTTGAATTTCAAAATGAAATGAAGTTAACGAGGAACGCTTTATTCTTTTCCTTTTACAACAAAAACCAAAGTGACAAAAAAATTATATTGATTGGACGATATCTTCATGTCGCGCATGTGACCATACTTCTTGGCCGTCGGATACATTTTCCGGTGGTCTTCGACAACTTTGAAGGAGGCATTGCAGCTGGTCCTCCGACTTCGTGCGAGGGTTCTTAGTGAAATCCTGCACAAGAGCGACCCCTCGTTCCGCGGCGTTGTTGGTGACGAGAAGGCCACGTACTCGCCTTGCCCCGGCCAGGTACATGGGGTTCGTCCCCCACATGGCAGGATCGACGTCGAGGAACCTTTGTCGATGTCCAGCAGATCCAGGTATTTTTCAGTGTTTTTCGTGACGAATGAGGCAACGGTCTTGTTGTCTAAGTCAGCCTCCTCGACGCAAACCTTGGGTGGAGGTTCCTCTGATCCCTCCATGCTTCGGAGGTTGGGAACAACATTCCGCTTCTCCTCCAGGGGCATCTCATCGTCAAAAGCGCAAGTCCAACTGTCACTTCAGACAGGTACCACATGTGACGTCCCAACGCTTTCAGCCTGACTCTCTGATCGCCTTGTTCGTCTCTTTCGCGAGGGCTTTGTAAAGGTCAAGGTCGTTTCTTGGGGCGTTTGCTGAACACGCAGCTGAGAACCACGCTCGAATGTAGAAGCGTACGATGAAGATGCAGACCTCGTCCAGTTTAGGAGGAACTGCGGCCTTGACTGCGCGTGAACTGGACGGCCGCTGTTTCTGGTATTCTGCGAACTGAGGCGCGAAGATCCACATTTTCAGAGCGTAAATCGCTCTTGCCATCCATCGAGCCCGATGGACTGCTCCCGGCTTGTGGAAAAAGATCTTCTTGCGTCCATGAGGGATTCCACCAAGGAACACAACGGCTAGTTCTAACAATTCCTGGTAGTCGTCACGTGGGTGGTCCTTTTGGAGGTAGCCTTGGCAGAGTTTGAGGATGTCGTCCACCCAGTCCTCCTTGTGCTCTTCGTTTGCTGTCCTGTACTGGTCTTGTTCAACATACGGCCAGAACTCTCGGCAACGGACAAAGGCAGCGATATCTGGAACTTTGAGATGTTTCTGGGATGAGGGCCGAGAAAACAGTTCCAGCAGAATTTCCATCATATGATGGCGACAGGCCAGATGCAGCAGATCACGACCAAGGCTTTGCTGCAGTCGAACGCACACTCCACCTTGGATCCGTATTCGTCGCCGTTGTGTCGAAGCACAGCGCTCGAATTCGATCGGAGATAGCCACTCGGATATAACGGAATGGATGGTGTTTGCCGTAGGCTCCGCTTTGCCGTCAGTGATGGGAACTGCGAGGATCTTCTCCACGCCTTCTCCAGAAACCAGGATCGGCAGTCGGTCCACAACGCCTTCGTTGTGAGGGATGGCATTAGTTTTCCATCCCAGTGGAGTGTGAGCGGTACATCAGGAGCAAACTTTTCTTTGAGCTCTGCAGTCTTTTCCTGGCGATGACGTTTTCGCTGCCGATTGATCGTGCTCGTGCACAACGACAATTCTCGAGTGTTCGCTCCAAGCTCCTCCGCGAATTGGAAGCAGCACGTGTGCAGCTTTACGGTCACTTATGTTGGTCCGGTCCAGAGCAGCAGAAACTTGCGGGGATATGATTTTCTTCTGCGATGGTGCACGGCGGGATCGTTTTGGTGGAGGAGATGCTATCACGTCCTTGCTCTTCAGGCGAAGAGGACGAGGTCGAAGACTCGAGTTCAACGGTGGCCTGCCTTCTACGAACGCTTGACTTTCCTGTGCAGCTCGACTTCCGTCATCGTCCCTCCGCTGCTGTGTCCGTGTCTCTTTTTCCACCCAGGCCCGATCCATACCACCCATCTTCCCCTACCTGCCCAGCTTCCTCTGAGCTTCAAGGAAGTCACGGTCCTCCTTGATCGTGATCTTGGACATGGCGTCGCGATGTCTACATCGAACAAATTTTTCAGGCAAGCACGAAATGGCTCGGTTTTCCTCAGCTTGCCCTGTTGTCCGGGATTTTTATTTCTTCAATCCGTTGTACTCTTCGTGCAGACGCCGTACTTTCTTGAGAATATCACACAGATCGGTCGGTATATTCGCCTTAGAGTACTGATGTTGAACATTGAGTGCCGTCTGCCGAACTGAAAACGCCAAATCACGTGGGTTTAGCTTTGCGTGGTACTGCAAAACACACAGGACTTCCTCACGGTTCGGGAGAACACTCGATGGCAGCTCTTGAGTTGCTGGGGCTCCTACGAGCCATAACTTGTCAGTGGACCTCGTGGAAGACATCTGTGGGCTCCTACGAGCCATAACTTGTCAGTGGACCTCGTGGAAGACATCTGTAAAAAAGAAAAACAAGTCAATAAACAGAATAATAATAAAAAGGAGAATAAACACGTCAATAACAAGGATAAACAATACTGACAACAACTTAAAACCAAGTCTATAAACAGAAGAATAATAAACAGGAGAATAAACAAGTCAATAACAGGATAAACCTATGCTGAAACCACATCTTCCCCACAAAACTGTGCGAAGGGGATCATGCCTTCCGTTGCATGGGGTGGTGGCAATAGGGACAACTTCGAAGCGTCTGCGCGACATGAAGATGTCACGCTACAAGACTAAGATTTTGCTGGTAGTGCTTTCTCATCAATACACATGAAACTGCCGGGTCCGCGTTAAAATCCGAACACTTTCATTTTTTGACGCACCCTAATATATATATATATATATATATATATATATATATATATATATATATATATATATATATATATATATATATATATATATATTAATACAGGGAGGTCCCGAAGATACGAGCAGTTAGGTTCCACCTGGCATACTCGTAAAGCGAAATCTCGTAGTATAGCGAAATACATTACTAATGGTAAAATATAGGTTTGGTTCCAGGACCCCATCAAAGACATGTTTTTCAAGCTTAAATAAACTATACCAAACACAACAAACACACAGCGTCTATATTACCCACACTGTACTACCTATTCTGTAGAAAAAGCATTCTGAAAGAGAAAATAGCACACAAAATAACATAACTGCACATTAAACATAAAACATGCATAACATAAAAAAAAAATGTTGTACTGTAGGGGACGCCGCGTGATAGAAGAGAGGGTAGTGTAGTGGTCCCAAGGTTGGGGCCCCACACCTGGCTAATTACCCCTAAAGGTCAGCCACGCCATATGCTTAATTACCCTTCAGGTCACGCCTTGCTAGGGGTGACCTGACTGGGGTCAACCAAATCCCCTTTGTTCAGCCGGGGAGTCCTGTATTCAGGCAGTTACCTACCTACCACAACAGAGGCAAACACATCACTCCTCTCCCTGTGTTTCTCGTGGCATCACTCCGCTGTACTTACCTACATTCCCGCCGTAATAAACTTGTGTGTGAACACTGTGCTGTGTTAAGCCGGTAAGGGACAAGGGAGGGGTGCGCAGACCTCTTCCACTGCCCACAAAACTCGTCTCTGTGCATCTGAATCATCATACAGCCAGATGCATACGTGGTAGGGCGCGCATTTTGAACTGGTAATTTTACTCACCCCAGTTTGAATGTCGTAGCATTGGATTTTCGATCTCGTATATTGAAAATAGACCCTAATTTACTCAGCTCGTATCATTGTTTTCTCGTATACTGAATGCTTGTATAACGGGACCTCCCTGTGTGTATATATATATATATATATATATATATATATATATATATATATATATATATATATTATATATATATATATATATATATATGTGTATATACACCAAACCTCGATTTCCCGGACTAATAGGGGAGAGCACTGGTCCGGGAACCGCAAAAAATCCGGGAATCGCAAGTAAAAAAAAAAAAAATAAAAAAAAAAAATCCGATGCCATTACCCACCCCCGGACGTTTATCCTAATCTACTGTCCGGCAACCGACAATATCAACTACCCCGCCGCGGACTTTTACATCGCTGAGCATGCAGCCACCTGGCGGGAGGCAGCAGAAGTGTTCAATAGTCTCAAGAGACGTTCCTGCACCAGGGGCAGTGGGGTCAGGGACTAACGGAGGCTGTGCAGGTGAACCGTGAGTGTCGTGTCCCAAATGTAAACAATACGACCGCTGAGCATGCTGCCACCTGGCGGGAGGCAGCAGAAAGTGTTCAATAGTCTCAGAAATGTTCTTGCACCAGGGGCAGTGGGAGTCAGGTGACTGACGGAGGCTGTGCAGGTGAACCGTGAATGTTGTGTGCCCAAATGTAAACAATACGACCGCTGAGCATGCTGCCACCTGGCGGGAGACGCGGACACTGACCAGGGGTGACAGGAGGACGCTCGGACCGCCGGACAACTTGGTCAATTTACGAACAGGACCAGACATTTGAACGTAAAAAAAAAAAAAAAAAAAAAAAATTGTCCGAGACTGACATATCCCGGACCTCTGATTTTGTCCGGCAAATCCGATATCCGGAAATCGAGGTTTGTGTGTATATAAAATATATATATATATATATATATATATATATATATTATATATTATATATATATATATATATATAAAAATTTTATATATATATTATATATATATAATATATAATATATATATATAAATATATATATATATATATATAAAATATATATATATATATATATATATATATATATATATATATATATATATATATATATATATATATATATATATATATATATATACAGTCAATCCTCGATTTAACGGACTAAAAGGGGGAGAAGTGGTCCGTTAAAGCCGATTGTTCGTTAATGCGAGGGTATTTTTCCTAGGGTGTGAAAATATAGCTCGAAAAAAGAAAGGTTCGAGCTTGACAGACCTACAAAGCGATCCTAAGCAGAAGAGGTCACAAGAAGAAGAACAAGCCAGACACAGGCCGTGGCTGTCAAGGGTATTGCTTATTATTATTTATACATTATCTGGTTGTGATGAGCTGTTCTATACAAGTGTCACTATTTAGATCAGTGTAGCACCGTGTGTCACCTTAAATAACGGTGATATAAGGTGTTGAGGTGACAGGGAGACAGTCTTGCGGCGACCACCCCATAACACTAATAATCACTATTTTAAACAATACATACCTTCTGCCACTAAATCACTAGCAACACGGGCTCCTTCCTTATATATCTTAATATCTGATACATCAAAACTCCTTAAAACCCAAGCATTCCAAAATTAAATGAGAAAATAATAAATTATGTAGAGTTGACAATTTGAGCAATGGGTCGTTTAAACCCAGGCCGTAAATCGAGGGTCGATGTATATATATATAATATATATATAAATGGATCCGTTAAAACGATTACGTTAAATCGAGGCCGACTGTATATATATATATATATATATATATATTATATAACACACAAACCTCGATTTCCCGGATATCGGATTTGCCGGACAAAATCCGAGGTCCGGGGTTAGTCAGAGTCCCTGACAATTTTTTTTTTTTTTTTAATTTTTTTTTAACGTTGAAATGCCTGGTCCTGTTCGTAAATTGACAAAGTTGTCGGCGGTCCGAGCGTCTCCTGTCATCCCTGGTTAGTGTTCGCACCTCCCGCCAGGTGGCAGCATGCTCAGCGGTCGTATGTTTACATTTGGGCACACGACACTCACGTTTCACCTGCACGGCCTCCGTCAGTCCCTGACTCCCACTGCCCTGGTGCAGAAACATCTCTGAGACTATTGAACACTTTCTGTTGCCTCCCGCCAGGTGGCAGCATGCTCAGCAGTCGTATTGTTTACATTTGGACACACGCACTCACGGTTCACCTGCACGACCTCCGTTAGTCCCCTGACCCCCACTGCCCCTGGTGCAGGAATGTCTCTTGAGACTATTGAACTCTTTCTGTTGCCTCCCGCCAGGTGGCAGCATGCTCAGCAGTCGTATTGTTTACATTTGGGCACACGACACTCACGGTTCACCTGCACAGCCTCCGTTAGTCCCCTGACCCCCACTGCCCCTGGTGCAGGAACGTCTCTTGAGACTATTGAACACTTTCTGCTGCCTCCCGCCAGGTGGCAGCATGCTCAGCGGTCGTATTGTTTACATTTGGGCACACGACACTCACAGTTCACCTGCACAGCCTCCGTTAGTCCCCTGACCCCCACTGCCCCTGGTGCAGGAACGTCTCTTGAGACTATTGAATACTTTCTGCTGCCTCCCGCCAGGTGGCAGCATGCTCAGCGGACGTAAAAGTCTGCGGCGGGGTAGTTGATATTGGCAGTTGCCGGACAGTAAATACTAGAGTAGGATAAACGTCCGGGGGTGGGTAATGGCATCGTTTTTTTTGTTTTTTGTTTAGAGGATAATTCCTGGACTGTTGCGATTCCCGGACATTTGCGGTTCCCGGACCAGTGCTCCCCCCCTATTAGTCCGGGAAAACGAGGTTTGTGTGTATATATATGGTATATATATATATATAGTAAAACCTCTTAAAGTAGTCGTCCAGACCCATTTTTTTTTTGCCGAATTATGTTGAAATTATGTTGAAATTACATTCAAAACACCTAATCCACCAAAAATAATTGATTTCCAGGCCTTATTTCCGTAAAAACACGACTTTTGTAAAAAGCGCGCGAAAAAAAAAATCTTCCCTCCAACAGGGCTACGACTGTTATTGATGACGTCAGAATAGGGACGCCCGCAGACACTCTGTCTGGCACCTGTCGGCAAATGTTATGATGAGCGATTGTACTTCGGTGTCAGACAGTGAATCTGTCGCCGTGACAGATTTAGAGTACGATGCTCAATCTGACACCGAAAGAAATGACGCTGGTCGCGTATACTATGAGGAAAACGAACCTCAGATTGTCATGGGATCCTATATGTTTGAGCCCGAGTACGAGGTGGATTAACAGGTGTCTCTTTATCTTTCTTTATCTGTCTCTTTATCTTGGCAGGAGGTATGAGATGTGCACTCGCGCGTATGTCCCCCGGTGAAATTATGAATTATTTAATCATAATTTCTACTAGTTATGGACAATTACAGTATCTTATAAGTTTTAACTACACAATCGATATTAATAAACGGCTGTTATTTACCAAATAAGCAGTACATGAGAACAGCAGGGCTGTCATAAGCAATAATGTCAAGGGCTACTTGGCATTATGTCGGCGAGGGGGAGGCAAGGTGGGTAGGGATGGGTGCCGTGCGAGGCTACATCAGCTGTGTCCCTCCTTCTCCCGCCCAGATTAGCGACAGTGTTTAGTTTGAGAGAGTTAAAATCATGACTTATTTAGTATCAATTTGAGAGAAATAAGCTGTAGACAGTGTTGTACGCTTACGGTAATGTGAAGTATTATTCTGGATATGGGGGTTCCGGATATGCGGAGTACAGCCCCATATCCAGAATAATACTTCACATTACCGTAAGCGTACAACACTGTCTACAGCTTATTTCTCTCAAATTGATACTAAATAAGTCATGATTTTAACTCTCTCAAACTAAACACTGTCGCTAATCTGGGCGGGAGAAGGAGGGACACAGCTGATGTAGCCTCGCACGGCACCCATCCCTACCCACCTTGCCTCCCCTCGCCGACATAATGCCAAGTAGCCCTTGACATTATTGCTTATGACAGCCCTGCTGTTCTCATGTACTGCTTATTTGGTAAATAACAGCCGTTTATTAATATCGATTGTGTAGTTAAAACTTATAAGATACTGTAATTGTCCATAACTAGTAGAAATTATGATTAAATAATTCATAATTTCACCGGGGGACATACGCGCGAGTGCACATCTCATACATACCTCCTGCCTCCCGCTAGCCGTGAGTTACATGACGGCCGCGGTAATTCTTTCTCACTCCATGTCACGTAAAGGAAGCTTCAGAAAGCATATGGGTATAGAGCATTTTGTTCTTAGAATAATTCGGTCTATCTCCTGTATCAACATTTGCATAAACTCGTGTTACACCCTGTATTTATCTCTGTTTACGTGTCTCTCTGATCAGCGCGGGAAGATGAGCCTCCCTAATGCTACGTCACCGAGCCTGAGCCTGAGCGTCTGCAAACCTTGAGAGCGTTTTGAAAACTCGGGGAATTTGCAGATTTTGATTGCGGATTATTTAAAAACGGCTGACTGGATACAAAAAGTGACGACGTATTGTTGATATACTCGTTAATGGCTATACTTTGATTGCATTAAATCAGGAATGATGAAATGGTCTGGACGATTACTTTAAAGTCGGAACAATAGGGGCTCTACCCCTTTTTGACTGATCGGAAATCCCCCTCACCTTTAGGTTAACCTTACTCTTAACTTAGTGTCCGAAGTTAGCCTGTAAAAACAAAAACGTGAGGTGAAATTATTGTTTTCATTCTCAGGGGATTATATGACATTAAGTAAATTCCTTTGTTGCATGTCATCTGCAATAAGCATTCTTTAAAATCTGCCAGGTTTGGTTCACGCATCTGCATAATTTCTGCTCAGACAAAGTTTTCAAGAGAACAAAAGAACATGATTTTTTTCAATGAGTTTTTCAATTATTTTTCACATACGTCCATTCATGTCAGGTTCATATGGTTTCAATATAATATACTTCAATGCTTCACCTAATTGCCTATCTTTTGTGGTTTTTAAAATACAAAGCCATATTCCCAATATTTTGCTTAATTAAATGTTTTCATCAAATATCTTAAGTTAAGCGGTTTTCGGTATACTAAATTTCAGATTTTACCACTATAGTTCAATGGAAGTCTGTAAACACATGAGACATTTCTAGTATGTCAGGAGTAATATTGAAAAAAGCCTATATGCACATAATGTAAAAAAAAACAGATTGTTGGATACAAAGTAGACAATGACTCACTTGAAGTAGCCATTGTGGCGAGATGTGTGTTTCAGGCAGGGCAGACTGCCGCCTTGTGTCTGGAAAAGCAAATAAATCCATTATATTACGATCATTAGCAGCAAACGTTTCTAGTTACCTGTAGCACAAGGCCTCCACAACGCTATCCACTGTGTTCCCTGTTTGTTCAGCTTCCATCCAGGTAATCCTACGATCCTATGCACATTAGCTATGTGTTCCATCATGGTTCATCATGCACCTATGCTGTTATCATTATTATTCTCAGTTATCCATATAAAGGTTCATCACACTGACTGCAGCACAAGTCTACCTTTCCTTCACAGTGTCCAATATGTGGGTACCTATTTTCCTCATAATTCTTTTTATTTATATTTTGTCCCTATCCATCTAACATTACTTTTACAATCCTCTTGAAATACCCCAAGTTGACATTTCAAGAACTGTAAAAGTCTTGGAGGTTAATGGTAGATTACCATGATGACGGTAAAAAGACAATTTTAATGTAGCTTATTGCAGACCTAAATCTTATGCGAGACAGATTCACAACTTTCTTCAATAAAATGACTTTATCAAAAAAATATTCCATCCAACCACATAGGTACCAATCTTAAAAAAAAAATTCAGGTTCATCAACTAGGCTGAAATAAACTTTATATACAGTAAATCCTCACTGTAACGAACCAAGTGGGGGGAAAGGGGTGATGTTAAATAAGAGTTAGTTATATCTGAAGGATCCAAACTTTTTGCGTACAGTAAACCCTCTCTAATTCGAACTAATTGGGGGGAAACCTGGGTCGAATTAGCCGAAAGTCTGAATGATCCAATGGTTACCTCTAGCCATTCAACACAATAAGAACTCACTAAAACATGCCAAAACAGCACATGTTGTAGTACAGTAAATACTCTCTAATTCAAACCTCAATAATTCAAACTTCGGATAATTCGACCTGTTTCAGGCCCAGTTCAAATTTTTAACCAACTTTCCATAATGCGAACTGAAGTTTGAATTGTCCGCACCTTGTTCGATTTGTCACGAGTTTTCTGCAGCATCTTCCACCTCCTCTGTGCCATCCACTTCCTCAGCCAGCCTCCACATCGCCACCAGCAAAATCACTTTATTTCTTTTTAGGGAGGACTTTATCCTCCACTACACTGGGTTCAGAGGTTAGACGTGGGGTTTGCTTTAGGTTAGATTTTGTTAGGCTATTTAGGTTTGGGTAACTATTTTAACGGAGCACAGAGTGGCAGGAGTTGCCGGCGCCAACCAGCCACGGCAGCCAGGCAATCACGCACCATCAGATTCGCTTATTTAACCTAAAGCTATACAAAACCTAACCCAAAACAAACCTAAACATAACCTAAATCTAACCTAACCTAACCAAACCTAGCTATTATTAGTACTTATTATTGGCTTTTATTGTAGTTTCTTTAGCGGGCAACTTATCATATACAGTGGAATTGTGGCATCATTTAGTGTATGCCTGTACGTATTATTTTTTGTGCAATAATTTCTTTTAAGTCGAGTATGTATAAGTTAGGTTAGTTTTGGTTAGGTTAAGCGGAAAATTTCCAGAAAAATCCTGAATTTCCTCTCTCCCAGTGAAATGGAGCGCTGTGATTGGCTGAATTAATTAAGGTAAAATTTCGGTAGTAGGCATTCACCTATTTCGAAGACGAAACTTAGTTTTCCTTAATAGTTTATTAGTTTTGATGTTTTAAGTTAATCTGGCACTCATATTTGTCGGAAATCAATGTTTGTTTACAGATGTAGGGGGTGCCCATCCCAGAAATATAGCAATTACTTTTATATAGTAATAGGGTAAATATTACCTTTATTGTCGTATTAATGATTTCCTATTTTTGGTGTTTTTTTCTTCCATTTGATAGTTTTTTTAAGTTCCTTTCAATGTTTTGAGGCCTCATTAGTTGTGTAAATATATAATAACCATAATACGACCATGACAATCTTGTCTCTCCGATAGTGGGGAGGGCTATGGAGATTAGGGAAAATGTGGTTAAAAAAAGTGAATAAATGAAGAAAATAGGTGAATAGAACCTAACCTAAAAAAGTGAATAAATGAAGAAAATAGGTGAATAGAACCTAACCTAACCTAAAAAAGTGAATAAATGAAGAAAATAGGTGAATAGAACCTAACCTAAACGGTCTTATTCCAGAAAAACAGCATACTCACTACGAAGGACACCTATGTGTTATATGAGGAGCCTTCTGCACATACAAGACACTGGTGTATTGCTGTTGTCAGAAATGCCTCGTTCCCGAGATATTCATTTCTTGTAATTTCTAACTACGCGCCAGTGTAGTTATACGCCTATATAGTGGTATAACCACTATCGCTGGCCACTGCCAGCCATGTTAGGGATAGGAGAGACACACAGCCTCAAGCCCAGGGAGAGAAGGAGACAAGAGGTTTTGTTTCTACGCATGCGACCGATCAAACAATGCCGCGACCAATCATATTGAATTCATTAAGGTATTATTTTGGTAGTGGGCTTTCACAAGTGCTAGGATTCTTACTTACATCAGTGTAGCTTTCTTCATTCTGAGTCGTTTTAACCCCATTTCCCATGGCGCAATTGAACAATAAAGGCGATACATATGCTACCGAAAATCTACTGTTATTTCAGCCAGAAACGGTTAAGTTGGGTGAAATCAGATCAGGTTCCGTTAGGTTAGAGGTGGGCTTTGCTTTAGTATCAGATGATAGCAAGAAAAAAAGAAAATTATCGGTTATGATGGACGAGAGCTGCGTGGTCGCTACGGCCGTTACCACTTACGTTGTTTTTTTTGCTCAATATACTGTGCAGTATTAATCCACCTTTGTGTAACCTTTAAAACTTACTTACATATTGCTTTTCTTTCATTAAAATTTTAAACTGTAACCACTGGTTATTTAACAAATTTAACTTCATCTAACCTAACCTAACCTGCCAGCGGCTGGCGTGTAGTTCATATATATATTAAGAAATAAATATTTCAGGGACGAGTGATTTCCGACGGAAAAGCAATAACCAGTGCCTTGTATATGCAGAAGGCACCTCATATAACACAGGGGTTATAATGGACGAGAACTGCGCGGTCGCTACCGCCGTTATCACCTACGTTTTCTAAATTATTTTTTGCTCGATATATTTTGTGCAGTATTAACCCACTTCTGTGTAACCTTTTAAACTTATATACATACAGTATTAAAGAAATTACATATGTTGTCTAATCGCGCAAACGCACACCCTCCTCGTTCGTAGGCCACCCCACCCTTTAGGAGGTGTGGTTAAGGTTCGGTTCGGTTAATAATCCCGTCCGGGGGTCGAGGTGGGGCGGAGCCCCCCCTTTAAGAGTTTAAATTAGGCTTAGGTAAATTTGCGGTTTAGGTCATCCCGCGATTTCGAGGCTGAAACTTAGTTTTCCTGAATAGTTTTAATGTTTTGAATGAATCTGTCATTCGTTTTTGCCGAAAGTCGATTTTTTTTATAGGTGTGGGTGGGCTGTGGGGGTGCCCCCCCGGCCCGCAAATCTTGTTCCGCTTTGCACTTCCGTAGTTTTGGATTTTTTTTTCTTGATATCATCTTTTACTAAACCAAACCCCACCTCTAACCTAACCTAATCTGATTTCACCTAACTTAACCGTTTCTGGCTGAAATAACAGTAGATTTTCGGTGGTATATGTATCGCCTTTATTATTCAATTGTGCCATGGGAAATGGGGTTCATAAGACTCAGAATGAGATCTACACGATGAGACAGGTTAAAATTGTCAGGCTGGAGGATGACCTAAATCATAATAATACCTAGGGCAAGGACTACTCTATACTGGACTTGCTACTCGTGCCCCGCGCCAACCCGCCCATGACCAGTGGAGGCCAGTTTTGCGATTCCTGACATTTTCGAACATCACCCCCATTTCCATTCCTGTGGTTTATCAGTATAAATGATATACTGTTATTTTCGCAAATGTTTGTTCTATAATATTATCAAATAATAAACAGTAAAATTCACTAAAGAAATGCCATTATAAGAGTGAAGAAATATGCATGAACTTAATATTAACTTAAACTCTACGCCATTTAATATTTTGCGAGAAAACATTTTAAATGAAACATATCGATAGAAGCGGATTTGCTTTAGCTTTCCATTGATATATTTCGTTTACTGATAAATGAATTACCACTATGCATAAATTAGCGTTAACTAAAAAAAATAGCATCATCAATCGGATCGGCAAGTAAAAAAATGTTCCATGAATACAGTAGACTATGGTTTATCAGTATAAATGTACACTGTTATCTTCGTAAATTATTGTTCTATAATATTATCAAATAAAAAACTGTAAAATACACTAAAGAAAAGCCATTATGAGACTCCGAAGAAATGTGCATGAACTTAATATTCACTTAAAACTCTTCGCCATTAAATATTTTGCGTTAAAGCAATCGTCCAGACCCATTTCTTTTTGCCTAATTATGTCGAATGTACATTCAAAACACCTAATCCACCAAAAATAATTGGTTTCCAGGCCTTATTTCCGTAAAAATATGACTTTTGTAAAAAGCGCGCGAAAAAAAAAATCTTCCCTCCAACAGGACTACGACAATAATTGATGACGTCAGAAGAGTAAAGCTCGAATGTAAACATCTATCTGACACCTGTCGGCAAATGTTATGATGAGCGATTGTACTTCGGTGTCAGACAGTGAATCTGTCACTGTGACAGATCTAGAGTACGATGCTCATTGCTCAATCTGAGACCGAAAGAAATGACGCTGGTTGTGTATATGAGGAAAACGAACCTCAGATTGTCAAGGGATCCCAACCCTATATGTTTGAGCCCGAGTACGAGGTGGATGAACAGGTGTTAGCGGAGCCTGAGGTTCAGCAGGAGGACCTGGCACTTCTCCAAAACATGGATTGGTAAGTAAGATAAATTGGTAAATTTGTGTGTGGGAATCACAATAAAGGTACTTTCGAGAAAATCCTATGGTTAGTTTCAAAGCTACAGCCAAACGTCTTCACTCAGAAACCACATACTCACATAGAGTTGGGAAATATGCCGCCTGTAAATACTTGTCTCTCTCCTCCCAATAGATTTCATATCTCCAAAAGTAATTATTTGTGACGGAAGCTCATTGAGAGAATGTTTCTTAAAATCTAATAAGGAAAACAGAACCAACCACACTCCCAATTCTGTATGGAATTTTTGTCCTAGTGTAAAATAATACTTTTTTTTCCTCCACACCTCCACAGATCCCTTCAGATACCTCTAAAAATTATAAAGTGGGGGAGAGATGCCCCCCCCCCATAAACGACCCCCCTGGACCCCTCAAAAATATAATATGTTTAATGACTAATCTAACCTAACCTCACCTCATAACCTCCTAGCGAGACATTCCAAAAAAATAATGACTAACCTAATCTCTATCCTAACCAATCCTGGTAAAATTTTTGTTTTTTCCTGCAATTAGAATTAGATCGGAGCTTTTTGGTAAGGTTAGGTAAGGTTAGTATTATTATTTTAAGGAGTCCAGAGGGGGGGGTTGAAGGGGGCATCCCTCCCCCACTTTATAATTACGTTGTAGAAGTATCTGAAGGGATATGTGAAGACCTGTCGGATGAAAGATAAAATAATAATAATGACGGGAAAGGACTCTAGAATTTTACCAAAATTAATATCGGCAAACAGTTCCAGGTCACGCAAATAATCAGATCGACAAGTGAGGATGTTTGTAACTACGTGCCTGTAATGCATTTAACTGCAGTAGAACTAAAAAAGGTATTATTTAGTGTTTGCCAACTCCCCCTCTCCCACAAAAACAAGCTTGGGGACCTGGGGAATGCGGGATATTTGGCTGGGGTACAAAATATGCGTCGCAAACACATAGTTTTGAGTTTGGGGTGTTGAAAAAAATTCCCTAGAACTAGGGAAATCATGGATTTCTTCTGAGTCAAGAAATGTGTGAAGCTGCGATCCTCACAGAATGATGACCGGAGTGTCGGAAACCCCCCCAACACCACCCGTTATCCCCGCTAGGAGGTTAGGTTATATTTGTTTAGGTTAGGGTAGGTTATATTTGGTTAGGTATTGTTGGTTAGGTTAGGTTATCGGTGGGTCAAGCCCTATGCTAGGTTAGGTTAGGTTAATTTTGGTAGGCAAATTTCTCTAGATATAAGGAAATACCCTAGATCTAGGAACTTTACCCCCCTCCACAACTCTAAAATTTGTGTTGCGATGCATAATTTGTTCTCCACCCGAAAACCCATTCCCACAGGTCCCCAAACTTGTTTGGGGGAAGTGGGAGAATAAGAAGTTCCACATACTTAGTGGTATGGGAAACACTAGAATTTTACCCTAAAAAAGCCCACTAATAAGGGCGGAAAAGGACTCTAGAATTTTTCCAACCCAAGGAAAGCATAAGCACAAGAGAGTGTGATACTGATAATACTCATTGACAGGCTTACCTTAATTACTTCCCGCTTCCTGACAGCAGATAGAGGACGTTTAGGAGTGGGTAGTCTAGTTGCTGAGCATGAGGCTGGTGAGACTGAGAGAGAACTATGTCCATCAGGAGTCTGGCAACTTGGCACAGGGCCAGGGGCGGGGGTTAAGTTCTTAGCTCTTGTTTTGGTCGAAGCAAGAGTGGAGCAGGTAACCTCCGGGTAGATTGTCGGGACCTGGAACTTATCCTTCAAATTCAATTTTGCTGATATCCTCATAGACACTTTCATCCAGTTGCTGTAGCAATCCCGCTGGAAGTGATCACTACAAATCCTTGTAAATGTCAACTTCCCGTTCCAATTTGCTCTTGTCCGCCGCACAAACCTCTTCCATACATTTAACGTTGTCGTATCAGTCGGAAAGTTGTGCAAACTTCTCTCGAAAGGCACAGCTGTATTGCTGCACCCATAAAGGATGCATGCATTTGGCATATCGCAATAAAAATCTATCAGAAACACCCAAAAATCTTCAAGTACTATATTTATCTCCTGTGTTTACGTCCTTCTGAATCTGCGCGGGGAGAGCGCTTCCTTTTGCTACGTCACCGAGCCTGGGCGCATCGTCTGCAAACCTTGAGGAGTGTTTTGAGAACTCGGGGAATTTGCAGATTTTGATTGCGGATTATTTAAAAACGGCTGACTGGATACAAAAAGTGACGACGTATTGTTGATCTACTCGTTAATGGCTATGATTTGATTGCATTAAATCAGGAATGATGAAATGGTCTGGACGATTACTTTAAGACTTAAATTTACATGCAACATATCAATAGAAGCAGAATTTTATTAGCTTTCCATTGATATATTTAGTTTTCTGATAAATGAATTAGAACCATGCATAAATTAGCGTTAACTAAATAAATAACATCATCAATCGGGAAATTTTCCAGATTGATAAGGCTATTTATTTAATTAACGCTAATTTATGTATGGTTCTAATTCATTTATCAGAAAACTAAATATATCAATGGAAAGCTAATAAAATTCCGCTTCTATTGATATGTTTCATGTAAAATGTTTTCTCGCAAAACATTCAATGGCGAAGAGTTTAAATGAATGTTCATGCATATAATGTTCATGCATATGTTCATAAGTTCATGCATATTTCTTCACTCTCATAATGGCATTTTGGTAATATTTTACGATAGGACCAAACTTCCCTACACAATTGGGAGCATGGTTTTTGTTTACCTTATTGTACAATATTCTAAGAGACATTTTCTCTTTGAGCTTTCCGTCGCAAATCAATAGTTTCAGAAATATAGAACATTTTAGGTGGGAGGAGGCATAAGTTTCCTTGTTTACAAAATGCCTCCCTCTTCTTCTTCTTGTGACCTGAATATCTTTTGTTTCTGAGTACATTTTCCGTGCGCACCCGTGGCTAGGAGGTTAATCTCGGGGTTTGGTGTTTTATTAAACTTTTATATTATTGGACCCAGTTAGGAGGTTAAAGGTTAGGTAAGGTCAGGTTAGGTTAGGTTAGGTTAGGTTAGGTTAGGTTCAGGTTAGGTTAGGTTAGGTTAGGTAAGGTTCAGGTTAGGTTAGGTAAGGTAAGGTAAGCGATGCAGGTCTATAGGTGGGAGCGATGACGAAAAAACTTATCACGATAACCGATAAATCGATAACGATAACCTTATCAGCGATAACCAATAATCGATAACTGGCGATAAATTTATTGCCCAATAAGGCGATAACCGATAAATCAATAAATCCAAAATTCCGATACTAGCGATAACGATATTGATATTTTAAATAAAAAAATCTTAAATGCTATCAGTAAAGAAGCACGGGAACACAGGGAAAAAAATCATCAAAGAACGCGTAAAACCGGGAGCGCGCAGGAGCAACACCTCCCCGTCCGACAGCTGGTGAGAGACTGAAGCTGAGCGAACGTTTTGAGAAGACGTCAAGACGGTTAGCTGGGTTTAGACCGTTGTTCGGTTCCCAGCTCGGACCTACCTATTTCTGCCTCCAAGGCACGCGCGGCTCGACCCTGTGCTAAACTGGAGCCAAAAAATAAAATTATCGATTATCGCTAGATTGGAACCAAAAGTATCGGCAATACCGATGAATCGATAACGCGGGTAAAAAATTATCGGATAACCGATAACCCGATATCGTTATCGCGATAACGCCCACCTATGTACAGGTCACAAGAAGAGGAAGAGGGAGACATTTTGTAAACAAGGAAACGTATGCCTCCTCCCACCTAAAATGTTCTATATCTCCGAAACTATTGATTTGCGACGGAAATCTCATTGAGAAAATGTCTCATAGAATACAATAAGGTAAACAAAAACCATGCTCCCAATTGTGAGGGAAGTTTGGTCCTATCGTAAAAATTTACCGGCATTTCTTTAGTGTATTTTAGTTTTTTATTTAAAAAACTAGCAGGAAAGCCGCCCTCCGGGCGGACTTTTTGGCTAGCTACTGCGGAGGGCTATTGGTGGGCCTTCGGCCCACCAAACACAGACTATCCAGATAGCCCCTTCTAACTTTCCTGAAATCATGGATGTAGAAATGTATGTATTAACGCCAACCCATTCACATCCCATGATGTGAATGGGATGTGTAACGCCAACCCATTCAGCGAGACTAGCAGTGGGGGTTACACCTACTACTGGTCCGGCATGAGCAATGGTCACCGTGTCCTATAGTAGTTGCTATAGGCATCTCCAGCTAACTACAGCCGTCAGTTGTTGAGGTTACTCCGGTTGATGAGCGTATAATGCGGGTGAGGATGAAACACACTCTGGGTTTTATGTCTCTTGTTGCAGTGTACGCTCCTACCGAGATGCGTAAAATGAAGAGAAGGAGATGTTCTACGCCAAACTCGACTCTGTATTAAACCAGTGTCCTCCTCGGGACACACTCATTGTCTTAGGCGACTTCAATGCTACTACTGGCACTGTGAGAGATGGCTACGAGTTATGTGTTGGTCCCCATGGCTCCGGAAAACCAGAAACACCAACAGTTCTCTGCTTCTGAACTTTGCAAGGTCCAGAAGGTTGAGAATTGCAGGTTCTTGGTATCAGAGACCAGAGCTGCACCGCTGGGCATGGTATAGTAATGCAGGAGGGGTAGCTAAGGAGATCGACCACATCCTCGTTAGTACTCGTTGGAGGATCCTCCAGAATTGCAGGGTTTACCGGAGTGCTGAGTTCTTTGGAACAGATCACAGACTTGTTGTTGCTACACTTAGCTTCATGTCAAGTCCAGAAGAATCTCAAGAGGTATCCATACTATGTTTCATCTTGAGAAACTGAAGGACTTGACATGTGCTCATGAGTATGCGGTGGCAGTCTCAAATCGGTTTGATGTGCTCGGTGCTCTCGGGGATCCTGTAGAACTGTGGGATACCTTCAAACGTGAAACTCTACAGGTTGCCAAGGAAGTGTATTGGGAGCGCCCGAGGTCAAGGCGTGTTTTGTCTCGACGAGACGCTGGAGAAAATCGAGGAGTCGCGCGTGCCAGGCTGCTGGGAACCAGGACCAGCCACAGGACTCTGTCACGCCGGACTAGAACCCTCCTGAGGAGAGACAAGGAGAGGTATGTCAGGAGTCTCGCTGAGGATGTCGAGGGTCATTTGAACGCTAATGACCTCCGACCCGACTACCGAGCCCTGAAGAAGCTCCATTCCAAGTCTCCTTCTCGGGCAAGTGCTATTCGAACAGCAGATGGGCGCCTCGTGTCGGACTGGATGGGCAGATGGCTCGTTGGGCTGAGTACTTTGGGCAGTTTGTTTCACGGGTGGACCCTCCAACTGAGCAGCTTCACACCACTGGGTTACAGGCAGTGGATGCCGATCCTCCCATTGACGAAACCGCACCCTCTCTTGACGAAGTCAGAGAGGCTGTAGCAAAGTTGAGGGGTGGAAAGGCAGCTGGTGTTTGTAATATCAGTACAGAGCTCCTCAAAGCTGGGGGTGAGGCCATGATCCGCGGGTTGCATGCTGTCCTGACTGCCATGTGGCAATCAGGTACCATTCCTCCTGACTGGAAAAGGGGCTGGTCGTCCCTCTCTGGAAAGGGAAAGGGGACCGTCAGGACTGCAACATTACCGCGGTATTACACTGCTCAGCGTTACCAGGCTAGGTGCTTGCCCATCTATTGCTGACACGAATTCGCAGTCATCTGGTGAAGCATCAGAGACCTCAGCAGTCTGGGTTCACGCCTGGTAAGTCAACAACGGACCGTATCCTAGCGCTTCGTGTCCTGGTGGAACGCCGACGTGAGTTTCGACAGGGGATGCTTGCAGCCTATGTTGATCTCAAGAAGGCGTTTGGCTCAGTGCATCGTGAGTCACTCTGGGATCTTCTGCGACTTCGCGGATTCCTGCAAGGACTATTGGTTTGATACTGGTCTGTATTCTGGGACTGAGAGTGCTGTGAAGTGTGGGGCAGGTGTATCCAGCTTCTTTCCTGTGAATACAGGAGTGAGGCAAGGGTGCGTCCTTGCCCCATCACTTTGCAACGCTTGTATGGACTGGGTATTGGACAAGGTTTGTAGATCAAGTGATTGTGGAGCATCCGTCGGCAACACCAAGATCACTGATCTTGTTTTTGCCGATGATGCAGTAATCTTTGCTGAGTCGCTGGAGGTCCTGGTGATGGCTCTCGAGGCGCTGCACGAGGAGGCAAAGCCTTTGGGACTTGAGGTCTCCTGGCTCAAGACCAAGGTCCAGGTGTTTGGAGACTTACTAGATGAAGCAGTACAGTCTGTTCATGCGTGTGGCGAGGACATTGAGATCTTGGAAGTTTTACATACCTTGTAGCGCAGTCCATAATGACGGCGGGTCACGTCAAGAAGTCTTACGGCGGATTGGCATAGCCCACGGTGTTATGGACTCGCTCAGCGGGAGTATTTGGCGTTGTCGGTACCTGTGCAGGAGGACAAAGATCTGGATCTTCAAGTCGCTTGTGATCCTGTCTTACTCTATGGTTGTGAGACTGGACACTAAATAGTGACTTGAAGAGACGAATCAATGCCTTTGGTAATAAGTGTCTTCGCAGAATCATGGGGTATCGCTGGGATGATTACGTATCAAATCAGCGATTGCACCGTGAGACTGAATCGAGGCCTATTACCTGCATAGTCCGTCAGCGCCAACTTCGGCTATATGGGCATGTGGCACGCTACCCTTAAACCGATCCTTCCCATCGTGTTGTATCGTAAGAGACAATCCGGCGTGGGAGGAGGCCAAGGGGGCGCCCACAAGGCTCGTGGCTGGGCAAGTTGATGTTTCTTGTCGAGAGCTGCTTGGTATGGGAAAGGAGCCTGCATGGGAACTCGCGCGTGGTGACCCCCGGGAGTGGCGTCGTAGGAGTGGCGTCGTAGGGTGGGCGAGGCGACGAGCCCCCCGGCGTATGCCCCCAATGATTGATTGATTGATTCACATCACCCCCAACCCATTCACTCACCCATTACCCATCACCCCCCACCCATTCACTCACCCATTACCCATCACCCCCCAGTGCCCCACCCATTCACTCACCCACTACCCATCACCACACCCATTCACTCACCCATTACCCATCACCCCCTACCTATTCCCTCACCCATCACCCATCACCCCCCACCCATTCACTCACCCATCACCCCACCCATTCACTCACCCATTACCCATCACCCTACATCAAGGTTTCCTCAATTCTCGCAACCCACTTTTTTTTCACAATTCTCGCTAATAGGCTACTAAAAATAAGAAACAAATAAAAGTTATCTGATCATCCCCAAAGTGGCCTTAAAATGTTCCCCTCGTCGATCTGGTTCCAAAACTGTGTCATATGATGGGATTGCGCCACTGGGGGCAGCACCTATAGCGGACACAGACACACACACAGACAGACACACTTTCGCTTATATTATTATAGATATTATAGAACAAACATTTACGAACATAACGGTATATCATTTATACTAATAACCCACAGGAAGGGAAATGGGAGTGATGTTCGAAAATGTCAGGAATCGCAAAACTGGCCTCCACTGGAAATAGCCCAAAATGAGTAGCAAGTCCAGTATAGAGTAGTCTTTGCCTAGGGTAATAATCCTTCCACAGGGCAGGACAGAGACGACCACTCGGCGGCAGGCGGGCGGGCTTGCGAATGCGGGGCGGGAAGAGGCGCACTTGTATTCGTAAAATTCCGTCACTTCTCTGGTTTATGAGACACTGACTATTATTTCCTTGCCAAGTTTTCGTGTTTTTTCTGATGGAGAAACATTGTTATCAATGGAAACGACCATGGCGACCCGAGGATTTGGTGATGAAAAAAACAAAAAAAAAACAGGTTAAAAACTTTTTAACAGGTTTCCGGAAAATAAATATATTTCCTGTGATAAAGCACCATTTTTTGGTTAGGAAAAATGAGTCAGTGTCTCAGAAAATGACCGCGCAATCCTCGTCCACTTTTGCCATATTATCAATACTATGGCAGTATGAAGCGGTGCAAGGTTTGCGGGGCGGGCCGTGAGGGGCGGGGCGGGCACCCCCTACACCTGTAAACAAACGCTGATTTCCGACAAAATCGAGTGCCAGATTCATTCAAAACACATCAAAACTATTCAGGAAAACTTAAGTTTCATCTTCAAAATGGGTGAATGCCCACTACCGAAATGTTACCATTTTTGGCTTCCACAAATGAATAACTAGACTGCCCATTATACCGAGTCGAAAATAATGGAGAAAAAGTAAGTGTGGAGGCCTGTGGAGCCCCCCAACTCCTGCGGTATATTCACCCAGACGTTTCTTGCCCTGCACCATGAAGAATAACACTACCTCAATAACACACCCACACAACAAGCTGTTGTTGTTGCGAGTTTGATGGGGACGTGTAGGCTGTGGTGCCACAGCCTTTAGTGCCCCGAAGGTGCAGGATGCAAATGAATCAGCAGGTTAGATCCTGTGCAGTTGGCCAGACTTCTGTAGGAAGGTCCTGGTGTGCTTGAGGATTTTGAAGGCCAAGCCAGGGTCTGGAGAGCCACCCAAGAGGTCGGCTAGAGTTGGTCTGCGGAGGAGGAGTGGATATAGTGATTGGAGGAGTGCCGTGCGGTGGGAGTGGTGGCGAGGACATTGCAGGAGGAGGTGTTCAGGTGTGTCCAGGTATGTGGGGCACCAGGGGCAGTGAGGGTCATCTGTCATGCCCAGTTTGTGTAGGTGGGCGTTGAGGCGGGTGTGGCCAATCCGGAGTCTGGTGACTGCGGTGTCCAGGACACGGCTGGGGGAGTGGGTCCACCAGTGGTGTCGTGTGTCATGTCGTATTCGTCCAAGTGAAGTGTACTGTAAGGCGTCAGTCAGCTCTGTGTCCCATTGTCGGTTGCATGTAGTCTGAAGGTTAGTCAGTGAATCAGTCAGGTCTGTGGTCATGTCTATGGGAGAAGGGAGGGAGTGTGCCTCTGCTGCCGCCCTGTCGGCCACAGTGTTGCCCCTGACACCAATGTGGGAGGGCACCCACATGAAGGTGAATAAGATGGCCAGAAGGAGGATAAGTGAAGCAAGAGGTGGTGGATGTGAAAGCAAAGGGCATGGTGAGTGTGAGGGCGGTGACGACGGAGAAGTTGGAGGGCTGTGAGGGAGTCAGTGAAGATGGTTACAGCACAGGAGGGGGCACGGTGGTGGCATCTTGATGCCCTCCCTAATGGCAAAGAGTTCTGCCGTGAGATGGAGGCAGTGGGTGGCAACCTCCAGGCGGTGGCAAGTGACCTGGCCGGGATGAACATGGCCGCACCGACGGATGGAGGGGCTGGCAGACGGGAGCCGTCGGTGTAAATGTGGAGGGAGTTATTGTAGCGGGTGTGTAGGAGGGAGTAAAAAAGGTACCTGCCCTGCACCGGACAGGCAGCCTTGGACCATGGTGTAGGTGTGTGAAGGGACAGAGAAATTAGAGAAGAGAGAGGAAACCAAGGGCCCAGGGGAGAGGTCTTCTCCCAGAGTGCGAAAGGAGGGGGGAGTCACCCGGATAGAAGCAAAGAAGGAGAGGGCTCGTTCTACGAAAGGTGTGTGGGCTTGATACGGTAGGGGGCCATGAAGAGGTTCCCTACCGTGTCGGAGGAGGAGGGAGTGGAGGGCATGGCAGCTAGGGAGGAGGCAAGCTTGGTGTAGGGCGGACAAGGAGGGTGGAGCGTCGGTGTGACAGGGAGGGGAGGGAGG
Organism: Chionoecetes opilio; assembly: GCA_016584305.1. Classification (NCBI taxonomy): domain Eukaryota; kingdom Metazoa; phylum Arthropoda; class Malacostraca; order Decapoda; family Majidae; genus Chionoecetes; species Chionoecetes opilio. Next base: position 55,687 of record JACEEZ010023230.1, read on the forward strand.
ATTCTGCCTGAAGGGCTGTGACGGGGGAGGACCTGAAGGCCCCCAAAGCTATACGAAGGGCATTATTCTGGATTACATCTAACTTGTGGAGGAGGGAAGGTGAGGCCGCACCATAAACCTCACACCCGTAGTCTAAGCGGCTACGGATGTAAGTGCTATAGAAATGAAGGAGGGTATTCCTGTCCGCACCCCACTTGGACCCCTGCAAGGGACTTCATTAAGTTAAGCCTCTTGAGGCACGAGGTCACCAGGTACTGTATGTGGCGGCCCCAGGTTAGGCGGGGGCCATCCAACAGTAAACCAAGGAATTTGTGCTGGGTTTTGAAGGAAATTGGGGACCCATTAATGGTGACCATTGGGATGTTGGGAATACGCCTTCGGGTGAAGCACAGAAGCTAGACTTCTGGGCACTCACCGTCAGGCCCCAACGGGAGGTCCATGAGTGGACGGCATCAGCCCACGTTGAAGATGGTCTTGAGCCTCCTGGATAGTGGGAGCAGAGCAAATGAGAGAGATGTCATCAGCATAGATGAGTGCATGTGTGCATGGAGAGCAGGAAAGTCTGAAAGCAAGATGTTGAAGAGGACAGGACTGAGGGGGAGAACCCTGTGGGACGCCTCTGGTGACCGGGTAAGACCTGGAATGGGTGTTCCCGATCACCAGAGAGAAGGACCTGGAAGACAGGAAGGATTTAACCATTGGAGAGGGGAGCCATGCAGTCCCAGGCGGGCAAGTTTTTCAATGATGGCATTATGGGAGGAGGTGTCAAAAGCTGCTTGGAGGTCAATAAAGGCTATTAGTGTGAATTGCTTGTGGGTAAATCCTTCCTGTATGTGGTGCTCCAGCTGGAGCAGGGCATCCAGGGTGCCCCGGTGAGGACGAAACCCGAACATATTTGATGGAAGAAGGTGTTTGTGTTCCAACCACCATGTCAACCTACACCGTACTATTTGTTCTACTACTTTACTAAGATTAGAGAGAAGGCTAATGGGCCTATAGGAGGAAGCCTCAGACGGAGCCTTGCCAGGCTTAAGAATAGGAATTGTGATGGCATGACGCCACACAGAAGGGAACGTCCCCGACAGCCAGCTGGCGTTGAGGACGTCCAGGAGGAGGCGGGCCAGAGCATCTGGGAGGCGGCGAAGAAACTCGTTCGGGATGTTGTCCAGACCGCCGCCTTCCCAGCGGACAGTGCGTGTAAAGCAGAGGAAAGTTCCTGGAGGGTTATAGCAGTGCTAATTGTATGGCCGGTGTGTGAAGGGGGTAACACAGGTGGGGTACGGGGTCTGGAGAGCCGAGTGTAGTGTGAATGTGGGAGGCAGGCACTCGACTTTGTCGGCATCAGTGATGAGGAGGGCACCGTTACTAGTTAACGGGAAAGTGAAGGGGGGCTGAGGGTGGACCATCTTCCTGAAAAAGGACCAAGCCCGGGAGACTGAGGAGGAGAAGGACAGGGAAGCACAAAAGGAGCCCATGCAGAACGTTTCTCATCAAGAATAACACGTTTTGCATCGGGCCTCCAATAAACGGAAGCGACTACGGAGCAAGGGAATGGGGTTCTTACGCCACGCAGTAAAGGCGTGGCGTTTGGCCTGAAGGGCTGCCGCACACTTCCGGGACCACCAGGGGACCCGGAAAGAGCGGGAGGGGTGGGAAGTGATTAGATGAAAGTGGTGGGACCCCCACGTCCACCAGGTGTGACCGTGAGGTATTGAATTATATCCGATGAAGGGAGGGTAATGGGAAGGGTAAGTGAATTTAGTTCTGATTGAAAAGAGCCCCAGTCTCCTTTGGTGAAGGACCAACGAGGTCTGCGTGAAGGGGAGGGGGTGGTGGTACTGAAGGGAGGAAATTACAACAGGAAAATGGTCGCTCCCCATGTAAGGGCCAGTTGTGACAGTGGTGAGGAGGAGGGGGCCATTACCCAGGCAGAGGTCCAAGGTGGAGGGTTCCTGAAGCTGGATCAGTCCTGGTAGGGAGGCCAGGTGGAGTGAGGAGAGATAAAGAAACACTGTCCGCCAGAAAGCTCGAGAGGGACCTGCCCGAGCGGTTTCTTCGGCTCCTGGGGAGGGCCGGTTCCCAGAGGTCATGATGGGCATTAAAATCACCATTATTAAAGCTGGGGAGGAAAGTCTTGAGAGAACAAGTGCTGGAATTCCTGAAGGGTTATATCTAAACATGGATTGTAATCAAAAGAATCTGAAGGGGCCCTGAATACAAAGGTAACAGTCACCCCCAGGTGCTCCAGGCCACCTCCAGGGAAAGGAGTGATAGTGAGAGGGCTAGAAGAGAGGGATCGGTGGACCAGCAGAAGCAGGCCGCCTCCTGCCCCGCCGGTCCCCTGTCCATCATGTAGTCCCGCCATGTCCCCATGTCCATCATAGTTGGGAAAGGAGGGGGAGAATGCGTCTGTGAGCCACGTCTCACAGACGCCAACAACTAGAGGAGTGTATGATGAGAGCGTGGTTTTAAAGACTGGAAGTTTCCGGTACAGAGACCGGGCGTTCCAGAAGATGAAGTGGGAGGGGAGTAAAAGACTCACGGCGTGAGTGACATAAAGAAGGTAAGGAGGCCTGGCAGGCATCGAATGAGGCAGTCTCTAAGGCAGGAACCTGAAAGAAGGAGATTAAAGAAATCAAGTGCTATGGGTGCAATTCCCTTAATGAAGGCTGGCCATGCAAAGCCCGAAGCATGCTGGGCTTGAGAAGGAGGAGGCGGCGCAAGGCTAGCACTACCCAGTGAGGGCAGGGGCTGCTGGGCTGCTGGCGGCTGGGCATGGGGCTGAGGCTGTGGAAGCAGGGAAGAAACATGGCGGAGTGGGGGACCAGGTAATAAGGGGGTAGGAGGATGAAAAACAACCTCCACAGCCTCCCTATAAGGCCCCTCCGGCAGGAAGGCGGGTCTGTGCCCTTGTTTTAAGGGCGGGTATGGTAAGTGCCGGGGGACGGTTGGCGTCTTTGGGGTTTTGGGGAAGGGGATCCACTGGCAGTGGGTGGGCGGGTGGGGGTGACGCAACCAGCAGCCATCTGGACTATGTTGACTGTGGGGCTCAATGGCTTGGCAGGAGCAGGCTGACTGGCAGGGGCAGGCCCTGGAGCAGGCAGGCAGGGAAGGTGCCGAGTAGGGGAGGGCAGCTCTTGTGCTGGGGACCCCCTGGGACGGAAGGTCCCAGGGAGGATGCCCCTCAGCGCCATTTCGATGATTCAACTCAATCAGCTGTTCGGGTCTTGGTCTGAGGCGGGGTAAACAAAATAATCATATATTACCAAAGACATTCAGCTGAATGTCTTTTATATTACTTAAAAACAAGAAAGATGTATGAAATACATCTGTTTACCGCTTATAAATAAGCGGTAAGGATTTGTTTAACCAACCCTGCCATATCTCGTTTACTACCGTACCTTATTAGGGAGGACTAGTAATTTATGCTTTAGGTAGTATGAGGAGGCGTCAATCATGGAGCTATAATAATAAGGAATAATACCTCCATGGCGTCAATAACCCCGCAGTTACGGCGCCTTAAAAACTATAATCTCTCTCTCAGTCTCAGTATGAGGAGGGATGTGAGCAGTGGCGTGGCTACGGGGGGTCACATGCCCCTCCATGAGAATCCGGTGCCCCCCCCAGGTGCTCCCCTACTGGCCATGGCTGCCGTAGGTAGTCTGTATAATGCTCTAATACCCACCACTGATCCGATCTTATATAGAATATGCCCTAATGCCCAGTGGCGTATCCAGGGTGAGGCAGGCAGGGCACGTGCTGGGCGCCACTTGAAGGGGGGCGCAAAATCTTCCTCGTCAAACCAAATTAATGACAAAAATATAGCTTTAAATATATGGCCTTAAATGCTCTAGAATTGCTCATTTTTCGAACATTTTCTCGGACCCCCCAGCTGCAGAGTCTGCCCCCTCCACCCCCACCACCCTCAGGGGCGCAATTCCAATGCTTGCCCTATAAGCGCCTTATAGGCGCTATTTTCCCTAGATACGCAGGCTGTGGTGCAGGCCAGCTGGCGCGTGTCGTGAGGCCCGCCAGGAGAGGCCACACCGAGGAAAATACATAGCCTTGGCCCTTGGGCCACACGGAGCACGCAAAAACGGCTGGGAAAACAAAGGGAAAAAATACTTGTCATAGAATTAAACATGAAATCATCCCCGCGTCAGTGGCGTAGCTAGGTTTTTTATCATGGGGGGGCACCTGGGTGGACACAACTGACTATGGGGGGGCACCTGGGTTGGCACAGCTGACTATGGGGGAGCACTAGATGAGCCAAAACAAGCCCATACAGCGGGGGATTTTTGGTGGGGACTGGGGACTTACTTTCACTTACAGTCCCAAGACTCCCCCCCCCCCTTGCATATTTTGCATTCTGACCAATATCAAGAGTATATCTGATGTCGTATGGACTATGGAAGGTTATTAGATTTTATTCTAGGAGTGTGTTGAGTACTGTAGGGTATCATCCAGTTGCTGATGGAGAACGAAATAAAGCAGTTATGACCAAAATTAAACACATATTTTACCACTTATACAAAATGGAAATAACATAATGATACTGAAAATAAAGAAAAGGCAGAAGGTTTAAAGCAGCAGGCCAAATTTTTTTTTTCCCACTGAGAAAGGAGAATACCTCACTTACAAGCAAAATTCTTCTTTTCTTGTGGTTCTCAGCAAACTTATCAACAAAATTTTTAAATCAAGGCTTTTTAACTCGCCTGCTTTCAATTGACAACGCAGCAAGATTGCCTAATCTCTCATTCCCCATTGTATTTTTCAGTGTAGTTTTGATTAATTTCAGAGCAGAGAAGCTTCTCTCTGCTGAGCTGATTGACACAGGTAATACTATAGAAATTTTGGCCAGTCTGTAGAATCGGGAAATCCCTCTTCATATGGACCAAAAATTCTCACTAAATCAAAAAGTGATTTGGGCTTTTCATTGTTACTTGCATCCTTATAGCGTCATTCTAACATGCGTTTTGCAGAGTGCAGCTCCATGGTTAAGATCTTCCTCATTAGCACAAAATCCCATGAATAAGCCCAGACATTTTCTCAAAAGATAAGAACTCAGTACTTTGGTGGATTCAGGGGCCTTTTAATGCTTCATAAGTTCACATGCTTCATTACTGAAGCGCCTTGTCATTTATCAAATTTTAATAAAAGCGAAAGTGTTTTGTGTGTTATGTCTGTGTGTGTGTGTTTGTGTGGGGTGTGTGTTTTGTATAGGTTCCGCCCCCCGTGGCGGAATCCTATCATATACCACTTTTTGGAACCAGGTTGCCCGGGGGGAAAGGGTTTTAAGCCCACTTATGAGATGATCCGAACATTTTTTTTTTTTTTTTTTTTTTTTGCAGCCTATTAGCGATAAATGTGAAAAAAAGTGGGTTGCGAGAATTGAGGAGCCTTGATGTAGGGTGATGGGTAATGGGTGAGTGAATGGGCGGGGTGATGGGTAATGGGTGTGGGGTGATGGGTGAGTGAATGGGTGGGGGGTGATGGGTGATGGGTGAGGGAATAGATGGGGGGTGATGGGTAATGGGTGAGTAAATGGTTGTGTGGTGATGGGAAATTTGGGGGTGAAGGGTAATGGGTGATTTGGAATGTGGGGGGTCATGGGTAATGGGTGAGTGATGGGTTGGAGGTGATTTTGAATGGGTTGCGTTAATACATACATTTCTACATCCATGATTTCAGGAAAGTTAGAAGGGGCTATCTGGGAGAGTCCTGTGTTTGGTGGGCCTTCGGCCCACCAAACACAGGTGTGGGAATTTAGAATTGAATTGAATATTGAGTTGGCCACATCAACAAAACTTCACAACATATGTTATTACCTCATTATAAGGCACGAAACCAACTTTAATGAATTATAAGAATATCCCACATAGAATTTATGTGACACTCGTTCGTATATGAACAATCTCCGAGGTCCACAAAGAAATTAGGAAATTAAAAATTTTGGCGGTATGTAGTACTTTTTTTTTAAAAACCAAAACGCCTCCATTGTGTAGACAGTTTTCAGTTTCCTTGGTGATCTACACATTCTACACCGAAGTATCAAAAACCATGAGCTGCTGAGTTTTTCTCAAATTCATCCCACAAAGCATCGGCAGTTGGTCGGCCGTACAAGGCCACGAATGATCGGTCACTGACTTTGTGTTGTTATGTCGGGCCGAGAACACTATAAAAAAAAAGTACAAGAGGAGGACATTTCAACACAAGGCATTATAGAAATGTGTAGGGATAATGGTGTAATTTGTTATGTTTGGTGTTTAAAAGTGATCAATAGAAAGTATAAGCATTTTAAATCAGACTCTGATCAAGGGTTCAGAGAGAGACACAACAGGAAGCCGTATCTATCTTTATTTTGGGGTGACAGAGGCACATCACTGCTTTGCGATCCCCACTAACTGGCGCGCTCCCCTATGTAGGATGCCAGCGTCCCAAACAGTATATCCACAACTTCCCCCCCCCGGAGATTTACAGGGGCAAGACATGGAATGAATAATCAGTGTAACAAAACCACAAAAAAAACATGATGGCCCGTTTCAAAATAAAAGAAACGCAGGTGCCAAAAGTAATAAAAACGACGGGCTAGTACCGTCCATCATTTTTGTACATCAACATAGTAAAACACTTTTGCCCGCAGTGCTAGAACAAATAACCACAAATGTCCTATACTTAAACTAAACCACCTTTACTCAACATAGTATCTAACCCTCCGCCTAGCCCCCACAGCGGGAGGGCGGTGGGGCGGGGTGGTAACCGAGAGCCCGGGTGGAGTTTGCACGGCATGTGATCCTGCGGGGATTGGCAGCACCCCCGACCCTTGGGGGGACTGTTGGGTAGAATGTGGGGGTAGCAGCGGCCCTTGAGGTGTTGCGCGTACGTAGCGAAAGCCTCCACTTCATCAAACTTTATTAGGTACTAGCCCCAAAAAACCGCCCCTCCGGGCGGACTTTTTGGCTACTCCGCGGAGGGTTTGGTGGGCCTTCGGCCCCCACCTGGTTTGGTGGGCCTTTGGCCCAACCCAAAAATGGCTCCCAGATAGCCCCTTTAAAATTTTCCCGAAATCATGGTGTAAAAGTATGTATTCCCCCCACCCCTTCCTCACCCCTTTCCCCTCACCCCCCCCCCCATTCACCACCATTACCCATCACCCCCCCACCCCTTTCCCCACGCATTCCCCCTCACCCCCCACCCTTTCCCCACCCTTACCCCTCACCCCCCCCATTCACCCCCCTTACCCATCACCACACACCCCTTCACTCACCCATTACCCCTCACCCCCACCCTTCACTCACCCTTACCCATCACCAACCCCCTTCCCATCACCCCCCCCCCATTCACCACCCATTCCCCCTCACCACACCCATTCACTCCCCAACCCATCACCCCCCACCCCTTACCCACACCCCCCCCCCATTCACCACCCCTTACCATCACCCCCCCCCCCATTCCCATCACCACACACCCATTCACTCACCCATTACCCATCACCCCCCCCCCATTCACCACCATTACCCATACCAACACCCATTCATCCCCCATCCCCATCCCCACACACCCATTCCCCCACCCATTACCCATCACCCCCCCCCCCAATTCACTAACCATTACCCCCCCCCCCCCTTTACCATCACCCCCCACCCTTTCACCACCCCCACCCATTCACTCCCCATCCCCATCCCCACACCCCCCTTTCCCCAAACCCCTTTACCCATCACCCCCCCCATTCCCCATCATTACCCATCACCCCCCACCCATTCACTCACCCATTACCCATCCCCCCCCCACCTTTACCCATCCCAAAACCCCCCACACTCACCCATTACCCATCCCCCCCCACCCTTTCATCCCCCATAACCCATCACCACACACCCTTTTCCTCACCCCTTACCCATCACCACACCCCCATCACTCCCCTTTCCCCATCCCCCCCCACATATTCCCCCCCATCCCCCCTCACCCCCCCCCCCATTCACTCCCCCCACACCCATTACCCATCCCCCCACCCTTTCACTCCCCCATTCCCCATCCCCCTACATCAAGGTTTCCTAATTTCTCGCAACCCATTTTTGTTTTCACAATTCTCGTAATAGGTGCAAAAAAAAAAAAAAAAAAAGTGATCGGATCATTATAAGGGGCTTAGACCTTCCCCGGTCAACCTGATTCCAAAAATGTGCCATATGAGGTGTTTGCGCCACGGGGGGCGGAACCATACCACCCCAAAACCAGACAGAAGACAGACGACAGACGAAGACAGACAGACGACACACTTTCGCTTATATTATTATAGGGTTGCCGTTTTCTTTCGCCTTGCAACAAAAACCCCAGTCCGGGGTTTTTAGCTTTTATTTGCACCAGCACACCGCTACCAGGGGGGATGGTGGAGCGAAAACGCCACTTGCGTGATCCTTTACCACACTTTGTGTCTGGGACCTGCCCTTCTCGTTCATGCAGTTACGCCCCCAATGTTGTCCACCCCGAAGTTTTTCAGAGGGAGGAACACCATACGTAGGGACGGGGCCCCTTTCCAGCGCGCCCGGGGGCTTCAAACCCCGGAGGGGGGTTTTGGTACGCAACAGGGAGAGAAACTTTTTCACTGTAGAGGTTCCGTTTTCTCCTATGACCCCGCAGACTCTCTTCGCAGATTTCACTGCGCTTCTGCCCCCCCTTTCTCTGCGGGTAGGAGCAGAGGGGAGGCGCACAGTGACGCCCATCTCTCGAAGAAGGCAGTCATTTCTTCACCACTAGATTAGTCCCGCCATCCCCATATTTGCTCAGGCGCGCCCCATTCGTAAAGTAGATCCCAAGGTGCTAATGGGGAGGACCCAAAACCCACTTTTTGGATTTCACACACATTTTGCTGCGACCCGTCTCTCCCTGCTCCCCAATGTTGTCCAGCGTCAAACAGAAACCACAACTTCCCCCCCCCGGGGTTTCCAGCGGCGCTGGAATTAATAACAGGAAAACTATTAAGTAAACAGAGGGAAAATTTATGAAAAGGGGTTTCCTGCTTATAATACGCGGCATCACTTCCATTCATTCTGTACTCCGAAAACCCTTTCCCCGGGAGTGCAGAAGGGACATAACCCACTTCCCTCAAAAAAAAACCCCTTCACTCACAATTAGTCCCCCATCCGCTACCCCAGGGCGGGGGCCCCTCCGTAAATTTGGAACCCAGATGCCATATTTTGAGGTTTTGATCCCGGGAAGGCGCACCCGCAGGGAGTTACTGTGGGCCCAAGAAGGGGGCGTCCAGCGGGAGGTCCCCGCGTGTGGATCAGTACTCATAGCTTTTAGGTACAGCATAGCGGCCCTCCGTGCGACGGTTTGGCAGGGGCGGGGGGGAAAAATTTTGGGCCTTTGGCCAACACCTGTGTTTGGTGGCCCTTGGGCCCAAACCAGGCCCCGGTGGCCCTTCTACTTTCTGAATCATGATAAAAGAGATTCCCCAGGTTTCCATAACCCTTCCCTTCACCCCCACCATCACTACCCATACCCATCACCCCACCCTTACCACGCAATTCCCCATCCCCACCTTCTCCCTTGCACGGCCCCCACCCTTCCACCACTTACCCACCCACACAGCCTCACTACCAACCCTCCCCCCACCCATTAACCCCCCTTACCCCCCAAGCACCTTTCCCCAAAACCCCACCATAAAACACCATTTTTCAAAACTTCATCCTATATATAGGCACCATACCATCCCCCCCAAACCTCACTACCTTTTACCATACGCTATTTCATTAAACCAAACCCATTCATTGACCATTTCTCTGTCACCCCCCCGCTTTCACTTCACCCATTTAAATTTTTCTCCCACACAAGCATTGGACTCAGTTCCCATAAAACCCCTTCCCCAACATTCAAAACCAACCGAAAATGGGGAAGTTCAAATCACACCCCCCACCCAATTCCATTTCTACCCCCCCCCAACCCCAAGGCCCCCCCTTCCACAAAATTATCCCACACCCTTCCCACAAACCCCCATCCCCCACCATTACTCCTATTCCATACACCCCATTCATCCGCCATTACCCAAACCAACACCAAATACCACCCAAGTCCCAAATTAATAAACCCCCACCCTTACCACCATTACCCATCCCAAACCCATAATCCCCTTACCAACAACCTCCTCCCATCCCTCCCCCCCAATTCCTCCTCCCAATCCCCCCACCCAAACCACCCCCACCCAAACCCCCCCCCCCCGGGGGGGGGCTGTTCGAGTTGCACCCACTGGGCAGCTGCGCTCCCAAAGCCAGCCATTGCCTGTCAGCATAAGCCAAGTATGACCCCGTCCAGCTGGAAGCGCCCCCTTGGGTTTGGGGAAGGGGGGGGGGTTTTATCCCCCCTTTTTCTTTAGCCCAAAGGAAACAAAGTTTTTTCCAAAAATTTCCCGGTGACATCGGGTCCCCTTTCGGCAGTGGCAAGAACCCTTTTCTACAATCAATGCCCTGTAGTACTCTGGGCAAAGAGAAGTCCACAGCGCTTACAGTGTTCCACACTTCCAGGGTGTATCGCTTCTTCTTTTTTTGGGAAAAGGGGGAAAAAAAGTCGGTTTTGGGGAAGAAGGGGGCCCTATACGAAGTCACAGATCCTTCAACTTATCGAAAGAAAATCCACATGCAAAAATCACCGTGGATTGCCAGGATTTCCCAGAGCGGGGAACGTTTAAGTCTTTATATATGACAAACCACCCCTCTGGTGTCGGTGAATGAAGCAAGAAAGGAACTTTTCTCCCAGAAAAAACAGAACGATGGAAAAATTTCCCCCAATCAACAGGCCCTGTGAGCAAAACCAAGCTTTGCAGTGTACCAGGCTGGCTTTGGCAACCTTCCCAGGCCCCCAACAACAGACACCAACTGCTGAAGGCTGCGGTTTGGGGACAGGGATGCAGAAACAAAGTCCTGGGTTCCTGTCTGGGCTCGCAGCCTGCGGCGCAAAGGCTGAATGAACTTGTGAAGGGGCCCTCAAAAGGCTGCAGGTTGTGGCGGGGATGTTCATGCAAGAAAGCCAGCGGGAAATGCCCCGAACGTGCAGCTGAAAATGTGAAAGTAGACACATAATTAAATTAGAACAAAACCGCATTGTGATAGGTGCTAACAAAGACATGGCTTTCCTGCAGTTTAAAGGGGAAGAACATGATTTTTGTTAATGGCTTAATGAATACTTATTTTTCATAAGCACCGCAGTAGTTTAAACCCACGTCATTTTTGAATTGCAAGGAGTATGTTTTAATTCGTTTTCTGCTAATAAAACTACATGGCATTTGCGATGTCCGCAGGGGAGTTTAAAGTCGAAAAAATATGAATTTATTTTTTTTTGCAGCCATTTGGAAATTTTTTTTCTGGAGTTTTTAAAAAAAATAATAAGATAATTTTATCCAAAAAAATTTATCCTTATGCTATTTTTTAAAAAAAAACCCTTTTTACCCAATTTCCACATGGGAAATGTAAAAAAATAATAAAGAAGCTTTCCTTATAGCCATCTGAGTGATGGGAATTTTTGTCTCCCCTTCAAAATCAAGCTAGGAGCCTGTTTAGAGTCCCTGAAAAAAATTTTGGTGCTTTTTTTCCCGGGATGTCCCCCTCATTTCACTAAGTGCCTCCTACGTTGAAGTTAGGGCTGCCACGGGGCGCAGCCATTGCCCCTGCCCGTTTCCCCCCCCTGACTTATCCTGTCCATCGGGTGGGTTAAGCGCAGGGTATCTCGAGGGAAGTCGGCTGCACAATTCCTTCTACGGGCAGGTAGCGGATAGTTGAAGCGGTACTGAAGCGTCTTTTCCTTCAGCGGAAGAGCCGCGGGTTCACTATATCCTGATGCCGACACCCAGAAGCTTAAACCCCGGGGGCGGGGGTGTCCCCCAGGGCGGTTAGGGCAAACCCCAAAAAGAAAAGGCGAGCCTTGCGGAGACACCAAGCCACGGGGGGCGCTTCGCCTTCCACGGGGCGTACCCGCCCAGCAGCGGAAGGACGGCTGCCACACAGTGCAGGCCCAGCCGGTCTTCAGCAGAATGGTGCTTCCACAGATGAACAGGGCAGTGCTGCTGGAGGATGACAAAGCCCCGTCCCGCTTGCTCCAGTCAGTAATAACAGCAGTGGGCCTGGGCGATATAGAAGCCAGCCCGTCCTTGGCCCAAATGACATATCGTGGCCTTTGCCTGCTCGAGCTTCTGCCGCAAGCTGTCTCCGTAATTTCTTGCCGGTGGATTTTAGGAGGTCGCGGGAAAGGTCCAAAAAGGGGGGTGTTGCAAGGGAAAGGGGGCGCCAGCTGGTTCACGAATCCGTACCAAGACTCCGTCATGATGGGGGGGTGTTTGGCATGGAGAAGCTTTTTATGGCGCTAGACGATCATTGAGGCCTTGGGTGACCCAATCGAGGTGGAAGAAAACGAACCGGCCTCGCACGGGAAACATTTCCAGCTCACTTCCCCCGGCGTGGTAAGTAAAAAATAACCTCATCAATGGGGAAAAATTACCCGTTTGGGTTTATTTTACAGCGGGGCGTTGCGAAAGTAAACGATAATGCGTAAAGCGAATACGTTTAAAACCAAAAATTTACCGCTTATCTTTTATCGAAAAGACCGGAAAAACTTATCGCTTATTTTTATCGTTTTCAAATTTTCCCGCGATAAATCCAGCGATAAAGTAGAAGACAAAAAAACCGTTACGGCGGGGGGTTAAGGCTCTTTTGTTAGGGGCAAACAGATGCGCCAGCGCCTGGCGGCCCCCCTTCTGTGCATTTTTTTGATAGCCCCCCAAAGGGGCCATCTGATCCAGCTCTGTGTTTCATTGTGCTCCCAGCGACCCAAAGTTTTTGGGGTTTTATAATTTATATATACTTAATTCATTGTATATTGCATTTAACAAATATCAAATTTAAATATATTTTAGTTTTAAAATTTTTTTTTGCTTTTTTGAGGTGCGCCTGCGCGTGCCCCCGTTCGTACGAACGTCGCGTGTTTTTGTTTTTTAACTTTCCTTTTCAGGAAATCGTTTGGGTTTTTTGCGTTTTATTTTTGGTTTTTTAATTGGGTTCGCGGCGGGCGCGCTTCATTGTTCGAAAAATAGTAAAATTTAGTGTTAGTGAGTGTCAAATGCGGCCGAGGACGGGGGATTTTTTCCGGGGTGGGGCCAGCAGCAGTGATGTCTCGGGAAAGGGGAGGGGAAAACTTTTCCGGGATTCGGGTTTGTGGACATTCCCCCATCCCCCGTCGAGCCCCTCAGTCCCGGGGCATGAGCCAGAGGACAGCCGCCCTGGCACCCAGGCCAGTGACCAGGTAACGTTGTGTTTGCGGGGGGGGGCTGCATTTTTTGACCCAGGAGCTGCAGCCCATCAAAGACAAGATGGCCGCCTGCCCAAAACTATTCCCGTTGCCCACGTGATCAAGTCTGAACGCACCAAAACCCCTTCTTCCAAGGGTCCGGGGAAGACAATCAAGGTCAAATTTGAAGCCAAGTGCCAAAAAAGTGCTTCGCGGAGGTTTCTTCTGGAACAAAAACCTGGAAACCCTGGTCTCGCACTACAAGACCAAGGTACTATTTAAAAAACTTTTCATTTTTCAAAGGTAGAAACAAAATAGCTTAGCCAAGCTATTAGTTTTTTAAAATTAAAGCACTTTTATTTTTTCAGCACACTCATGACTTGTCTGAGCAAGGCACCCATCAGCAGGACCGCAGGCGGGGCCCCAAAAAGCACCCAAGTGGAGATGCCCAGCCCCGCCCCCAAGCTCTCCTTAAAGGAATTTTTTTTGGGCCCAGGAAAACAAGTTTACAGGGGTTAAAGTTTTTTTATAAAAAAAAAGCTGCGAAAAATTTTTTTCCCAAAAAGCTATAATAATAATGCGCTAAATTTATAATTATCGCATTTAAAAAATTTATAATTTTTTTTTGATAATTTTAAAACTTTTATTTAAAATTTCTGTAATTGTACATTTGTTAAAAAATGTTTAGACTGGTAATTTTTAATTTTTTTCCTTTGGGTGCAGGAAAAGGGTAAGGAGGCAATGCCCAAGTGGTTCGCGAGGTGCCTCACCCCCTCACATCACAGACCACCCAGCCACCGGGAGATGTTAAGTTTTTCCGCCTGATTTCCAAGGTCCCAGCCGCCGACCCTGATCGCGACATCAAGCCATGGGGGGGAGCAAGAGAGGGATAAAGAGCATTCTCAAGGACCTGCCGCATGTTGCGCAACAGCACAGCGGGGGAGGCACAAAAACAGGAAAAGCATTTTAAAAATTTTAAAAATGTAGGAATTATAGTTAATAATTGTTGATGTCTATGTAATCTGTTTAAAAACATACATTACAAATAAAAAACATAATGCGGTCCTTCATTGGGTCGACGTCCACTGGATCGCCCCCACTGACTGTCCGGGAAGGGGGGCCCCCCTGGCGATCAAGGAGATCAAGGTGAGTCAAATTTAGAAATAAAAGTTGAGATTTGCATCAACAATTTTAATAAAAATATTTTATTATATATTAAACCCATTAAAAAAAAAACTAAATAAATAAATTTTAATTTATTTTTTATTATATGAAGCATCTCCCACTTTAATTTTTTAATAATATAAAATTTGAATTTAAGGGGATATATGTTTTAAAAGTTGTTTTAAAAATCTATGGGTACCAGACCAAGGGCATCATCGCCACCAAGGGGACCGGGTCAACCGCCCCTTCAAAATCTCGCGGAAGGTTTTGTCCTCCACCCACGGACAAGGGGGCGAACTACGCCGGGGTTCGAAAATTTGGGTTTCGGGGATTGGCGAGGCAAGGAGGACGCCAAAAACCCCGACGTCGAGGAGGTGATCAACAGCCCAGGGGGACCAGGAGGGAGAGGAGAGGGGGGGCCCCCTTGACATCACCCGCGTCACCAGGGGCCCTTGCTGCAGCAGCTGAGTGCAGGACTCACCCGGGGTCCCCAAAGATCAAAGAGGCAGGAAGAAAAGAAAAGTTTTTTTAAAATTTTAAAGAGTCATGTAATCAAACAGTTAAAAAGATTTTTTTTTTTTTTAAATTACTAAAACTTTTCTTTTATTTCGCGCGCACACTGTAAACTTGCTGGCGTCCAAGATGTCTCCAATTTACCACGGAAACTTGGAGGGCCCGCCCCTTAAAAAAGACCCTAGCCAGGCCCAGGCCTGGGGAAACCCTACAAAAAGGCCTCCACATCACCAACCCCATAAACAAGGGGAGGGAGAAAGTTTCCCAACACCTGTGGTCACAAGGGAGCCAAAAGACATTTTTGTTAAAATAATTTTAAAAATTTTGTAAATTAATTTTAAAATTTTATACTTTTTTTTAAAATTTTTTAAAGTAAAAGACAAAACTATTTTTGGTCTGTTTGTTTTTTTTTTTGCCCTTTGCCCTTTCATTTTTGCTCACTTTCCCCCAAACAGGTGGAACCATGTATGCCCCTGCGGTGCTGCTGCAGGCGTCAGGGGGACGACGAGCCCGCCGGGAAAAGCAGGAAGAGGTTTTGAGGAATGGGGGGCACCAACAAAAAACAGGACCTCCTACTATGGCTTCATACCGGGACAAGCAGGTAAAGTCGCAAAGCAGTTAATGCAAATTTTTATTTTTTTTTTAGTTTTACAGTTTGTTTTTTGTTTAAAAGCTTAGCATTACCATTTTTCCCTTTTTTTGACACTTTTTTTTGCCATCGGGTACTGCAGGAGTACGCAAGGTCATGAACCCCATCGCCAACTGCCTGGACCGCCTACAGATGAGGAGAAGCATCCCTGGGAGTATTGGCCCCCCCTCCCCCTCATGAAGGGCGTGGAGCGCATGGAGGAAGCCGAGGGGACCGGGCCCCTCACCTACCCCAAGCCTTGTGCGCCCCCTCCGGGACAGGAGGGCAACAAGGGGGGGTTTTAACAACGTACAAACAACCAAACCCTAGACATTAAAAAAAAAAAAAAATTCTTTGTTTAATTTTTGCGGCGCTAAAAGTTTAAACCTTTTAACCAAAAAAATAACTATTTTTTGCTTTTCGTTCACGCCATGTTCAAAAAACCGGGCCTGTGATGCATCTGCCCTGCACCCCCAACTATGGCATGACCCATTCAAACTCGGGCCCCCCCCATGAAGGAAAAAATCTTCCCGAGGATTGTGAAAGATGAAGGCGCTCATCAGGCAAGAACAGAAAAGAGCAACGCCAGGACATGGAGGCAATGGAGGGCATGAGGAGGTCAGCGGGGACCCCTTTTCAGAGCTTGTGACACAACCCAGGCTGACCAAAGGGGGACGACCTGGAAGAGGACTCAAGAAGGAGCGCTGGCCCTTTGGGGGGAGCAAGGAGGGAATAAGACTATTGGCTTTTTAAAAAGTATTTCTTTTTTTTACATATAGCAAAAGTAACATAAAAGTTGCGATAAAATTTCGCTAAAATTTAAATTTCGATAAATAAATTAAATATTTGTAATTGTTTCAGGCAACACGAAAAGTGCATTTCCCGCAAAGATAGGGACCATGGGGGCCCCTTCATCAGTAAACAGGGATCCCAAGCTCAGCAGCTGGAGCGATTTTCAGCACGCTGGGGGGTCCCTGAGGCCAAAGAGGGCGTGCCCCGTGGGAAACTTTGAGTACCTGGGGTTTTGAAGGGAAAACCCCCACCTCCCAACGAAGTTCAGGGGCAAAGGGGGGGGTGAGGGGGAGGAGATGTTTTAAATTTTTGTATTTTTGTTTGTGATGTTGGCTGTGATAGTTTTAATTTTCTTCATTTAAAATTTTTTTAAAAATAATAAAATGTAATTCGGGTCCCCTTTAGTCTTTTATAAGTAAATATGGGTTTTTTAAATGTAAAAAAGAGGGTTTTTTAAAGCATAAGTACAAAATAAGTTTTTTTGGATTTATCGCAGGATTTATCGCTTATCGCTTTAGGTTTTTGAAATTTATCGCTTTTGTTATAGGCTTGCGGAAAAATTTTTTCGCTTTATCGTTATCGTTATCGCAAAATTTTTCGGCCCACCACTGTCTTTTTACGAAATCGGAGGTGAGCAAAAATTGAGGGGGGAAAGGCAGCTGGGGGTTTTTTAAACGTGAGAGCTCCCAAAGCGGGGGTGAGGGGCCCTGATCCGCGGGTTGCTGCTGTCCCACTGCCCTTGGCAATCAGGTACCCCTCCCCCGCTGGAAAAGGGGGATGGATGATCGTCCCTATCGGAAAGGGAAAAGGGGCCGTCAGGACGCAACAATTCCGGGTATTTTCACGTCAACGTGCCAGGCAAGGTGCTTGCCCATCTATTTCTGACGCGGATCCGCAATCATCTGCTGAAGCATCAGAGAGGAGAGAGAGAGAGAGGAGAGAGAGAGAGAGAGAGAGAGGGAGAAAAAGAGAGAGAGAGAGGGGCGGCCCCCCCCGCTTTTTTTTTTGTTAACGAAATTTTTAAAATGCACGACTGCATTTATCAGAAAACGAAATAATTGTAGTATGCGTAATTGCATGATGTGTGGGGGGAGGTGTGTGTGTGTTGTTGGTTGGGCGGGCGGAGGTGGCGGGGGGGGAGAGTTGGAGCGGGCGTGGTTTTTTGGTGGCGGGGAAGCAGCGCGTGAGGGGGGTGGTAGGGCGACCGACCCTTGGATGGCCCGGAGTGGGAGCGGGTGGCTGGCACAAAGACCAGGCAGTGAGGGGGGAGGCAACCTTGGCTGGTGGTGGGAGTGGAGGCTTTCGAAAAAATAGACAGTGAGGGGTTTAGGCCTGTGGCGGGCGGGGCGGGGTCGCGTGGAGGAGGTGGCGAGGTGGAGTATTTTGGGAGGTGGAAGGGGTTTGTGTGTAGGACTGGGGTTTTGTACTGAGGAAGGAATGGTACTGTGGGATTAGGTAGCCTTTTCGACCATCTTAAAGAGTGGGAAGGCGACGCGTTTGGGTAACTGTCTTTTTGTGAGTGTGGTTGGTTCATTAAAATAAGAAAGCCTAGGTTTTTTTTTCGCCTGTGTTTGACCTCGTGAGATATTTTGCTTCATCCGACCCCCGACTCCGTAGAAGTCGCTGGGAAGTAATTTCCTGCAGTGGTAGTTACGTAAAAAAAACCTTTTCCTGTAAGCCTTTCAGCCGTAACCCCCGGGGAGGTGTGATAAGGTCCAGAAGAGGGGTGAGAGCGTAACAATTTGGGGTCACGAAGTGGGAAATTTTGGGGTGTCAGGTGAGAGCCGGTAGGTACAGTCACTCCCCAAATTTGGATACCTTTGGGGCGAGGCAAGCCCCTCACGTTCCATACTCTTCTTTTTAAAAATGTTTGCTCATCTCCTCTTGGAGACCCGCTCCCCTCCCCGCCTAAATAGCCACGCCCACCCCTGTTTACACCTTCCGGCTTTATAGTACCCCGAGTCCCCCTCCTCGTCCCCCCCCCTAGCCCCATATCTCTTTGTTTTTTTTTTCTCTTATTTTCCTCTCTCTTTCTCTCTCCCTTCTCTCTCTTCCCCTCTCCCCCCTTTCCCTCTCTTCTCCCTTTCCCTCGCCTCCGCTCTCTCTCTCCCCCTTTCTCTTTTCCTATCTCTTCTTCTCTTTTCCCCCCCTCCTCCTTTCCACCCCCCTCCCTAAATCTCTTTTTTCCGCTCTCTTTTTTTTTTCCCTCTCTCTTCTTCTCTCTTTTCTCTTCTCTTCCTTTTTTCTTCTCCTTCTTCTCTCCACACACACACAAAAAAACCACACCACCAAAACCAACCCCACCCCCCCCCCCTCCCCACCCAACCCCCTGGAAAATTAAAAAAATTCTGCCCGTTTCATCCCCTCTTTTGTTCTTTTTTTTTTTTTCTTTTTTTTTTTTTTTTCCCGCACAAAAAACAAAAACAAACCCCCACACACACACAAAAACAACCAAAAAAACCCCCTCATACCCACGGGCCCCAAAGCCGGATAGAAAAAGCGTTTGATAAATTTATGTACCAAATAATTGTTTGTGATTCTTGTTAAAATATTTAATGTTAAAAATGTTTTTCCTCATTGGGGTTGGGGGCGAGAGAGAGAAGAGAAGGAGATTTGGGGGGGGGGGGAGGCCCCGGGGAAAAAAAAATCCAAGGGTGGAAGAAAGCTGGTTCCCCTTTTTTGGGAAAAAAAGGTGGGGGATAAGAGAATAGAATATAATTTTATTGGAAAAAGAAAGGAAATGGAAGGAGATGATCCGAGCCCCGCGTGTATACAAATTTTGTGGAGTGACTGTACCACGAGGTCAAGATGGCGTCGGGCGGCGGGATGGCGGTGCTGACTCGGCGGCGGATGGAAACAAAGGCAAGCAGCAAAGCTTGAACGAGCCGAGTCAAGCTATGAGGAAAATGCCTCAGTGTCTTTATTCGCCTGTGTGCTGACCTCGTGAGATACTTAACTCGCTTCACCCTGACACACCGAGCTCCTGTAGAAGTCGCTGCAGAAGTAAGTTGCCTGCAGTGGTCAGTGTTACGTAAAAAACAAACCTTTTCCTATACAGCCTTCAGCCTGTAACACCTGGGTAGGTGTGGTAAGGTCCAGGAGAGGAGTGGAGAACGTAACAATATCAATGGAAAGCTAATAAAAATGTTGCTTCTATTGATATCTTCCATCTTAGAAGCTGTTCCACAAAGTTTTACATGACGACGAGTTTTAAATTATCATATTTTCTTCAGAGTCTCATAATGACCTTTATTTAATGTGTTTTACTATGTTTATGTGATAATCTTATAGAACAAGCATTTCCGAAGATAACAGTATATCCTTTATACATGTATAACATGACATACTGCGGGGTACATGCCTTGAGAACTTCCGCGGGTCTTGGGTGAACGAAGAGGCCCTGGTACAAGATGGCGCCCATAAATGGAGTTGTCGCTACTCTGTTATTCAAGGTACTCTAGACTGCAGCTATTGAGAGAGGTGTTAGTATAGTGCAGGAAAATTCCAAGAATGTTTTGGAAATTCCATCACACGATTTCCGAGTTATATGTCTATGAAAGGAAAGAGAAGGTTTCAATAACCATAGGTTTAGTCTAGACTAAGTGTTGCCTAAATCCAGTATATAGGGGAACAGGTTATTTATTAGAATAAGGCCATTCAAATTATTTCATTTCTCGTATTATTTATCTTTCATTCGTATGCTTCTCTCTCTCTCTCTTGCATTCCTATCTCCCTCCCCTCCAATCTCCTTCTTCCCCCCCCCCCCGGGGGGGAAGAACAAAAAAACACCAAAGAAACAACATCATCAAAAGCCATCAAAAAAACGCCAGAGCCACGAGGTATAATATGTGGGACATTAATTTCGCGAGTGCCAATAACTTCTTGAGTCAAAACTTTTTATTGCCCCCTTACCCTCCTGGCAGATCGAATAACACTCTTACATTCGAGTATCCTTAAAAAAGACAAAATCGAGTTGTTTGCATATAATGTAGTTGTAGTCATTCGCTGAATTAAGAGTCAGCCAGACCTCAGCTTCAAATC
>JACEEZ010023231.1:0-14064 GCA_016584305.1 Chionoecetes opilio
TTGGCAACACAAATCCCAATTTGAGTTTGGGAGTAAGCATTACCTTAGTGCATGTAACACTTTATGAAACTTTATTTTCCTGAATAGTTTGATGTGTTTTGAATTAATCTGGCACTCGTTTTGGTGGAAATCAATGTTTGTTTACAGTTATGTGCCCAGCCTGCCCCGCAAACATCCCGCTTTGCTTCACACTGCCATAGTATTGATTTTTTCTTCTTTATATCATGATACTAAATCAAAACCACATCGAACCTAACCTAGCTTAACCTGATTTAACTTAACCTAACCATTTATCGCTAAAAAAAAAACTAGTTTTTAAACAGGAGGGGAAGTTAACGCAGTTGAAAAATATATTGATTACCGACAAAAACAAATGCTAAATTCATTAAAACCTCTCGCGCTACAATAAGGTTTGTAAGTTTTTTTTTCCATTACCTTGTCCGTTACGGAGCATTTTGGCCTCTCGCGCTCCTTGCAAAATCTTACCGTAGTAGGCAGTTTTCTCACTTAGAAACTCATAAATAGGCACATGTTATATATTACTAGATTCACAATATATTTACTATAAGGTGATTACATAAAAAAATCCATTATAAAAATTATTCATGCATTTTTTGCTACGAAAATAAACCTAAAGTAAGAAGAAAAATGTTCCCAACATCATAGCACAAAACTTCTACCATGAACATTTTACACGCTACACTTTAATTAAACCATCTTTTTTTAGCTCTACAATGGTAGTACAGTCAACCTCGATATAACGGACTAAAGGGGGGGGAGGAGTGGTCCGTTAAAGCCGATTGTCCGTTATAGCGAGGGTATTTTCCAGTGTTGTAGGTCTCGAGACTGGTCTTGGTCTCGAGACTGGTCTCGAGACCAGTTTGATGTGTCTTGGTCTTGGTCTCGTTTGATGTGGTCTTGGTCTTGATCTTGGTCTCGAAGCTTCTGGTCTCGGAGTTGGCTCGAGAACAGGTCGAGACCAAGATTAAAAAGTGCATCGCGGCGTGGGGAAGGTCGGAATTTATTATCATACACGAAGAAAAATCATGGCTGTTTCGATTCACGGTGCGCCATACAGCGTTACTGTACATAGATACTGACTGACTAGCTCTACGGTGATGATGCATGAGCTGAACCCTGCGAGCGTTGATAGAGTGCGTGCGAGGCGAGGAGAACATGCAGGCGTGGCCATTCTCGCAGTGATAATCTCGTTTGCACGCACGCATGTTTGCAGCTCTGTTCACCTCCGTGTACTTCATATATGTGTAGGTCTATGCAATCCCCGCACCCTTCGTACACGTACACCACAGGTTTAGCTAGCTCGCTTGGAAAACAAACACAAAAATTGCTATTTTCCTATGTTTGTTTTTTCATGCCAACGAAGCAATGCAAGCAGAAATATTTGACTAGATGTTCAGTTGTTCACATATATTAAATTTTGTAAATATATTTCCTCCTTATACGTTACCCTTACCCCCTTCTACCAGAGCTCGTTAGTCGTTACACGAGCACATCTGGCAGTAGGGTTTGTCAGGTGCACAAACCACAAAATATACTTTTGGCATTCACTTTACTTTTTTGGCATTTTCAATTTTTCATCATAGAAAATGAAATTCAATTGACGAATATTTCTGGCAAATTCCAAAATTTGTTGAGTAATTTCTGGCAAGAAATACAACAATTGGCAGGACCTGGCAACTCTGTCTGGCAGTGACATAGGACGTCGGACAGTGAGGTGTACCGTGTACTGGACTAGTCTCGCTTAGTTTCCGTTCGCACACCGGAATGAGTAATCATGTCGGTATCTTCAGCAGTTTTAAAATTTGCATTAAACCAAAGGAATTTTTTTAAAAGAAAAGGAAAAAACCAAGCAGGACCCAAACAAAGAAGGGAAAGGCGGCCACGGGCAAAAGCATTTGGGGCGTTAAGAAAAATTAAAAACAATTAAAAGTATTTACCAGTACAGACCCTTAGTAATAGTAATTATAAAAAATTTTTTTGTAACCGCTTAATTTTTTGGGGGTTTTTTTGGCTTGGGTGGAGGCTTTGGGAGGGTTGGCGGTTTTGGAACCTGTTGGTTTGGGGGTTTTCGAAGGGGGTTTGGCGGGTCCGGGGGGCCGGTTTGATACTGGTTTTTCCCGGGGAAAAAAGAAAAACCAAAAATTTTGAAAAAATTGAAATTTTCAAAAACAAAGCCTGTACTATTTATAAACTGTTTTGGGCAAAGTTGGAGGAGCTCCGCCGCGTGTAATAAATAGTTTCCCAAAACAAAACCCCGGGGTTTTTGGATAAACAGTGACTGGGATAAAAAACCGCCCAGACGGGGATGGATTAAAAATAGAAGTCTCCAAGGCGTATATTTTGGGACCCCTTTAAAACCCTTTTACTAGGGTTAGCCCATAAAACGCAAAAACAAAAAAGGTAAAAAAAAAAAAAAGGGCACTAATAGTGCAGCGGGCCCCGGGCCGATTTTTAAGCTAATATAAACACTTTCCCCAATACACTAAATGATTTTCAAATCCTTATTTGCATCAACAGAAATTTCACGCATATTTCTGAGTTTGCCCTTAGCCTTGCGAAATCACTCTGCTTGTTTTTCACCATACTCGACACAAACCGGGCGACAGAAACACAGACCCACCTTTAATGAGTTTTAATTTCTCTCCCAATACTTAATTCACAGCTCCTTTTGTCATCCTTTTCTTTTTCGATGCCTAATGCTTATGCATGAACAAGTTAAATAAGCTTAAAAAAAAAGGGAAAAACAGTTTAAACGAGTTTGTAAAAAGTGCTCCGATGTCATATATGACAGGGGTTTCTGACTGGGGGACATTTGTGTAAAGGCGCCGTCACATTAGCCCCTTTCCCGCGATCTCAGACGACGAGTCTGACATTTCGACGACCCAAAACCATTAACGATCCATGACATTTTTAGCTACTTAGTTTGAACGTTTGACAATATACATAAGAAAGTGTATGCAGTGATAGCCTGCCTGGGTGTGGGAGCATGTTTTTTTACTTTCGATGCAAATAGTGCAGACGAACACTGGATTTATAGTTGTTTTTACCTAGTTGTAACATAAGGAAAAGCATGCTCGTGCTGTCCGTTCCAAATCTACTTTTTATCCAGTTTGCCTTTAAGTCCGAAACTTTTTGCAAATCACTTTGCATAAAGGTTTTTCCAGGCTTCTATGTTCTTAAGGAAGCTGTTTTTTTTTAGTCCCTTTGATGTTGTCCTTTCAATTTTTTCTCAGACCTTTGCATTCATCGCCCCACACAAACGATTTTCTCTATCAGTTTTTCCAGACCCATTGATGCTCTTACATCATAAAAATCTCCCCTTTCTTTTTTCTAAGAGTTGGGAGTTTTAGTCTGAAAGTTTTTCTTCATATGGTAAGCTCCAGGCTTGGAGCCTTTTTTGGGGCCCCTCTTTGTATTCTTCAATCTTCCTATACCTTCTTTTTAGTGGGCCCAAAACACTGCCGCAATTAAACCCTTGGCGAATCAAGAGTTATCATTTTACATCCCCCATCCAGATTTTTAATCCCATTTTTATTTTCCCAGCAATGATATGATCCCCTGTGATCTTTTTTATTGTTCTCGGGTGACAAATTGTCCGAATCCATATCCAGATCTTTTCGCCCTTTTGTTTTGGTATCCATTCTTTTCCCAAAATTTTCCTTTGTCTCTTTTTGAAAACCCCATTTCCATCACACATTTTTTTAGCATTAAACCCTTTTCCTAGTGACTCCATCTAAAATTTTATCTGACCTTTGTAGACCCAAGCCCTCTTTATTTCATTTTCTTAGTAATTAGCACATCAGCGAAAAAAAACTCTTTAAAATGTTCACCCCCTCTTCATTCTTAAAACCAAGAACACACGGGGGCCAATACTGTCCTGAGGAACTCCATTTATCACACTGCCCCATTGATTTTTGATTTTTATACTGTTTAAAATTCTCGTGTTCAAAAAAGTTTTCCCACCACTTCAGCAAAACCTAACCCTTCATGTTCTAGTTTCCCAGAGCAGTCTTGTGGGGACCTTGTCAAATCCCCTTTTTTAGGTCCAAGTATATGCAAGGACCCACCCCCCCTTTCTGTGTAATCGATCACTTCGAGTAAAAGCTTAATAAATTCGTTGTACATGACATTCCCCCTTCAAAACCCAAATGGCCCCTGGGTGTGTTTGCCCTTTCAAATTTTCAACCATCGCCCTTTCACAATTTTTTAACACATTTTTCCCATACATTGTTAATGATACGGCCCTGAAATTAGGGGTTTCTTCTTGATCCCCCTTTTGTGAATTGGCACAAATTTGCTCTTTAAAATCAAGTGGGACTCTGCTTCCTTGAGTGAACTTCAATTAACTTGAAAACTTTCCCTGTATTTGGGTTTATTGCATCTTTCTTTACCAGTTCGACCTCCATCTGGGCCCGGGGCTTTCTCACATTTTATTTTCCTTTACTTTTACTTTATTAGTTACTTTTATGTCTTCCTTATATTTTCTTTGCTATATATTTTTCTTTTTAATTCATTTCCTTGTAAAACAGTTGTAAGTACTTTTCTCACCTCAGCTGTTGAAATGCATTTCGTACACTAGCCATTCCCTTAGTTTTTTACTCCTTCTTTTTTTCATTTTTCCATTTAAAATATTTATAGAAAAGTTCGGTTCTTTTAATTTTCTATTATATTCCCCTCAAGTTACTTTTTTCTTCTCTTGGTTTTTTAATATTTATTTTAGTTGTTTTTTACTTCTCCAAAGGTGGGAACCCCCTTTTTTTCCCCCAATATTCCCTGTTTTTTTCTTCCTAGTCTTTCTAATTTACATTTTTTTAAACCATTCTTTTTTTTTCTTTCTCTGAAACATCCTTGGGAACATAATATTTATTCCTCGGTGTAACGGAGAAAAATCATCCCCTTTTTTTGGGACTCCTTTCTGCATGGAAAATACCCAGTTTTCTCCAAAAATTTTTTAATCCGTCAAAATTGCTTTTCCATAATTGTTCTTCCTTTTTTGGTTCTTCTTTCTCACTCTTTTTTTCTATCTTTATTTTTAAATTTAAAAAAGTAAAGGTCGCTCTTTTCCCATGGGCCTGATAATTATATAATTTACTTTACTAATTACTTCCAGTCTTTCGTCAAAGTAGGTTAGTCTTGATGGTTTTCGTACCTTGAAACTTATGTTTTCTTTTAACTACTGATTTATTAATTTCAAAACCAACAAAATACCACCATGAGTTTTCTCCCTTCAGATACCATCTTCCAGCAAACTTCTTTTCGTTTTAAAATTTCCCCTCAAAATTTGTTCTCACAATTTTCCATCGTATTCTTTAAAACTTTGTGGTGTTCTTTCAGTTCCATACTCCTTCTCCCCAGGAATTTTTCTTAGGTGGAAAGTATACGAGTACAAAATCCCTTATTTTTTCCTTTTTTCATCACCAACCCCCTTTAAACCCTTTCCATACCTTCTCCCTTTTCCACATTTCCCTATACCCCACCTTCCTTTTTAAAACCATTCACCCCTCCCCTTTTTTTGATTTTTGTTTGCCTCCTCATTTTATTGACCCCCCAAGGCACATCCCCAGAAACACTCAAATCGTTTTTCTAAAACCCAATTGTCGGTTCTTGGCTCTCAGGTACGGTTTTCTTTTGTAAGTTGACACAGCCCATTTAATTTGGTACGGTACCGCCACCTTTTTATTTTCCTTTTAACGTCTTCTCTTATTTTTTCTTTTAAAACCATCTTCAGTTTTTTGGGTTAAAAAATCTTTTAATAGAATTTTGTTTTTGCTCTCCCGTTCTCAATCGTTTTTTTTTGGCTTCTTTAAAACAGTACTTCAAACTGGCCCCTTTTTTTTCCCCATTCATATCTTTTCCTATCCATATTTTTTTATTCTTCTGTCTTTTTCCCGTTTCCCGCCTTGGGAAAATAATTTTGGCTGATTTTTGACCCAAACTAAATTTTAAGGGGGGGGGCCCCCCCCTTTCATATTTGCCTAACCTTTTTATTTTTATTTTTTCTTTTATTTGTATTTTCTTTACTACTTTAAATATTTCTTTTGAACTTTCTTTTCTTCCTCTTCTCATAAGTTTTTTTTTGGCAGCACTTTTCTTTGAGACCAAAAATGGAAAAAATTTTTTTTTTCCACCGTATCTCTAATAAGTTTTCCCTTTTTGATTATTTGACTACTTCTTGGTCAGATTTTTTTTTTCATTTTCTTTATTTTTATTTTCTGACGTAAACTTTATGGTCTTTTTTTTTTTCTATCTTCCAGTCTTTTTTATCTTTCATTTTTTCTTGTTTCATTTCCCTTCTTATGTACTGAAAACATTTTGCAGCATTTTCACACCTTTGTCGTCTTTTTTTCCATTTAATTCGCCAACTATTTTTTTTAAAAAGTATTATCTTTCCGGACAACACTTTCATTCCATCACTAATTATCCCCAATTGTGTACCCCACTTTCAGCATTAGGACTTTTTGGTTCATTTTCACCCTATTATGCT
Organism: Chionoecetes opilio; assembly: GCA_016584305.1. Taxonomy (NCBI): domain Eukaryota; kingdom Metazoa; phylum Arthropoda; class Malacostraca; order Decapoda; family Majidae; genus Chionoecetes; species Chionoecetes opilio. The sequence continues at coordinate 6,506 of JACEEZ010023231.1, forward strand.
TTTCTTGGGACAAAAAACCCTGAATGGTGTTTTGGGGGGAGTTTCCATCCTTGTTTACTTTTTTCACTCCTTATTTTTTTACTTTTGGCTAATCATATGGGACGGGACTTTAAAAAGCATAGCCTTTTTGTGTGTGACGGGTTTTGCAGTCTCCCCCGGTAGAAGCTTAGTAATAGGAAAGGAGGAGGGGGAGGAGAGGCGAGGGAGGAGAGGACCCACGAAACGAAACTTTTGAGAAAGAGGCACAAAAAAAAGTCAAGAAATTGTAATCATATAATATTCAATATTTTAAAACCCAATACACACCTTTACAAAAATCACTAGAAAAACGGCTCCCACCTTATTATCTTAATACGGAAACCCCATTTAACCCGGGATTAAAACAACGGCAGCCTCAAAACAACGGGACTAAACGACCCAGGATTTTTTTTTTTTTTTTTTTTTTTTTCCCCCCGGGCCTCCAGCAGGGAGGCCATGGGAAACTTTAGCTCGTCAGAGGATCCCGTGAAAAAAAAAGAGGGGGAGTGTTCGGCTGCTGGGTGCGAAACGAGGACTAGCGTCCCTCCCGCAGGGGGTTTGGGGGACTCAGCAGGAAACCCGGGATTAATTAGGGATAATATTTCAAAAACGAGAAAAGGCAGAAAAATTTTTTCAAATTTGGCGGGGAGAGGGTGGCAACCCCTTTTATCCCCTTTTACTGGTAAACTCGGAACTTTCCTGTTTTAGTTTTTCCCTTTCCCAGACTTTAACTTTCAAAAAAAAAGAGTAACAAGAACCCCCGAATAAATTGGTTTACCCCCTTTTTTTTTTATTTTTACTTCTTTTAGGGACTGGCAAAAGTGGGGTTGTGTTACCCCTTTTTGTTGCCCTTGGCAGTTCCCTTTTATATGAATTTAAAAAAAAAAAAAAAAAAAAAAAAAAAAAAAAAAAAAAATAAAAAAAATAAAAAATGGGGGATTCCATAAGAGTAACTCTCAAAAAAAGGCAAAATGAGTTACCGGGAGCGCCCCCCCCGAGGGTGCCGGAAAAAACGAGGGGTTCCTGTATTGAAATTAAAACTTTAAAAACCCAAGCTTCCAAAAAAAAAAAAAAAAAAAAAGTTGAGTTGACGATTCCCGGGCGATAAGCGGTTGAAAGCCTTTTTGCCCCCAAAAAAGTCCGTGAATGGGGGTCCGTTTTAAAACCGAAGTTTAAATCGAGGTCGTTATATTTAGGTTTGACTGTACAGGGAAAGGGCCCCAAGTTTTGAGCAGTTTGGTTTCCACTGGATACTGTAAAGCGAAATTTTAACGAAAAAACAAAAACTAATGGTAAAATATAGGTTGGTTCCAGGACCCATCAATTAAAAAAAGACAAAAAAAAAAGACATGTTTTTCAAGCTAAAATAAACTATAGCAAACACAACAAACACACAGCGTCTATATTACCCACACGTGACTACCTATTCTGTAGGAAAAAACCATTCTGAAAAGAGAAAATAGCAAACAAAATAACATAACTGCACATTAATTAAACATAAAACATAAATGATGTCATCAAGCTCATCATCAGTCACCAGCCAGTGACAAACTGTTTTTAAAACTTCTCGACCATCACAAAGTCAGCGAGACATATTCCGGGCAAGAATGGCATGCCAGACTGCCTCTCCGCTCTCTGTCCCCGTCATCCCAAACTAATTCTCGTTTTATTCGGAATGCTTACGTTTTAAGGAGCTTTAATGTATCAGATAGTGAGATATATAAGTAAAAAGCCTGTGTTGCTAGTGTTTTGGTGTTAGAAGGTGTGTATGTGGGTTGAAATAGTGAATACACACAAACCTCGATTTCCCGGACCTCCATTTCCCGGATATCGGATTTGCCGGACAAATTCCGAGGTCCGGGGATATGCCAGAGTCTTTTTTTTTATGCCTGGTCCTGTTCGTAAAATGACAACAGTTGTCCGGCGGTCCGAGCGTCTCCTGTCACCCTGGTCAGTGTCCGCGCCTCCCGCCAGGTGGCAGCATGCTCAGCGGTCGTATTGTTTACATTAGGCACACGACACTCACGGTTCACCTGCACCGCCTCCGTTAGTCCCTGACCCCACTGCCCTGGTGCAGGAACATCTCTGAGACTATGAACACTTGTCTGCTGCCTCCCGCCAGGTGGTAGCATGCTCAGCGGACGCAAAAAGTCCGCGGAGGGGTAGTTGATATTGGCGGTTGCCGGACAGTAAATACTAGAGTAGGATAAACGTCGGGGGTGGGTAATTGCATCGGACTTCTTTTTTTTGTTTTTTTTTTAAGGATAATTCCTGGACTGTTGCGATTCCCGGACTTTTGCGGTTCCCGGACCAGTGCTCCCCCCTATTAGTCCGGGAAAACGAGGTTTGTGTGTACATGTATTTGTGTTATGGGGCGGTGGGGCCGCGGCAAGAATTTCTCCGTCACTCACTGCCCCAGCAGTCACCTCATCATAACATCTTTTAAATAACCCTTATTTAAGGGACACACAGTGATACATTGATTTAGATAATGACACGTGTATTATAACATCTCACCATAATCACTAAGTGTATAATAACGAGTAATAAGACGTTTAAGCCTGCCCAAAACCTACAGTGGCGGAGGACAGGTGGCGGCTTCTAGCGGCCAGCCGCCACTCAAAACTTGTTGAGTAAAAACCCGCCGTCATCCGCCTCACCTGTGCCTTCCTGAAGAAGACAGTCAGCTCCCACACCTGTGATAGCACCATAGGATATCACTAGGGATCATAGGATTTCTCAAGGGGTTCTCGCTCCCCTACTAAAGACTGTCTACTACTGTCTATTACAAAGACATCTATCTCCTTGGTCTAGTGGTGTTGATATCCACCTCACGGGCTTCATGGGCTGGCTCATGCTGCTGCTGCTGCTACCAAAGGCCGCGCTGCCAGACGTGGATGAGTCCCTTGCTTGTATTTCATCTCTTTTCTCATATATATGAATGATATCCATCCAAATGCAATCATGTCTACATTCACCTAGAGAAATGATAATTTCATAGCATACCAAACATAATAAGCGAGGCGGAGACTTCCTACCTCTGCTAATACCATTCTCGAGCAGTCGTTGGCCAGTCTGCACGTTATTTTCAGATTGATTATCGTACAACCTTAGGTAAAATCATAGTCAGTAAATGTTTAAAAATTTAGTAAATAATTTGTAATTTACTTTAGTAAATAACTTGGTAATTTTTTTTCCCCCAGTTTGAATGTCGAACATTGGATTTTCGATCTCGTATATTGAAAAAGACCCTAATTTACACATCTCGTATCATCGGATTCTCTTTAATATACCGAATGCTTTTAAATAAACGGGACCTCCCTGTATTGCCACTTTGATACTTTGAATTAGATTCGAGAAAATAAATTGAAAACTGAAATCAACATGATCTCTCCAATGAATGAGCGCAGGGACTTAACACTCAGAGACACCCCAAGTCTCTGTATATTCATCACTTTCCTATCAGTCATTGTTTCACTGTGTCTTCTTTTAGACATATCTTGTTTCTTATCTGCAAAAAATTCCCTGAAAATATGGAATGATATTCTGCATTACAACCCCTCCAATTCACTTTGCACAAACACAACATCCATAGAAAATATCTGCAATGCGTTAGGCAACACGACGGACAGAAAATGGAAAACAGCATTCATGTCTGCCTGCTCTGACTTAGAAATACTGGCAGTCAGCCAATTTTTGGGAGAGACAATGTTACCAATTCGTTATTTTATAAAAACTTATGCTCATCTTTGACTCACCAAAAATGGACGCACTTATACCTGAAGCTTTTTTTCTATGAATATAAAAAAGTTTTTTGACACATTTGTGCATCAAAATCTTGTATCTTGGTGACATTTTAGATAGCGAGGGTCGAGTGGAGACAGCAGTAAGAACATAGGTAGTAACTAGATGGATTGAAGTGGAGAGAGATAACGAGACTGTTGATAAACAAAGAGTATTCACTGAAAAACAGAGGAAGAGTATTGAAGCACGTATAAGATCAGTACAGTGGTACCTTGACTTACGAGTGCCCCACTTACGAGTTTTCTGAGTTCCCGAGCAGTAGCTCGGTCAATTTTTGCTTTGAATTGCGAGCCAATATCCGGGGTTTACGAGCTATTTTTTTTTTTTTTTTTTTTTTTTTTTTTTTTTTGGTACGAGCGAGCTTCAGATACGCCCCCACTAGTTGGCGCACGCGAACGCCACAAACATCCGCCCCAGCATCCCACGTCTCACTCGTTCACTTCACGTGGTTCCCTCGCTGTGGAAGCATTTCTGTTGTGTTGTGCTATGCAAAAATGGCGGAGGGTGAGTGCAGTACGTTTAGCGGCATTTCCCACCCACAGCTGTTTCCAACAGCTGATACACAGAGTGTAAACAGTGCACTGGCGAATGCAAATGGCAGAGAGGGAGTCCCCAGTACGTTTTTTAGCGGCAGTTCCACCCACAGCTGTTTTCCAACAGCTGATACACAGAGTGTAAACAGTGCACTTGCGCGAATGCAAATGGCGGAGGGTGGAGTGCAGTACGTTTAGGTAAGTTCCACCAACAGCTTTTTCCCAACAAGCTGATACACAGGGGTGTAAACAGTGGCGAATGCAAATGGGCGGGAGGTGAGTGCAGTAAAGTCATATAGGTACAGTAAAAAAATTGGAGTTGTTTTTTTTGGGCTGGAACGGATTAATGGTTATTTCAATTAATTTCAATGGGGAAAATTGATTTGATATACGAGCAAAATTGAGTTACGAGCTCAATCAAGGAACGAATTAAACTCATAAGTAAAAGGTCCCAAACTGTTTGCTGTATGGATCTAAAAACATGGACTTTGACGAAGAAGTTGGAGGATGTGTGGTTGGTTTGTGATCAGAGAATGTTTGAGCTGAGGTATAAAGCTGGGACCACATGGAGGGATGAAGTGTCCAGTGAAGAGGTTGCAAGCTGGGGACTAAAGGAGGGGGAGTACAGTGCTGAGAGTAAGGAGATTGAGGTGGTTTGGGCACAGGAAGAGGAGAGAAGGTGGTGAGGCATTGGAAGAGAGCTATTAGAGTGGAAATGCCAGGTCGCCTCGCCATCCACCCCGGGGAGGCCAAGGAAGACATGGTGCAGTGTGTTTAAGAGGATCCGGCAGCATTGGGGGATTGAAGAAGATGAGGCAATGGATAGAGATAGTTGGAAGCGTATCATTCGGCCGTCTAACCTCATAAGATATATGGGAAAAACTGACATTAAAAAGAAAGAAGAAGAAGTAAATTTTAGTGTTCATTTCAAAGCCGCTGCAAATAGCAGTCATATGTTTAAAAATGTTATAAACATTACGGAGAGGGGTTTCCCTTTACTTCAACTCATCACAGTTTTCTATTTTTTTTTTGGTTTCACCAAGTTCACAAAAATATTTGTGTTCTGCAATTCACTGCTGCATGTAACAGTGTTAACGAAAATGGTTGTATGTAGTGTATGGGGTGAGCTATGGCAAATAATTTTAGAAGCTGTTTGTGATTTCGCTTGTACTGTGCCGGTGAGCTTGCGCGGGAAAAAAAGTTAACTGTCAAATTCCCGCTTGGCAGGCTGCTGGCTGGTGTTCTCGCCATTTTCGTTCGCTGCCAGGGACGGCCAGTGTTTGGCCACTCTTTTTGCTTGTACCTGCTTTAAAAAATCTCTTTCCCCTTTCTCTCGCAGGATTGTGGCATTTACCGTATTTGCCGGCACATAAGACTCGGCTTTTTTACAAGAAAGGGAATGCAAAAAATTTACCCTGCATCTAATGCGGCCATATTACTAATGAGAGGTCGGGCAGAGAATGTAGAACGGCTGGGTGGTGTATTACTAAGGGGGTCTCGAGTGATCTGTGTTGAGCAGTAGACCACTGAACACAAATTTGTAATTGTGTTACTAATATATCAACCCGAATGCATAATACCAAGAAAAAGTTGGAGTTTAAGAGAATACAAAAGGTGGGGCAACAAGGTGGGGGTTTTAGCTGCCAAGATGGCCGTCAGAGTAAACATCACCCCCCTCCCGCAGTCCCGTGCCGGGTCCCCATGTAAATGGATGAGAGACAGGGTAGGCCGTTATACCACCCCGATTCCTCAATCTTCATCCCTGTATCTCTATGGATAAGGAAATTGTAAGCTGTAACTGAAAAGAGTGCTAGTAAAAAGGCTGACAACGGTACCTGTGACGGGACAGAAGCCTTCCACACATCACACCAAGACAAAGACCCCTCTTCCCAACCCCAACTTCATCCACCTCAAGGCCGAATCACACCATACCATCATGCCTTCACCTGTACCTTCCTAAGGAAGACTAATTAATCAACCCTCGCAACTGTGATAGATTCCCCAGGTGTAAACCAGGCGAATATCTTTGATCCGACATCAGTGCCGTCCAAACAATAACAACAAGGTTGAGATGGTTACCTACAAGTGTTACATTAATATCTTGGTAAATTTTTTCTATTGGGCAACCACCGATTTCGAGGCCGAAACTTATAGTTTTTCCTGAATAGTTTGGGGATGTTTGAATTAATTTGGTTCTCATTTTTTTTTGGAAATCATTGTTTGTTTACAAAATGTGGGGGGAGGGAGGTGCCCACCCTGCACCTCCAGGCCCGCCCCACAAAACATTTCTAAGCTTTACACTGCTATAGTATTGATCATTTTTGTTTTATCTCTATATCATTTGTTAATAAAAAAAAACCCCACCTCTAAAACCCAACCTAACCTAATCTGATTTAACCACTTAACTTTCTGGCTGAAAAAAACGGTAGATTTGTGTTTAGTACATGTAATGCCATTTGATTGCGTCATGGGAAATGGGGCTCAAAATACACAAAAAGAAGAAAGCAACCCCATGATGTAGGTAAGAATCCTAGGACTTTGAAAGTCCACTACCGAAAAAATACCATTAATCTTTTTGCAATTTTAACAAAGTCTAAAACATAACAGAAAAGTAAAAACGACTAATTACAATATTAAATCTAAGCTAAATGTCATAGGTAGAAAAATATTAGAATATCAATTCGTGGAGCATCCGTAATAAATGATACCGGTTTGGTTACCCTACACCATTCTAGATTTGAAATAGATACTTTTTCATTTCACATTCACTGCACTGTGAATAATTTGTATTTTGGGTAACAATGCTTTAAAATAATTGTTTTTCTTTCCAAAAACTTTTTTTTTAATAAAATTAATAAATTTACGAAAAATAAATATGTTTCCCCAGACACTAATAATAATTTTTTTTGCCTAAATATTTATGTTAAAATCGGGTGCGTCTTATGCGCCGGCAAAATACGGTATGTCAGGGGTGACCGTCTTCAGGGCCAGTAGCACAGCAACACTATCTCTAGTAGACGGGTGACATCATCATTTTGCTGATGACCCCCCCCTCGCCTGACTTTTTTATCACCGGCACCCACTTCTCGCCCCTCATCTGTTTGTGTAATTACATTGTGTTATACATGGACAAGGATATTTTACCAAACCATTTCATGGTTCGTAGTCTCTTTCTTAGAATTGACATTTATCCACAATACAACT
>JACEEZ010023232.1:0-82500 GCA_016584305.1 Chionoecetes opilio
CCTTACTAAGTAAAAATTTTTTAAGCCCCCCCAAATTTTTTTTAAAACCAGATTTTCCCAAAATCTCCTCTTTACCCACAAATTTAAATATGTTTTTTAAAATGTTGATAAAAATAAAAATAGTATCCAAACACAGGACCCTTCTGTGGAACTCCACTTGGCACCAGTTCCCATTCAGATTTAGAACCATTAATTGTAACCCTTTGTTGCCTATTACTTAGCCAAGCTCTGATCCAATGAAGAACCTTCCCATCTATTCCATAAGCCTTAACCATATTTAAGAGTCGCTCGTGTTGTATTTTGTCAAATGCCTTACTAAAGTAAGTTACTAAAGAGTTTTACAATTATGCTTTGAGGCAGAAGTCTTTCCCCACAACGTGCTGCACTTCTTTATTGATGTGATCAATTTATAAAATTATTCGCCTTTTGAAGGGTTATATTTGGAACTGTGAGGAAGTAGGTGATAAAAGTGTGCCATGAAATAATTGTACCAAAATTAGTTATGGCGTCAATCTTCATGACTGGATCACCAATTTATTAATCAACTGCAAACAAAAGAAATATCATCGATGGGTTTGCATCACAGTGTTCTTGTAACCGCCGATGTCCTTCAAAGCTCAAGTCTTCAACTGCATGTAAAGTTTTGCTATAATACTGTATCAACAACTATACAGGGAACAGATATTTTCACTTCCTATGTAGCTGAAGACAGGACAGGAAATTACGTTGCAGCGCACATGACAGCTGGACTGTATAGTGTATACCAGAAGGAAACACATCACTGATAGTGCCAGACAAATTGGAAAACTGCTAAACGGAAGCAAACCATGCCTTTCGTGTACTGCAGTGTGAGTGTGTGTGTGAATGAGAGAGAGAGAGAGAGAGAGAGAGAGAGAGAGAGAGAGAGAGAGAGAGAGAGAGAGAGAGAGAGAGAGAGAGAGAGAGAGAGAGAGAAGAGAGAGAGAGAGAGATAGAGAGAGAGATGAGAGGAGAGAGAGAAAGAGGAGAGAGAGAGAGAGAGAGAGAGAGAGAGAGAGAGAGAGAATTTTTTTTTATTATTATAACTTGTAACAATTTAGCATTTACTTTCCTGTGTAAACCTCAAGAAATTCTTATTTTCCTATATATTGTAATATATTGTAATCAAACTCATACAGTGCTTATTACAATCAGGCTATTTTTTTCCTGTTCCTATACATATCACCATTAATTAATTATTTAGCAAAAACTCGCCATGCTATGTAAGAAAAATCTAAGTGCTAACCAATCTTTTTTTATATATTGCCAGCTTTGATGAAGTCACAATTCAATAACATTCCTCTTACTACAGTTCTAAGGATTTGTGTAGCACAATGTGAGTGTGATAGCTTCATGCCTTATAATCTCGCTATTTCACTGATTCAATCTTTATTGGAACTAGTGGTCAAAGACTATGTCCTTGTCTTCAACAAAACAACATGAATATATATATATATATATATTATATATATATATATATATAATATATATATGTATAGTATATTATATATATATATATATATATATATATATATATATGATATATATATATATATAATATATATATATAATAATATATATATAGTGTCTCCTCGTTAGCAGGTGGCATTAAGAGCCAGCATCGGGCCGCACACTAATAGGCTGCGTTGTTACGTCATCAGGTGTTCGCCTGTTCCAGTATGACGACCACATTCTTGGGTTCCTACTACGAGCACAAGGCTTATTAGACGCCATAAAAGTGTGTGGCACAGCTTTGTTTCTTCGCTACGGTGCACACACTGAAATATTACGTTTGTCACATGCATGAGACGGGAATGACATCTTTCCTGCGCTGCAAGGAAGGGAAGAAAATAAATCAGTGGAAATGAAATGTCAAGTCTTACGTTCCACGACACAGACGCGGCCCAAGGGAAATTCAACAGGTGTTTCAATTATTTTCTTTGACTGTGCGAAAAACTAATGACCGCCCAAATTTTTACTTGATTAAAAAACGAAATGAAAAAGAGGAAGAAATTTGAGTTATACTATATTAATACTATCTAAATACATTATATATATATATAAATATATATATATACAAAATATATATATATATATTATTATAATAAAAAATATATATATATATATAATATATATAATATAATATATATATATATATATATAAAATATATATATAATATATATATTTTATATATATATATACATATATATATATATATATTTTATTATGATATAGCTATATAATATTAAAGTGTATATATAATATATTAAAATATATTTATATATATATATTAATAAAATATAAAATTTTATATAATATATAATATTTATATTTTATATCAAATATATATTATTATATAAAATATTATATAAATATATTTATATATATATATATATCTATATATATATATAATATTTAAAATAATGTAATTTAATATAAATATATTTTATTTATAATATTATATATATATATAATCATTTATTGAAGTTTCCCTTTTCAATTTAATGATTTCTAAACTAGAGGGGGGGCCTCAGTAGAGGGCATACCTCGCCCTATATTTCATCAAATATACGTATATTATATATATTTAATAAAAATTATATATATATATTATTATATATATATATATTTATATATTATTTTAATTATATATATATATAATATATAATATATATGCACTCAGTTGAGGCATACCTCCCCGAATATTCATCATGGTTGCCAGGCAAAAGTTGTCATAGATTTCTCAAAATTAAAACAGTTCTTTTTTATACCACACTTGGTTACCGAGTTTGGTCCAATCTATGGTACTTTTCGAGAAATCGTACACTAACAAACAAAAGACAGACAGACAGACGACAGACAGACGACAGATCGGGGGTGAAAAAAAACCCCTCCAACTTCTTGGCGGGGGGGAATTATACTTTATAGACTAAAAGGAAACACACCACACATACACACACAACACCACACGGGTCTCCGTAGTGTAGAGTAGCACCTCGCCCCAAAAACGAAAATCAACCGAAAGTTCGATCCCGGGCGGAGCGGAGACAAAAAGGGTTGTTTCCTTAAAACCCGCGCCCTGTCCACCGCATAAATGGGTACCGGTTTTACCGGGGGGTTGGGGACCCCCCCCCCCGGGGTGTGCTTCGGCCAAACTAAGGGTGTGAAAGAATGTGAATGGAGTGGGGAAAACGAACATCAGGCCTGTAAAGTACAGCTAAGGGAATACACACAAAAACCCCACATACACATCCACACACTCATCTACCCATGTATATTGGCAGATTTCACCAGGGTTTTTTGATTTAAATAAATTTGTTTTTAATCACTGACTTAAATATAAAATTTTTTTAAATCACGGAAAAACCAAAACCTTATAATTATTTAAAAACGGGGGGGAAAGATCAATACATTTTTACTCAAATTTTCTTTGTATTTATTTTAAATGATTCTTTTTTTGATGGTTTTCTGGAAGTTTTCCCTTTTCATGCATCCAAATAAGTGACAAATCTTTTATAAATTTCAGAAATTTGGGAAAAAAGGGGTCTAATTAGATGTCTTTTTTCTTGTGTGTGTTATGTATTTGGAAAGCAGTCTAAAGTAAATGTCTCCTCTCTCCTCTCTCTCTCCCCTCTCTTCTCTCTCTCTCTCTCTCTCTCTCTCTCTCTCCTCTCTCTCTCTCTTTCCTTTTTCCTTTTTGGGGGGCTAGGGGGGAAGAGAGGGGGAGGGGGAGAGGAGAGAGAGAGAGAGGGGGAGAGAGAGAGAGAGGGAGAGGAGGGGGGAGAGGGAGGAAAGAGGAGGGGAGGAGAGAGAGAGAGGAGAGAGAGAGAGAGAAAAGAGAAATAATTTCATGAACGGTATGGCAGCAAATGACTGCAGATCTTTTTTTGGGAAGAAAACACGCCTTTTGAAAAATTGCTAATGGGGGTTTTATGGATTTTCCATCCATTGCTCCTAATATATATATTTTATATAATATATATATATATAATATTAATATATATATATATATATATATAAAAGTAATATAATTATTATATTTAATATTTTTAATATAATTTATATTTTTATATATATATATATTATATATATATATATATATATATATTATTTTATATATTAAATTTTTAATTATTATATATATATATATATAATATATATTATATATATATATAATAAAAATTTTAAAATATAATATATATATATATAATATATTATTTATATATATTTTATATATTATATAATAATATATTGGGGTGCCCGGGTTTGATTAGAAAAAATCAAATAAAAATTAACCCCAGCTGTTGGTTCCTTGTCAAAAAAGTGACCCCCAAAAAATTTTTTTCGTAAAAAATTGGGCTTTTTGGGTCGCGAAAAACAAATTTTTTGTGCTCCTCTAAGATTCGACCCTTATCTGCTTATGATCACTCTATCGTGTTAGAAGAGCCTGGGACGGGAAAAACAAATGTGAAATATTTTTATGTTTATTTAGTTTTTTATCCTACTCCAACCCTTTTCTTGATTTCCCCCTTCATTTCGTTTTCCGATTCTCGGTCGTCGAAAGGACGCGTCTCCCCTCTCCCCATCCCGCCTTTCCCGGTGATGCGGTCATCAAAGATGGCCCCCCGATCAGGTTCTGGGAAAAGGTCCCAAGAGGGGCCGCATGGACGTTCCGCGACCGACGCAACCCAAACGTCGCAGATTCCTTCACGCAGTGATGAAATCTAGGTTTTTCTTGGGTGCGTAGGGCGGAATCATTGCCTCATCCAGTTTTGCATAGACCCCTGGTCCAAAAAAACGAAAATCGACGGATCCCCCCCCAACTCCCGCCTGCTCCCTCCCGCTGGTCTGGAAAAGCATGATCTTAAGGTAGTGGGCCTTGGCCCTCCATCTAGCCGTGGAAACCCCAGGAGCACGGAAGGAGGGGACTCTCCTCCGAGGTAGGGCCCGCTGAGCGGAGGATTCTTTGGCTTCGCGTGGTGATTCCCACAGTCAACAAAAGTTCAAAGGGGCCGGCATTCGGCGGTGAGTTCTTGTCGGATGACAGAGCGGGCGGGGTCAGGGGCTGTTTTTTTTGGCTCTCTCAACGATGGCCAACCCTTCGGACCCCTTGAAAAAGGGGATGTTAGGGCCAAAGATGGACCCATGCAAGCCCGAAGACATCCTTCAACAACTTCCAGGATGTGGTGGCGGCATGCCAACCACACCAGGGGCTTCTCCTGACGTTCAATCCCCGTACACGCTCCCTTTAACATCCCCCTGTTGGCCGCGCGTGTCGAAGCCATTCCTGATGTTTCCCCCCAAGCTGCTTTCCGCCCAGCTTTAAGACGGGTTCCGCAAAAACTTTTTCCGTCCCGTCGGCAGACACGGAAACCCAGAAATTCCTCCCATCCTCCCGGGCACCAAAACGGCCACCCCCTCCTCCAATGACCCCTTCCTCCGCAGACTGGGTAAAACTTGCCGTCCCCAATGCAGGACCAAAGGGGTTCAGCTTGAAGGGGGGAGAATGGCAAACTCTTCGGGGTTTTACCTGGCCCGGGGACGACGAACGGGCCAGTATATTTCGATGTCGCGGCCCAGGCCATTTCAGCAGCGGGGTAGGGGGTGTCGCAGCACGGTTTAACAGATTGTCGCGCTCCCCAACAAAGGGGGCTCCTTTTGAGCTTTTCTCTTAAAAAAGTCGACGGCGGGACTTTATGGTGTCGGACTTTTAAGTGTCGTCCTCGGTTTTTTTCGTTTGGGCGTGGGAGTGTAGAAAACTCCAAAACCCGTCACGACAAGAGTGGATGACGAACACCGCGTCCTTCTTATTCATTCCCCTCCTTTGTCTTTACGTCGCTTCTCCTCAGTCGCTCGCTTCAGTTTCGTAACGCCAGCATGACAGCTCGCCCGGGCCCCCCCTTGGCCCCCCAAGAACGCCTTTTTTCCTCGGGATTTTGCTTCCATGGCCTTGGAAGCGCATGCGAACTGTCTTCGAGGTGTCTTGAAAATGCATCTCTTTATTTTTTCCGCTCTGCTTCCGTGATTGGATTTCGCCAAGGCGCCGTACCTCTACAGTTTGAGGATCTCTTCACCCCCGACACATCCGCGTCGAAGTTCCACGTCGCCCAAATTCCAAGACCTTTCCCGCGTTTTGAAGCTGCTGAGCAAAAAAACCTCCCTTTTGGATTGGGGAACAAAAACCCGGAGAACCTCGCTTCTCAAAGGAAGCGATTCCCCGGGGAAAGCGTGTTTTTGGACTTCCGAGCCATACCACGTCCCAATCTCTTTCAAAGCCATCACGTTAGATCTGGAAACACAAAGAGACCGAATACAGTTTTTTTATTTTTTCATCGATAAAAAATAATAGGTTAGCACATTTTTTATATGATGGAAAAACAAGGGATACGGCGGGACACCTTAAAAAACTAAGTTCAACACTAAGTAGTTTTTAATAAAATGTATGAGAAAAAAAACCCCACAAAAAAAAGGAACCCCGCGACAACGACCACGCGACAAATACCCCACCTCTGACCCGGCGAAAAATGAAAGAAATGCGCGACCAGTAAAAAAACGAAGAGGAAGCTGAAAATTTTCCTTTGTTGGAACTTTTCACGACAGGGAAAGGGGGAAAAGTTGGAGTGTTCCAAAACACTGGTTTTTTGGGACACCCATAATAAATTTTATAATATAAATTAAAATTTTATAATTTTATATATATATAATATATATATTATATTTTATATTATATATATAAAATAATATATATATTATAAATTTTATATAATATATTATTATATATATAAAATAATATATAATATTATATATACTATATCCCCCCCCCCTTGTCAATTTTTTGGGGGCGCCCACTGTCTGTGTTTTGGGGGTATGTTTCAGGGGATGGTGTGAAAAAAAATGTAGTAGCGGCGGAAATATACAGAGGGGGTGAGCAATTGGTGGTGGGGGTGGTGGTGGGGTTGGTGGGGGTGGTGGGGGTGGTTTGGGGGTGGTGGGGTGATGGGGGTGGTGATGGGGTGTGGTTGGGTGGTGGTGGTGTGATGGTGGTAGTGGTTGGGGGGAAGATGGTGGCAGTGGTGGCGATGGTGGTGGGGGTGGGGGCGAAGGTAGTGGTGGTGTGGCGATGGTGGTGGTGACGATGATGGTGGTGGTGGTGGTGGTGGTGGTGGTGGTAGTGGATGCGATGGTGATGGTGGTGGTGGTGATGGTGGTGGTGGTGTTGGTGGTGGTGGTAGAGGATGCGATGGTGGTGGTGGTAGTGTAGTGGATGCGATGGTGGTGGTGGTGGTGGGTAGTGGGATGCGATGGTGGTGGTGGTGTGGTGGTGGTGGTGGTGGTGGTGGTGGTGGTGTGGTGGTGCAATGGGTGGTAGGTCGAGTGGTGGCAGGGATGGTGGTGGTAGTGGTGCGATGTGGTGGTGCGATGGTGGGAGTGGTGGCGATGGTGGGAGTGGTGGCGATGGTGGGAGTGGTTGCGATGGTGGTGGTGGTGGTAGTAGTAGTGGTGGCGATGGTGGTACTCGTGGGGGCGATGGTGGGAGTGGTGACGATGGTGGTGGTGACGATGGTGGTGGTAGTGGATGCGATGGTGGTGGTGGTGGCGATGGTGGTGGTAGTGGATGCGATGGTGGTGGTGGTGGCGAAGGTGGTGGTATTGGTGGCGATGGCATTGGTGGTGGCGATGGTGGCGATAGTGGTGGTGGTAGTGGTGGCGATGGTGGTGGGAGTGGTGGGAATGGTGGTGGTGGACCGTGGTGGTTTATCTTCCACGTTATCGCACACCTGACGTGACGCGGCCTCCACACCCAGTTGCTGTTTTCGTAACAAGACATCTGTGCCCACTAACGGTATATTACTAGCACACAATAAGTAAACACAAATAAACCCCAAAAAAGACAAAACCACTAAAACATACAAGGGCAGAGAGAGTGTGACAACGATGTCAACTGGCTACCATTTTTTTCTAACTTTCCCCATTAACATCAATGTTGCAAGGCTTTATAGACCGCGCCACCATCAATCCTCCGCCAATGCTGGTGCCTTTAATCGACCCATTGCCCCCCTATAGTACTGCAGATAGGTGAATACATTGTGATTTTAATGATAGAAGCATGAAACTTGGTACACAGTTAGGGCATGCCTATGGGAAGATATTTGGCGATAGGGCCATTGGCGATTTGTCCTGTGACGCAATTGGCGGCCATTTTCCAAGATGGCCGTCATCAGCTGTTATAGCCCCTCTGAAATGTTTGCTAAACTCTATTGTAGTGATAGTAGAACTGATTTATTGGTATTATGTATATCTTATCAATAGTTTATATAAGTCTAGTATGGTAGATAATTCCAAATATAGTCTTTCTAGGAAATCAGTCAGTGCAAAGTCCACCGCAGACACAAAGTGCAGTGCACTGCAGAGCAGCGTTACGACAATTGCAGTGTCCTCTGCAGCCCTTCTTGCAACCACAACGTAAGAGTTCCCTACAAGCTTTCGTGGCTTCTGGTAGGGTTGTCCAGCATATTTCGTAGCCATCCTGGACCTTGTTCCACCCCCATTCAGTTGGAGATGGAAGCTCTGGAGCTGCGATCATCATCTGTGCCCAGCAGTGACCAGCGCGAGCCTGGTAGACAGCCCTCTTTGCTTTGGTATTGGTGGATCTTGTCTGACAAGAGGAGCAGGTGCGATAGTAGTGTAGGCCTTGGGCAGGCGTGCCATCGTCCCCTTAGTATCACTAGCACCATGTGTGGTGACAATTGCCCGATCATCTCCACTGAAGTTACTGTCTGGGTGTTGAAACAGAGATATACCAGTTCCATGGAATGAGTCATGTGCAGTAGTAGAGCTGGGGTTATGGTCAATGTTGTCAACTGCAGCTGTTGTGAAGAGACCACCTTTCAGCTTAGGAGGACATACAGCTTTCTCTATACTGTAGTGATGACAGATCTTGTTGCCTAGCTCATTTGAAATGTCCAACACACGGTCATATGAAATGTTCAGGCCCAGCTCATACAGATTGTCCACAATTCGCGCTTTCGAGTTTTTGTGTGAATCATCACGCCTAGGTAGATAGGCAAAGGTGTTTCCCGTTCCTGGCTGTGCCTGGTTGTACTTGTAGTCCGATTTTCCCGATGCCTTACCAAACTGTTGTGCATCAGTAGCTGCGAAATGGTGAGAACTGGTTGTGGCACTGCTGAGGAACTTGACTGTGCTTTGATGTTTGGTCCATTCAACACCATACAAACTAATGCCACAAGAGAAACTGGCACAGAATCTTCCTGAAATCTGGGTTCAAATTAACTACTGAATTGGTTTTTCATTTTGAAGATGTCTCTCCTCACTATGTTGGCAGCCCTGGCAAGATGAACAGCATCAATGTCAGCATCAGGCTCGCATACTTTGATCAATGCGGATCCAACATCTTCTTTGGCAATAAGGACCACATCTCTGCCTTGCTTATGAGCTGCCAAATCTGGAAAATAGCCCAATATTCTGTCTCTGAGCTTGTTGGAGTGGATGCGTCCTACTACCTCAATCCCAAGTAACTTAAGTCTAATGCTGTACAGGTTCACCAGGTCTTTGAGTTTGAAGACGGGTGCAGCTACAGCATCGTTTACGGGCATCTTCAATATAGTATACCAGTTCATCAAATGCAATGCCATGGTTCACGGTGTCCACATCAGACTCTTCAGATGTTCTTGTTTCTCTTGCTCTATTGCATAATGAGACCAGGCACGGTACATGGTATTGGACATCTTGTGCAACTAGGTCTCCTTCACTCAATTTGGCAATTAGTTGTCTGTCCTGCAATTTGAAGGCACATTGTTGGACACGGGCATCAACCCCGAATGTTGATGCTTTGCACAATGACCCTCCAGCTGGTGCAGGTTTGCCACAGAAGAAGCATGTTCCAATGGAAATACTTGTCTTTCCCAAACTTTGACGGGTGAACTTCTTATAGTCATCTGCATCATCTTCTATGGGTCTCTCTTTTCTCTGCACGCTGTAGTTTTGTTTTGTTATACCGAAGTCCACATGGGTCGTGCCACTTGGCTTTGTAATGCTGTAGTGTTGCCTCAATGCCCTCACCGTCATCAAGGCGTGATAGATTTAGAGTTCGTGGCAAACAACCAATCCTACTGAAAGCCACAAGAAGGTCAGCAATTGTCTTATAACCAGCTCCGTGTGTGCCACGTCTGGACTCAGCTGGACAGTGAAGCACCTCCGATGTTTCTTCCTGGCACAGAATACACTTGCTCCAGTCTGTTGTTAGACAAATTGTTGATGTACCAGGCTGTACAGGGTCCTCCACCTTGTAGATTTTCTCCATCGTTACACTGTTACACACCTGAAAGCCAAAACAACGATATGTTACACCAATTTTTCTTATAAACGCCCCTACTAAAATTACACAGATAGTGCTTTATGATAATCGAATAAGGATATAGGGTATTATCAACCATAGTTGACTTATATAAACTATTGCGAAGATGTACATAATACCAATAAATCAGTTCTCCTATCACTACAATGGAGCTTAGCTAACATTTCAGAGGGACTATAACAGCGGATGGCGGCCATCTTGGAAAATGGCCACCAATTGCGTCACAGGGCAAATCGCCAATGGCCCTATAGCCAAATATCTTCCCATAGGCATGCCCTAACTGTGTACCAAGTTTCATGCTTCTATCATCAAAGTCACAATTCAGCCAAATAATTCACATATCTGCTGTACTATAATACTACCCCTAACACCACGGTGACCCATACATGAATGAGTCCCAGGGGGAGATGCTCAAAGAGTTACGGGACCGTAAGTATTACCCTAGGGGGTTTTTAACTCGTAGCGCCTCTACGGGTGATGCTCAAACCGTTTTCTCACTTGTTACGGGACCGCGAGGCTAAGGGTGGTCCCGACCACCCTTAGCTCCCTAAGGGAGTGAAATTTGAAGCGACAAGACATCAACAAACAATAAAATACAATTTGTATCACTATATTTTATGTTTATTGTGTATTATAGAGCCATTTCATGCTTGCCTGTTTGAAATGTGATGTGTTTATTGCATCATTGACTCCATATATATCATATTTAACATACAATACCTACACTTGTAATAAATTCCTATTAGGGCAAACCTAATTAATATATTAAATATATATATCGGTCGACTTCTTGAATCAAAACGTATATTAACTGTTCATCATACAAGTTTGGCCGCTATAGTGATGCGTTGGTGGTGGTATCAAATGTCTGACGTACACACGCACACACACAAGCAAGGATATTATAAAGTTATACTATCCTTGCACACAAGTGTCACGTGTGTCAGAGTGAGGTGTTAGCCCCCCAGTGTATCTTGTCTGACCTTAAGAGCGAACGCCCAGTTCTCGTCCACTATAACAGAGTACCGCCGGATACGGCATGGCCACGGATACGGCAGGCCTCGGTACGGCGCCGGCAAGTGGTCCATAGATGCTAATTTCGGGCACGCGGGACTCGAACCTAGGATCAGCGCATCAAGGTATACCCTGGGTACGTCTCTGTAATATTCAGAGGGAGAATATTACGCTGAAAGGCTAATATGGCGGCAATGTATTATTATAACAGTCTGGCGGCATTTGAAGTG
Source organism: Chionoecetes opilio (assembly GCA_016584305.1). NCBI lineage: Eukaryota > Metazoa > Arthropoda > Malacostraca > Decapoda > Majidae > Chionoecetes > Chionoecetes opilio. Next base: position 11,639 of record JACEEZ010023232.1, read on the forward strand.
TCTTTAAATTTATTTTTGACAGCTGAGAGCAAGATGATTGGCTAGATAAGGCCGCGTCATGCGAGGCGCTGCTCTGTGATTGGTCAGCAGAATTTCCCCACACATATCCCTAGAATATCCCTAATATTTCCCACCCAGAGGCCACCGATAACCGTACGGGAGTGACGGCTCGGTACGAGCATCAACCTCAGCCCACCTTCGTAAGGTTATTGTAGCCATACACTCATAAGTTGTCCCTTACGAGGGATTTTCGAGCATCCCTGCCCAGGGTTGTCAGCACCGGTGGCGGCGCCCTGACAGCCCGCCAGGGGGGAGGTGAGGCGAATGCTCCTGCCCTCGCTAGCGTCTTCATAACAATGGCACGCCCTGCACGCAGCCCCGAGCCACTCACTCAACAATATTTACTCACAGATGATCGACACATGGAGGCATCTCGACACTCATCTGAGATAATAATAAGTTGAGTAATCATAAGACTATGTTCTTTTTTGTTTTTATCTTGACAGTGTAGCATTTTCAATCATTGCTTAATGGGTGTGAGATCGAAATTGTTGCTTGGCTAAAAAAAAAACTAATAAATATGGATAAACAAATCGAATTGGAAGAGAACATTTCAAATCACTTTGCTTACTATAATCTTCCTCCGTGATGTAACACTTTTTTGATATGCAAAGCAAGTACTTGTCGCCCGGAGCAATTGACCTCTTCTTCTGGTGTTCCTTGCTTCATGAAACAACAAAATACCAAGAACAGATCAAGCTTATTATCATCATTACAGTATTATTACTACTATTGAATTACCATCACCATCACTCATAATGATAATAGTAATTACAATAACGATAGCAAAAATGATAAAAGCAACAGGAAAAAGAACAACTATAATGATATATCAACAAAAGCAATGGAGTCGCTGTAATTGTCTTTGCATATTTGTTTGTCCAAAATTTTGTGATTTCCCATAGGTCCTATCATTACCATTGCTAAACCAATTACCATCCATCATTACCCATTAGTATAATCAAAGACTACTGTATACGTAGTCTTTGGTATAATCCAACCCCCATTGCCAGTCATGACTCACCGCCCCGCCCTCATTACATACAGCTCTTTACAACCATCTAGTGCAGTTCATTAGTTCATCACAAATGGTCCACCCTCAATGAACCACATCCCCCTATAACCAATTACCACATCCTGACACCATTTGTTACTCTATTGAACAAGTCTCATTCCCAGGCATCAAGTGATATTTTATCTAAACATCTACTACCACAACTACTACTACTACTACCACAATTATAACACTATTACTACTACTATCACTACCATTATTACTACTACTATCACTACTACTACTACTACTACTACTGCTACTACTATCATTACCACTACTGCCACTACTACTAATAATAATAATAAATAATGATAATAACAATAATAATAATAATACAACTACTACTACTACTCGAGACACACTCATTGTCTTGGGCGACTTCAATGCTACTACTGGCACTGTGAGAGATGGCTACGAGTTGTGTGTTGGTCCCCATGGCTCCGGTACCAGAAACACCAAACAGTTTTTGCTTCTGAATTTTGAAAAGTCCAGAAGGTTTGGAATTGCAGGTTCAGGGGTACGAGACCAGACTGCACCGCTGGACAGGTATAGAAATGCCGGAGGGGAGCTAAGGAGACGACCACATCCTCTTTTAGTACTCGTTTGGAGGGATCCTCCAGAATGGCAGGGTTTCCCGGATGCTGGTTCTTGGAACAGATCAAGACTTGTTGTTGCTACACTTAAGCTTCATGTCAATCCAGAAGAATTCAGAGGAACCAAACGTTTTTTCATCTTGAAAACGAAGGATTTGACAGTCCGAGTATGCGGGGGCATCTCAAACGGTTTGATGTGCTGGTGCCTCGGGGACCCCCTGAGAACTGGGATACCTTAAAACGTGAAACTCTACAGGCTCCCAAGGAGTGTTTTGGGAGAGCGCCCGGGGTAAAAGCGTGGTTTTGTCTCGACAGACGCTGGAGAAAATCGAGGAGAGTCGCGCTGCCAGGCTGGCTGGGAACGGGACCAGCACGGGCTCTTCACGCCGGACTAAACCCTCCTGAGGAGGGGGGACAAGGAGGAGGTAGTCAGGAGTTCGTGGGTGCGAGGGTCATTTGAACGCTAATGCCTCCGACCCGCCTACCGAGCCTGAAGAAGCTCCGTTCCAAGTCTCCTTTCGGGCGAGTGCTTTTCGAACAGCAGTGGGCGCCTCGTGTCGGACAGGGGAGGGGCAGATGGCTCTTTGGGGGCTGATATTTTTGGGCAGGTTCACGGTGGACCCCCCAAAATGAGCGTTCACACCAGGGGTTTACAGGCGTGGATGCCGATCCCCCTTTGACGAAACCGACCTCTCTTGACGAAGTCAGAGAGCTGTACCAAAGTTGAAGGGGGGAAAAAGGCAGCTGGTGTTTTTTAAATCAGTGCGGAAGCTCCCCAAAGCTGGGGGTGAGGCCATGATCCCCCGGGTTTCATTTCTGTCCTGATGCTGTGTGGCAATCAGGTACCATTCCTCCGACTGGAAAAAAGGGGCTGGTGTCCCTATCTGGAAAGGGAAAGGGGAGTAGGACGCAACAATACCGCGGATTACACGCTCGCGTACCCCGGCAAGTGCTTGCCCCCCTATTTCTGACAAATTCGCAGTCATCTGGGAAGCACAAAACCCAGCAGTCGGGTTTCACGCCTGGTAGGAAACAAAGGACCCTAATCCCAGGCTTCGTGTCCCGGTGAACGCCGACGTGAGTTTCGAAGGGGATGCTTTACCTATGTTGATCTCAAGAAGGCGTTTGACTCAGTGCATCGTGAGTCACTTGGGGGTTTCTTTCGACTTTGAGGGATTTCCGAAGGACTATTGGTTTGATAACTGGTCTGTATTCTGGGCTGAGAGTGCTGTGAAGTGGGGGGAGGGGTTCCATTCTTTCCTGTGAATACGGATGAGGCAAGGGTGCGCCCCTTTCCCCTCACTTTTCAAAGCTTGTAGGGGCTGGGTATTTGGGCAAGGTTGGAAACAAAGTGATTTGGGACATCCCTTCGGGAACACCAAGATCACTGTCTTTTTTTTTGCCGAATGCAAATCTTTGCGAGTCGCGGGGGGGTCCTGGTGATGGCTTCCCCAGGCACTGCACAGGAGGCAAAGCCTTTTGGGGCTTTAGGTCTCCTGGCTCAAAAACCAAGGGCCAGCTATTTGGATACTTACTAGTGAAGCAGTACAGTCTTTTCATGGTGTGGCTAGGACATTTAGATCTTGGAAAATTTTTAAAACCTTTGGAGCGCAGTCCCTAATGACGGGGGTCACGTCAAGAAGTCTTACGGGGGTTGGCATAGCCCCCGGGTTAGGGAACGCTAGCGGGAGTATTTGGCGTTGTCGGGACTGTGCAGGAGGGCAAAAAATCCGGGTCTTCAAATCGCTTGTGATCCTGTCTTACTCAGGTTTTTGGGGAAAATGGACACTAAAAGGCTTGAAGAGAAAAAATGCCTTTGGTAATAAGGTCTTCGCAGAATCAGGGGTATCTTGGGTGATTTCTGTCAAATCAGCGATTGCACCGTGAGACTGAATCGAGGCCTATTACCTGCATAGTCCGTCAGCGCCAAACTTCGGCTATATGGCAAAGTGGGACGTACCCGAAAACCGATCCTTCCCCCCTCGGGGGTTTTATCTGTAAAAGACAATCCGGGGTGGAGGAGGCCCAAGGGGGCGCCCACAAGGTCGTGGCTGGGGTTGTTTTTTCTTGTCGGAGCGCTTGGTAGGGGAAAAGGGCCGCTGGGAAATCCGCGTGGTGACCCCCCGGGAGTGGGTCGTAGGGGGGGCGAGGCGACGCGCCCCCCGGCGTATCCCCCCAAGATTGATTGATTTATATACTATAATAATAAAAATTAAAAAATATATACTAATATACTACTCACACCTTATTACTACTATACTACTACTATATACTATAACACTACTACTACTACTATTTTGGGGGGAAAAAAAAAAAACGTTATGACCTCCAATGGGAGAATAAGCAGCAGCGAGCAGTAACAGCAAACCCTATTAGTACGGTGGGTTTTCGCAGCAGTAGTACTGTTATGTTAAGCTGGGGTGGACCAAAAACCCCCCACCACACCACCAAACCCCCACCACCCCGCACGCCCACACCACCACCCCAGCACCCACCCACACCCCCACCACCACCACCACGCACCACCCCCACCACCACCACCACGCACCACGCCCCACACACACACACACACACCACAACACACACACACACAACACACACACAAAAAACACACACACAACACACACCCCACACACACACACACACACACACAACACACACACACACACACACACACACACACACACCACAAAACACACACACACACACCACACACCACACACACACAAACACACCACACACACAACACACACACACACACACCACACACACACCACACACACACACACACAACACACACACACACACACACACACCCCAACACACACACACACAACACACACACACACACACACACACCACACACACACACCCACACACCCCACACACACACACACCCCACACACACACACACACACACACACCACACACACACACACACACACACACACACAAAGAAAAAAAGAAAAAAACACCAGAGCCGGCCCGAGACATAAGCGAACTAAGCCCTTAGGCTGCTTTGGACTCCCAAGCTCCTAGGGGGCTAAGGGGTAAAGATTCGTTTTATCGCCCCTGCCTTATCACGCTTACTACCTTATGAAGGACTAAACTTTTATCATAGACGTCCTCTGCTAACCTTCAAACCTCTTGGCAAGTTGTTACTTTGGTCAAAATCACGGACAAATTTATCTAATAAGAATAAATAAGTTGCTACCCCGCCGTCGCCATCAGCGCAAGCGCAGTCTAGACCGCGGGACGGGCGCCTCTGCTACCCCTCCCTCACGACAGCAGCGAAGGTAGGTTGGGTTAAGGTTAAGGTTAGGTTTAGTTTTATTTTAACTAAACTAAACCTAACCTTAACCATAACCATAACCTTAACCTTAACCTTAACCTTAACCTCAACCATAACCTAACCTAGCCTGGCTGCTATACGTGAGGGAGGGGTTGGCCCGCGGTCTTTGACTTGTGCTGATGGCGACGGCGGAGTTGCACCTATTTATTCTTATTATATAATTTTTTCCAGTGATTTTGACCAAAGTAACAGTTTGCCAAGAGGTTTGAAGGTTAGTAGAAGACGTGTATGACACAATATCAGTCCTTCATAAGGTAGTAAGCAAGATATGGCAGGGGCGATAAAGCTAATTTTAACCGGCTCAAGGGCCCAATCTCTTAGGGTAGAGATCCAGAGGGGCCATGAATCTCCTGAGGGGGCCTACAATATAGGACGAAGAAACTGTAACTATTATAGGTAGATAGAATCTGCCAGATTCACCAGAAAAAATAATAATAAGAAAAAGTTGGTCAACTGTAAAACAAATATGGGCCTATTCCACTGCTCCTAAAATTAAAAAGTTTAATATTAAGAATGATATTTTTCTATATGTATATTGAAAGAAGCCTGATTATGGAAAACATGTAACTGTACCATAACAATCAGGGCCGGATTATGACCTTTTGGGGCCCCTAGGCTAATTAAATTGTGGGCCCCCTCAGACGGAGCCACCCTCTAACGCGCCCGCACCCCAATTTTTTTTACATTGTATAGCAAAATAAGTGAGCTGAAAAACAAAATATACGTTACATTCACTAATAAGTGTTTTACTGTGTTTAGCACGATGATAAACAAACATGGACTGGGGCCCCATGATTACGCTAGGGCCCCAAAAACGGGGGCCCTTTATCTCAAATAAAGGCCTCGAACAGAGGCCCTTTATCTCAAATAAAGGGCATCCAACAGGGGCCCTTTATCTTAAATTATTTGTAATTTTATTTTAAGTTAAATGAATTATTCAGCAATGCAAAACATCATTTAAAAAATAAATTATATTAGGAAATCTTTTAGCAGGGAGCCCAGGTTTGGGGCCCCCAAGCTTGAGGGGCCCTAGGCTGCAGCCTATACTAGCCTATAGGATAATCCGGGTCTGATAACAATACTATCCATCCACGCATTGGGACAAATTTTTGTTTTATCCTTCTTTAATCAACGAAGCTTATTTACCATCGATGTATAGTAGTTTATACAACAAAACAACAAACAACTTATAATGCCCTACTATAATGATGTGTCAGTCAGTTATCACTTCAAACAAATATAATTTCATGCATAACTATTACTATTAGATTAAAACTATTATCAATGGAAGTGTAACTAGTATTATAGTTTCTATACAGAATATTTTGATGTAATTAACATCAAAGGAACCAGCGTATTTTTAGAAATCTTTTATAAATATAATTATTATATATGTGATATATATTAATTATACTCATAGTTTCCTGCTATCTTTCGTCCGTGGGAACCATGTCTAGCTTGTATTCACAACGCTTGATCCAAGTAGGCCAAAGGAATGTTGTATGGAATCAGAATTGTGCGTGTAATCCCATTAATTCAAGAATCAACAAAGAGACAACACCTTCCCCGAGATAGAAAAGGAACAGAGCCAGGGAGGTGGAGAAGACCTCGGACATCGACGCTCAAACACGCTCTGCTCACATCGCCCCATCCGACACTCCCTGGTTGTGCTCAAGATTCATGTACTTGGTTTTAATCTCTCGCTCCTTACTGACTCTAATAAATGTGTACAAAGACTGGAAGTACCAATTGTACTCTACAGATAAGTCTCTACAATATACCGACTTTATAAATGGTGACATAAGCGGTGGTGACTGATTTTATCAGTCCCCCCCCCCCACCCCCTTACGTATAACACTATACCCAGTGTTATACTTACCCCCACGCAGTCTACTCAGGCCAAAACTACAAGCACGAGCCAGCCAGTCGACCTTACAAGTACTTCTACTTCTACTACTACAATCAACTCCTACAAGCCGCAACAGATCTAAAATCATAGATCTACAGAATTGCCTACAGCCCCACGAGCAATTCACCTGCAACTGCTATATCTACAAGTACTAAACAATCAACAACCATCTCTACAAGCCAGTACTAACTACCTACAAGAATCTACGAGTCACAAGCAACTACGGAGTGAGAGAGACTGACACAACCCTTCTCATGCTTCATCAGCGCATTCCGCAGTCACAAGGTTCGACGCGTCAACTCCTGCCACCCACCTCGCTGCCAGGCACGATCATCTCAGCTCTACGGCTCTAATTATCTTCCGCCCCGAATACGAAATCTTCTCATCATGGCCCACCGCAACTCAAGCAACACAATAATCAAGCCACCATCAACTTAATACCCTCAAGGCGACGAGGCAACACAACACCCTCACCCCCCGGACAGGAACCAAACAACCCCCCTAACACCTCTTATGGTTCCTGAGCGTATAACCGCTTACTAGCCCCCCACCCTGCAAAACACCTCCATGCCGCCCCGCGCCTTGAACCCCACCACAGCCACTACTTGCTTACCACCACCCAGTCCTCACCTGTAGGACTTAAAAGCGCGTGCACACTACACAACTGTCTGAGTAATTTAATTATTATTTCTTATTTTGTGTAGGTCTAATATGTTATTTTTTTTCTAAGGTGAACTCTTTACCAGGTTTTGTATGTATACAGCGACTGTATACATCGTCATCCTGGCACCCACCACCTGTGGGTTGATCCCTCTTTCACTACCAGGAGGTAACAAGGCCCTCACCTAATCATTCACCTATGCTAGTAGCAAACAGCTAAGTATTTATACAGTTTTTTGGCAGTTTATACAGTGGAGTATTACACAAGTGTTACATTATCTTTACATTACTTATTGTCTCACACAGTGACGTTCACATCTACAACACACATTTACGGACAATTTTAAACGTAATGAAATATTATAGTGCCATTTTTAACATAGTTTTACATTTAATTTACAATGGCTACGTACAGTAATCCTTTCATGACCTCAGTCGAGCACTTAAATCATGGTGCCAACATCAAACAGACATCTTATCCCTCATATTATAGGCGAAGTTTGGCTAGGACGCATTCTTCTCACAACTTTTCCTACACACAAGGTACGAGGTAGATATTCTTCTTGCTATAAGCAACATAAGCATTACACTCCAACCGTATCAGGTGAAGCACGACGTTTATCAACGTTATAATAGCTATAATTACGCACTGTAAAAGCCTATTTTGTGTATTTTGTAAGTTCCAGGACATACTCTTTCACATGTAGATCAATAGACTACAACGATACGTACTTTACAGAAACAGTATTGTGTATATCCAATCCTGGAGTCATAACTCTGACAATGCCGTTATTGAGTACGCAGACACGCCACGCATTCCCTCCCGCCGACGGAGGAAGGTTTAAGGCACAATACACAACGGCCCCTGACGTACACCTGTTTTTCATGGTGACGCACACAATGAGACTGTATGCAGGATCCCCAAAAGTTAACATATAGATCAATATTTTCCTTTACCATGCCAGACAAGGTTAAGCCTATCATTACAGCTCATACTACCGAACAAACATTTACAGGGTAACTTCGTAGTGACATTACTGCAATGATGAATCGCTTAGATGAGATAGTTATAGGTACATCTACTTTATATGAAGTTCTCCACTGTACCTGTCATTCAACAAAGCAAGCAATTAACTGCTTTTTATGGACCCAGTGCAGGAGCAAATATTATGGACATAGTACACTGAATGTATTACTATGAAATCGAAATCTGTCCTATTCTTAGAACCTCCGTCATCAGACTTACAGGTTTTAGAATAGCAGAAATTCCTGGCATTGGTAAAGTATGGCTTCCCTTAAAATTGAGGAATTCGTGCCTGCAACCTCACCCCTATCTGTATTATCCATATTTTAACAAGGGATTATCATTCCCTTGTCTGACCTCCCTGATAGTATTTCAACAATGGCTAGATGAATGCTGAAGTTTGTCCCGCACTTACACGGGATTAGGTTTATGGAACATATATACCGCGAAGTCAAAATCCTTCCCCAGTGCTACATTTAGTTCTGCAATATGCAAAGCTCCTGAAATTAACGTAAATGTAATAATAGCGTGCCCGAGCGGCCATCAAGGTGACAGCTCACAGTGTAATAGAATTCACTGAGTAAACCTGAACTGATTCCTGTTCTACCCTACTGTTCTCTGTCCCTTCGCAGATTCTGAGACACACCGTGCCTGTTTTAGTGGAAGACGTTTCACTAAATGGTCGCGAATCTCTTTGTGGTATCTTCGAAACTTGCAGTGTGAATGATGATTGCGAAGCTATATGTTTGAGTGAATCAGTACGTGTGAATTCAATTTTTCTGGATCACGGGGGTTGTGCAGTGTTAATACCAAGGCATTGCTAAAATGACATTTTCCCCCATAATAAGTCACGGGGCGTGCACTCCTAAAAGCTGCACATAGGAACGTACTTGGCTGATTTTGTAATCACCCCATCTGCAGTTGTCTGATTGCGACTTTGCCTGTAGTTCCCATTTTATCAACTGGTGACCCTGCAACTGGATCATGCACAGTGTGTACAGAAGCACTCATCCTTCCTTAAGTATATGGATTTTCCAGATCAAAGCAGCACTATTGCCGTACTAACGGCAAATCATGACACAATTGCCCTAGACAAGGTGATTCTTTAGGTAAGACAACCTTATAACACAATCACATTCCTTGCTCCTGCTACACAACCTATCTACATTCCAAGCATATAGTTTACCCACTCACAAGGTCTATACTTGATGGCATGGTAGAAATGTTAGAGGATATGTTATTGAACCATCACCAGCCCATGGAATTTGTCCATTATTTTGGGAATCCCTAAGAAACAGGCGATTGGCGACCGGTCGTAGACTATCGGCGCCTCAATGATGTTTTCAAGTAACCAGGTATCCTCTACCAGTATTGCAAGGATGTTCTGATGTCCTAGGTCCTGATAAGAAAAGGGTTCTCATACACTGACCTGTCAGTGGATCTGGGCAGGTTCCCAGTAGAGAGGTATCTAAGACCTCACAGCGTTTCAGTACTCCTGGGGCCATTCGCCTTTCAAAAAGCTACCATTTGGAATGCAGGCGCACCATTAGCTTTTTAAGTTATTAAATCAACACTGTTTTCTCGTAATTACTAGGAGATACAGTTTTTGCATTCCTGTACGACATAATTAATTTTGTACCCCCGACACAACTCTCACCTAGTAACGAACACTAGACAGGGTACTTTTCTAAACTTAAAGATGCCTAATTTGAAGGTTAAACTACAAAATGTTTTCCTTCATGAAGAAACAACTTTCTTTCTTGGGTCATTTTTTTGGATGCCACAGGCTTACACACTACCACGTCCTAGGTACTGCAAAGATAATTTTCCAACCCCTAAGAATGTCAAAGCCCTCAGAGTTTTTGGGCCTCTTGTTTTTTACCAGACAATTTATCATGGATTATTCACGAATTGCAATTCCCTACACATCTCTTAAGAAAGATGTAGTCTAATTTCATGGGAATCTCCCACAAGAAAGCAAGCATTTTCCTAGATTAAAGGCATTGTTTTGTGTGATGCTCCGTCCTTGCTTACCCAGAGTATACACGTCAGTTACAACTCTTCACTGATGCATCAGATGTAGGCCTTGTGCTGTGTGCTGATGCAGAAGGATGATAGAGTAAATGGCATGCATTAGCTTTATCCCTGCAACACTCTTAATCCTGCAGAGCGTAACTATTCAACCACCCATAGGCAGCTCTGGCGGTCGTATGGTCTTTGAAGCATTTCAAATCTGTAATTTTATGGGTATAAACATATCTTTGTTAAAACGACCATGCACCTGTAGTAGAATTATTCAATTTCAAAGGACTGTCGGCAAATTAGCACCGTTGGCGCCTGACGATCTAGACTTCCCACCCAAATTTGAGTATCTGCCAGGCACAGTCAATTTCGTTGCTGATTCATTATCACGAAATATTGCCCACTTTTACCGCAACACTTGAACCATCTCAAAACATGAAACCCTATCGCTATTCCCACATTGAAGAGGAACAGCGAATGATTCCTTCTGCGCTCCCATCATTTACTACTTGGAGTCAGTGATGATACACAATTGCCAAAATTACCTCGTCCCACTTACTGAGTTTAGCTAATACAATACAACCTTTTGGTGCGAGATAACCTATCTCACGACCAGGACAGGACTAACGCCAGGTTACACAGCTGATGTCCCTTCTACACTTTACCAGATTTCTTTCCCTTTTTACATGATTCTAAGCCTTGCAGGTCACCCAGGGGAAGATAGATTGTTTTGCAACCAAGCACGTTTGAAATACTTTTGCATTCATGCGCCGAGATATTTTTTGGCGCCATAGATAATGTCAGCCCTGCGCTGAAACAAAGGGTTCAGTTTGGAAACCTGCCCCTATGCTACCATTATCCCACACCTGAAAGGACCTTGGGAGCATAGCCATAGACTTTGCTAAACTCCCCCTAACAGAATCTGGTTCTCGATAACTTATTAGTAGCCATAGATCATTTTTCAAGATTTTCGGTGTGGGTACCACCTGAAAGACAAAACGGCTCGAACAGTTGCAAAAGCACTTAGGATGAAGTTTTCTTTTCTTTAAATTCAATACACCATCCACATTGCTCTCGGACAATGTACCTGGAGTTTAAAACATCAAATTCTAACTGAAATTTTGCAACTCTTCACCATAAAATAAATGTACATAACTAAGTTATCACCCTAGCAGCAACGGCATGTCGAAAGACAAATAGGGAAGATTATTCAACTATTACATCTTTGGCACAACCATACAGTTCACATTGGGATGAGTGGATGCCTCAAGTGATGCCACCCTTAACTCTTCATTACACAAATCTATTGTGAAACACCTCCCTTTTCGTTGTCTTTTTGGGCAAGACAAAAGAACCTGTTACCTTACACTCTTCTAGAGCAAGGTTCAAACGCCAATATATAATTTTAGATGACTACGTTACGGTATAGTAGCTGATTTTTCTAGAAATTACAAGCGTGTAACAGACGCTTTGACTTGTCCAAAGGAAGAAAAAACATGATTTAAATACCAACGCCCATACACAGCATAAAAGCCATTGTCTATAGGTGATGTAGTATATTTTTCAGGTGCAAAATGACGTCCCAAAGTTAGATCCACTTTGAAGGACCTTACAGGGTCATTGCTATTGAACATGGGCATAAATAACAATACAACACAGTTTAAGTACCATGCAAAAGACAGTCCATATAGACCAGGGTTTAAGCGCGTAGCTAGAGGATTGGATTCCAGGGTGAGATTTCACCCACCCTAATGTTGATTATCAGACACACCAGTAGTTGTTGATGACACCTCACAGCTACAATGATTATCGTCAAAACTGAGGTCACACACGCAGCGGCAGTATGTTCTTCCATTCCATACATTCCATTCCTTTTTTTTTTATATTCATTCAGTTGATTTAGATTTATCTAATTGTATGTTTTACTTTTGTAAGAAATGTCTACTCACGCTCGCGCTGGTTCGCATTTGTTGTGTATTACCTCCTGCAAAACTGCTCTCCACAAATGGTATTAACTCTTTGTAGGTGACGAAATTGTAATGATGACAAGTCCGCCAAGGTGCCTTGCTTCTGACGCAAGGAAAAATTCTCATGTATAAGATGTGTTGAATTTGTAGATGCCTCTTGTGGATGAAGTGTTGTAACAGCGAAGTTACTCATGTTTAATAATCGCTTGGAAATGTGTCAAATGTTCATCCTCCGCGTGACGAGGAGATCCGATTCAGTGGATTACTTCCTGTGATATTGTTTCCAAATTTGAGCCCATGTTTAGCCATGCTTTCATGAATCTGGGATATGCCCAAATCTCTTTGCGTAAACTTTCGACTTGTTCCCGTCCGAGACTGTTCCTATCGGAAGACATCATATTAGGAAACGGGCTTTTTTGACCTCGGAGGTGGTCATCTGGTGTTGTATTCCGGTCTGGCTATGGGAATCAGATGTTAAAAAACATAGGAATACTATGAGTCAAGGTTAAAGAGACCCTTAATGCCCACGGTCGGGTGCTCTTCAGCAGAACGTAAATCATAAAAGAAACTTTTGCACTCAGAATCATATCGTTAGGTTAACGACTTGGTGAACTCCACTAACCAGCTCGCCTTGAGCAGTCAAGCACATTGGAAATTTCGTTAACGTTGGCTAACGAAATTCAGCGTTACAGTCTGTTTGATGATCTGGCAAGTGATGTGTCATAGTTTTTCAATGTTCCTCATTCAAGCATCGCAGGGAATTGTGAGCGAAAATCTGTTGACTGCCACGAACAATTGTTGGATGCCATTAACGGGCACGGACCAACTTGTCTCTAATTCCCACTGTTTCCTTGGTGACAAATTGGAATTGTATTACCATTGCTGGGGCTAACTTTAACCCATAGATGGATTGTGTTGTCAATATTCCTTGTCAAGCACATTAAGTTTTACTGTTTTTAAGTTTTTGCCCTTCCCACAGTATGAATGGTTCTCTGTTCACTGTGACTTACTAAGAAGTAATTTCTAATCTCAGAGAATCATGCATGTATCTCAACTATCTTCATCTACGGTCTTGGGCAGAATGTCCATGCGTCATATTATCATTTACCTTATGCCCTGCTTATCTTTAACAATTCTAGATGCCTCTAACGGCTCCATTCAATTGCCTTAATACGGAATGCCTTCGTTCCCAGTTTTTGTTCTTTCAGTCCTTTGGAGGACACTAAGATCTTACATCAACCATGTTCATCCTTGCAGTTTTTCTGTTTTCTAGATCCACCTCGGTGACAAGTCTCCTGTCCTGATTATTACCAGTAAATGTCATGGTTAAAGACGCTTATGTGGCTCATGACTCGTGCCTGTCGACTATCCACTCTGGTAATTACACTTCCCAGTAGACATCCAACAAGGGTTTAACTAATATTTTCTTTTTCAATACTGCACCCAATTTCCCTGCCATCTGTTTTTCCACTTCGCAACTGTAAAATCACTTCAGAAAATTGAACTTATTGCGTATATTACTGACGCGCTACCGGACTTGGAGTGGGCCTACGCTTTCACCCCCCATTCTTTATTCCAATGTCCCTTCCCCTGTTCCTCATACTTATTTCAATCCATTGTATTTTTCTATTGTCATAATGCGCAATCGACGTTATTTTATTGGAACTGCAGGCATTTGTACAGGTCGCCGAGTCCCTCTGTCATAGACTGTCATACTTATATTAGTAATATCTTCATGTTTCTTTTTAGAATTTTTAATGTCTACTTTGATAGTTTTAGAGTTTTTTTTTTCTATATGTATTGTAATATGTATATAGTTTTTTTTTGTGTATTAGATAGAATTATTAAGCTCTTTTTGTCTTATCATCCTCCTCCTTGTTATACCTAATTTTGGGGACACAAATTTTTAGCGTCCCGAGCAATGGTCAGTCAGTTATCACTTCAAACAATAATTTCATGCATAACTATTACCATTAGATTAAACTATTATCAATGGAGTGTAACTAGTATTCTAGTTTCTATAACAGAATTTTGATGTAATTAACATCAAAGGACCAGCGTATTTTTAGAAATCTTATAAACATATAATTTATATATATATGTGGTCTAGATATAATTATAGCCTCATAGTTTTTCCTGCTATCTTTCGTCCTGGAACCATGTCCTAGCTTGTATTCACACGCTTGATCCAAATAGGCCAAAGGGACTGTTGTAGGAATCAGCATTGTGCGTGTTTAATCCCATTATTCCAAGATCCAAAAGGAGACAACACACTTCCACCGAGGATAGAAAAGGGAACAAAGCCCAGGGAGGGGGAGACAGGACCTCGGACATCGACGCTACAACCGCTCTGCTCACCTCGCCCCATCCGCACTCCTGGTTGTGCTCACAGGACTTCAGTGTACTTGTTGTAATCTCTACGCTCCTTAATGGACTCTAAATAAATGTGTACAAAGCTGGCAGTACCAATTTAAACTCATACCAGATATCTCTCATATATCGACTTATAGATGCCCTTTAATGCATATCAAGAGTGCTCAGAACGTCCACTGTGAGTTTAGATCGCCCACTCCACGTAAAGAAAGAGAAAGAAACTAAGAGAATAAGAGAAGGCAACTAATGGACCTGATTACTCACACCTAAAAACACGGAGTTTTGGTGAATCTTGGATGCAATATAAGCTACATCACTGTACCTCATATTCTTTTGCTTAAAAAAATGCACATGAATGAGATATATGCAGTTTTTGGGGGCCAAATTTGACGTGGACGCGGAACGCGCTGTGATTGGTTGTGACGTAGACGCGCATAAACAAGTCCCGCTTCATTCTCTACCGCTTCTCGCTATATAGCATTGGACAAGAAACCACTATGTTTGTTTTGTGCCAATCTTGCTAAAACACCACGATTAAAACAGTGGCGGATTTAAGGGGGGACCGAGTATGGAGGCCATGGCCTAGGCCCCGCTCCCGCAGGGCCCGCACACAAAGAGAAAAAAAATGTTTTTCAATGAAAATCTTAATGCTGGACATTTCTTATTTGCTCGAACACTGTTATAATTGGCATGTAACCATAATATGCCACAATTAGTACGCAACTAAGGTAAATATGGGTGGAAAAGTTTCAATTAACTATTGGAAATCTGAACCACATTTGGACAATTCTTAGAGTCATTTCCCGCCCTTATTAGTGGTTTTATTTTCTCCAAGACCTTCACAAATCCATCCAGATACCTCTAAACGTAATATAAAGTGGGGGAAGATAAAAAAAAAAAAAAAATACTAACCTAACCTAACATGGTAAAAAAAATTTTAGTCCCTGTCCACCCTTATAGCTCGTTTTGGAAGGTTATTGGGTTAGGTTGTAGTGAGTTAGGTTAGAAATTTCATTTTGGGGGGTCCATGGCGGGGGTAATGTGGGGGGGGGAGCGTTGAGGGGGCATCTCTTACCCACTTTATAATTACGTTTTTAGAGGTATCTGAAGGTGTCTGTGAAGGTTCTGGAGAAAAGAAACACTAATAAGGGCGGAAAGGACTGGAATTTTTACCACACATTTTCATTCATGGGCCCCGCACTCCCACCGGCCTAGGGCCCCGCACACCATAAATCCGCCCCTGATTAAAACACCAGTGTTCATATCTGTGTCCAAAGACAAGAAAAAAAGTAAACAGTGGTGGATGTCTACTATAGGCGTGATTCCCCTGAGGGAACACACATGTTACTCGTGTGTGTGTGTGTGTGTGTGTGCGTGTGTGTGTGAGTGACACTGCGTGTGTGTAGTATACATAGTACTACGGATTGGTGATTGGTGTTTGTCTGTGTATGCAGTGATGAAGTAACAAACGCCTACACACACACATGCACACACACATACACAACACACGCGGCGTTGTGTTATTGTGACAATGCTGTGGGCACGGGAAGCATCCAAAAGCACATATCATAAGAAAATAAGGAAGCTACAAGAGGCCGTGAGACCTACACGAGGTAGTTCCTGTAGTGAGTGTGAATTTCCCCTTCATCTAAGGCCCTAGGCGATTCATGTACGTACTCTTGACGAACTCATAGAAAAACAGGTATAGAGTGAGAGCGCCTTCCACCCACACACACACACACATCTGATCAAGGGAACACGTACTGCGCCATCTACACACACATATATATATATATATATATATATATATATATATATATATATATATATATATATATATTATATATATATATATATATATATATATATATATATATATAATATATATATATATATATATATATATATATATATGTGTGTGTGTGTGTGCGTGTGCGTGGAAGGTGCAGTGTGCTCTTGATCAAGATGTGTGTGTGTGTGTTGGTGGAAGGCGCTCTCATTCTACCTGTTCTTCTGAGTTCGTCTATGATGTGTGTGTGTGTGTTGGTGGAAGGCGCTCTCATTCTACCTGTTCTTCTATGAGTTCGTCTATGATGTGTGTGTGTTGGTGGAAGGCGCTCTCATTCTACCTGTTCTTCTATGAGTTCGTCTATGATGTGTGTGTTGGTGGAAGGCGCTCTACCTGTTGTTCTATGAGTTCGTCTATGATGTGTGTGTGTGTGTGTAGGTGGAAGGCGCTCTCATTCTACCTGTTCTTATATGACTTCGTCTATCTGTCTAGCTGTAGGCTACATGTCATTGTAGGTTCATTTGAGCTCTTTGTAAGGAGTTGCGATGCCTAAAGTCATCACTTGCCTGTTGTCATGGGTCACTGGTCCCTGTCTAATCACTTCTTCCTTATAAACTACAACTTATATATTCACAAACATAGTGAAAACCTATCACAAAACTTGAAGGAGGATTATTGGCCATATTGCGGTAGTAGGGGTAATGCAAGTTAATGTTAATGTGGTGCGGCCCACTGCGGCCGCTTGACAACCCTGCGTTGTTGTCGTCACAGCATGGCGCCGGTCGTTTTGGGGCGCACAAATTTTCCTCCACTTAAAATGGCTATCATCAAAAATACTGTTCACATCGAAAATTCAGCATCACTGCCCTACTATACGAGTCTTGAAGATTTCCAATCTTTCGTTACCTCAAGTTGAGTAAATGGGTCCATTAAAAACCCAGACAGCAAGAAGCAACATAAATATTATAAGGGAGTGCCGTTGAAAAAGGCCAAACTCCCGACCAAGTCCAACAACTGAACTAAACGTAAACAAAAGATTGTCGCCGCCCTCAAACTAGAGATAAGGGCTCATAGTGTTCCCCAAGGGATCCTCGCACCCCTAAAACAAGAACAAGAAGAACTAGAGATACCCTACCTCAAACCAGCACCAAAACCCCACAACAACCACAGTGCTACGTACTTCTCTTCAACCCAGGCATATTCAGCAGATATGGAGAACAGTGATGTGGAGAGCAGTGTATATAAGTGGACTGTTCCTAGACTGAAGGAATTTCTCAAGTCAAGAGGTATACCGTTTTCTGGCTATGCTAAGCAGCAGCTGGTCACCATGGTGCAGACTGCAATGCTTCAACCACATCTTGCCGAAGTAGTCCAGCCCTCAGATGGGGAAGATGTAAGCATAAGAAGAAGAACAGTTTTGATTTCAGGAAAGGAGGTTGTGTTCCCAGATTACAGAACACTTTATGGATGGGAAGAAAATTTGAACACCATCCCATTTATAACTACAGCCCACTGCCTTATGTACTTGATAACAAAGGAGGGATGGTCAGCAGATCGTACTCTTGTATACGAAAAAGAACACAGTTACCAGCTCTACCTGAATAGACATGTTGAAAATGTACAAGTGAAAAAACTACAGTACGAAATAACATGCATCAAAGCAGCTTGTATTCGTCAGACAAGACAAAGTGAAGCACCCTATGATGTATGGATGCTTGTGTCATCCAATGGGGACATAAACACAGCTGGCTGCCAGTGTACAGGGTGAGTATTATCAATAATATTTAAGAAAATATATTGGTATTTTGTTAATCTTGCAAACTAGAAATATGCAGTATATTGCATATTTTCTTGTATCTTGTGGTATATCACAATTTCTGTTTAATCCTGAAACATGTGCCTTGCTTTTACTAGTAAAGAGAAAAACTCAAAAATATCAAACCTACCATAGAATATTGCAAAATAAAAACCTAATTTAAAATCATTTTACAGAGATGACGGTGGCTGCAAGCATATTGTTGCATTCATCTTAGCTGTGGCTGATTTCATTCGACGATGTGCGGAGCTTTTCTGTACAGGCAAGCCTTGTACATGGGACAAACCTCGTAAACAAGGCAGTTCCAATGAGAAGCTAGAGGACATTGAGTACAGGTAAGCAACTCTTATAAACACTTACTACTAGTACCTTTATGACAGGCAGGTAGCCAGGACTTGAAATTTTGGGGGGGAGCTATTTCCATCGTAGGGGGGGGGGGGGGGGGGCTTTACCTTTTTAATACTTTTCCTTCCACGCATATTTATATAACAATATCTTACATGAACATGTGATGAACCAAGTTTTATTAGTGCCGACTGGGGTAATTTGGTCCAGGTTTTGACAAACTTTAATCTAGTTTCCATATTTATTGAAATAAACAAACAAAATTTTAATACAAATATAGGAGGGTCACTACCTATATGACATTAAAGTTTTAACAAATTTCCATTGCAGTTCTGTTAGCAATACACTGAGAAGTGCGGACCGCATTGTTACACTAAATGGGGTAAATCGGACCTACATATATAAAAATAAAAAAATCTTCAAAATTTGACAAACCTCCTAAAACTGAAAAATGTCATACCATGCCCATGGACACTATCAAACATTATGTGAATTGTTCTTCACCTTCTCTGGGGAGGCGGAAAAGATGACCAACACGCACACGTTTGAGTTCCAGGTCACAGACTTCACTCACATCACTTGTCATCATCCTCATTGCATTTGAAGTGCCTTAAAAGTGTTCTTTGCTCACTTTGTATATCTTTGCTGCTTTGTTTACAGAATATAGCTTGTTTTTCACACCTTTTATTGCATCTTTTAACCTTTCTTCTTTTTCTAGGTCTGTTAGTTTTTCTTTTTAATAGGCATTTTTAATTAATTTGATATTATTTTACACTAGGGCCAGAATTCCCTACACAATTGGGAGTATGGTATCTGTTTACCTTATTGGATTCTAGGAAACATTCTCTCTATGAGCTTCCGCCACAAAACATTACTATTGGAGATATGACATATTGTTTATAGAGAGGCGAGAGACAAGTATTTACGTGCGCCTCACTCTTCTTCCTCTTATGACCTGCATTGCCATCTGTTCTTCCCTTGCCATGGACGCTTTTTAATGAGGATTTGGCTTTAGTTAGGAGGTTAAAACGTGGAGTTAGATTAGGTTAGGTTAGTGATTCAAAAGGTTTGGTTAGGTTAGTTAATTTTCATATCATCTATAGTCTATACCCTTTCCTTCACATTAAAAACATTTTATATCTCCAGAAGTAGTGATTTGCGAAGGAAGCTCATAGAGAGAATGTTTCTTAGAATCCATGGTATAGCTGCAGTTTAAACCAATACACGATCGGTGGTTTTAAATATCCTGAACGTTTCGTTCTCATCATAAGGAGTATTTCTGACCCCTGCAACAGCTGGCCTTGTACAGTGCCCGACATTAAATTAGTCCGCCCAGGGCGAGGCGGACTAATTATATGTCGAATTTTGCTTTAACCTTAAGAGGGACCTAAAATTGAGCCAATGCCTTGTGCCGCCTACACAGAGTGGCGAAGTAGGCGGAGCTTCTGAGCCCGCCAAGGAAACCACTAATTTAATGTCGGGCACTGTAGATGAAAAATAACATAAGGGGTGTATGGGTGGGTGAAACCCCCCAGTGAGGTTAGGTTGGTAAATTTTTACACTAGGACCGAAATTCTCTACACAATTGGAAGTATGGTTTCTGTTTACCTTATTGGATTCTAAGAAAAGTTCTCTCTATGAGCTTCTGTCGCAAAGCACCTCTTTCGGAGATATAAGATGTTTTTAATAGGGAGGAGACCCGAGTGTATAGGAGATATGAAAATTAAACTAACCTAACACCACCTTTTGACTCACTAACCTAACCAACCTACCTAACCCACGCTTTAACCTTTAACCTCCAAACTAAAGTCAAATCTGCATTAAAAAGTGCCGCGGCAAAGGAAGAGCAGAGGCGATGCAGGTCACAAGAGGAAGAAGAATGAGACGCACGTAAACACTTGGCTCTCGCCTCCCTATGAACATGTCATTATCTCCAAAAGTAATGATTTGCGATGGAAGCTCATTGAGAGAATGTTTCCTAGAATCCAATAAGGTAAACAGAAACCACACTCCTAATTGTGTAGGGAATTTCGGTCCTAATATAAAATAATACCGTTAGGTTACGTAATCAATGCCCCGGTTAGGTTAGTTAACTAGCAGGGAGGTCTGGGGGGCACAGCCCCCCCAGTTATGTCAGGAGAGTATTGGTTGAAACTGCATATTTACCGGATCCATTAAGGCAAACAGAAATCATACTCCCAATTGTGTAGAGAATTTTGGTCCTTGAGTATAAATTTACCCTTAATTTATATACCAGCACACAAACTAATTCCATATTACCATGTAACAACCTGAAACGAAAGAAACAAGTGCAAATAAGCAGTTAATCCTCACCATGATATGCCGTGTGGGGTACATTACACTGGGTCCGATTTACCCCGCGAGTGTTTTTGTCACCGGGGTAAATACGGACCAAAACCGAGCACTGATCATAATAAAATGAGACAAGACAGAGCATTTCTGATATTTTCATGTTAAAGTGGAGGAAAAGCACTCTATATACGCTAATTTACAAGGAGACACTCAGTCTCGTCTTTGAATCCCATGAAAGTTCGCCAAATCAGCTGATTTTGTGAAACTTCGCCGCAACTGTTTTTTGCCATCAATTTACTCATTTTCTTTATGGGTTCCTCGGTTCAGCTACATATTCATATTAATATACATATTCGATATTCATATTCATATTCACATTAATACAAAAATTGTTAAAATGGTTCTTTTACTACATGGGATATTCAAAACTGTTACACTTATTTATATAGAATCAAACACCAAAGCAAAGATGGCGGTCAGAATAGAACCGGTCCGTCGGAAGGTCCGGGTTACCCCAGTTGGCACTATATAAAGTATGATAGTATAAAGTATAATACTTTTAACAAAGTTTTATTTAAAATATTTTTTTGTTAAATTAAAACTTTTGGGGGGCTAATGAGCTTCTTGTGGGGGCTAAGCCCCACCTGTGGCTACAGGCCTGCTTTATGCTCTCCAGAAATATTCAAGATAATTATTAAATGCCTTTCCATGATCAAAGAGGTCAAATAAATACTGCCAGGTAATGTGGGGTCAATGTATGTAATCCCTCCAGTATTCGTATTGCTCGTATCCGTACTTGTCAGTATCCAGATGCTGAGGTCCAGCCCCATTAGACCGGGTGTATCAACCTACCTAGGGGTGTCGCGGGTAGTACCAGTTAGAAGAAAATGGGTTTCTGTCGGTCTGGCGCTGGTGTGTATTGACATGAGGGGGCTTATTCTAATACCCAAAAATATGTGTAGATCAATGCATGAGATTAAAACCTGGATTTGTGCTCCATGTATTACCCACCATGTGTGCATTCGTGCGTCGGTAACGCCAGAAGTTTTTAGTGGTGGGTGGGTGTCGCCAGACGACATTATGTAGGGGGTAAAAATTGGTCTAGATTAGGTGATCGAGTAAAAGGATGGGAGTTGTTGTAAAATGTTCACCATTCCCCCCAGAGTGGAGAATGACCAATGCCAGAAATTTTCTTAGGTGGGGCACCACCCCCCCTGAAGCCTTTGCAAACAGGATAAATTAGTAAAAGAAACACCTATTGTGACAACTTGTTCACAATTATACTCCATTGAGGAGAATATCAATTGCCATGAATTTCCCATTCTGTGATACACAGCAAATATGTAGAATAGATATTTGTTACCAAGTAATTATACATTGATTGATACACTACGCTATTATACTACACTACTATAAGAACAGTAAATCTACACTACTCAGAACAGAATGCACTTATAGATCAGTAGAACTCGCAGAATATCAGACTTGGGGTATCTGTAAACACTCATGTCTTTGACTAAGTTGGAATCTTTATATCGCATATGACAAACAAAATGGAAACATTTATTCCTTATTCATATACGATCTATCAGTCTCTACAATGTACAGTACAGGAATATGAGAAATTGTAATTTTTCCTTATTTTACTCTACCAGTTCAGAATCATCTGAATCCTCACTCCATGACACCATGGAAAAAAAGAAAAAAAAACTTCATCGTCCATTTAATTTTCGTCTTCCTCACGTGATGCCTCGTTGACATTTGCTTCACCCTCACAACCCAATTTTTGGTGTAGATGTTCCAGTAAACCATTGCGGCAACAACAAATTTTCTTTTGCAACCCATCCATAATTTGTTGGAGACAGGCCCTCAGCTGGAAATGGTGACAGAGGTCAGTTTCAACAGGAAATTTCTGACATTGGTTATTCTGCACTCTGGGAGATAAGGTGAACCTTTTACAACAAGTCCCATCCTTTTACTCGATCACCTAATCTAAACCAATTTTTACCCCCCACATAATAATGTCTGGCGACCCCCACCCACCACTAAAAACTTCTGGCGTTACCGATGCACGAATGCACACATGGTGGGTAATACATGGAGCACAAATCCAGGTTTTAACCTCATGCATTGAACTAGACATATTTTTGGGTATCAGAATATGCCCCCTCATTTAATACCCACCAGCGCCAGACCGGCAGAAACCCATTTCCTTCTAACTGGATCTACCCGCGACACAATGGTACACATGAACGTTTTTAACCTTCCCAGCTAGGTTATACCCCTGGGCTCCCACTCTACATTGTTCACTAACCAGACCATTTCTGCCCGGCTCACTGGACGCTGCGGTCTGGGCTCATTGTGCACTACCCGAACCATGTCTGGCCGATGGTCTAGTTCAGAGACGTGCAAGGTGTACTTAAGTCACTAACTTTACCTTCAATCACTTCCATCAATCTCTCAGTTAGAACTCTCCCATACACTTTTCCTGGTACGCTAAGCCAATGTATTCCCCCTATAATATTTACCCTTTACCAGGAGGTACAATAACGGCCCTCTTCTACTCATCTGGTGCTTCTGCATGTCACCACGCCAAGTCACATCATGAACATTAATTTTACTACTGCTTCTCCTTTTTTTATGTATGCATACTGTATTTTTTCCTAATATCTTTGCAGCAAAGGATCAGCCGCAGCCAGTGCAGTACACCCATATCATTATAATGCAATAGCAGAGAGTAGTTTTCACTATACAGGGAGGTCCCGTTATACGAGCACTCGATATACGAGAATCCGATGATACGAGATGTGTAAATTAGGGTCTATTTTCAATATACGAGATCGAAAATCCAATGTTACGACATTCAAACTGGGGTGAGTAAAATTACCAAGTTATTTACTAAAGTAAATTACAAGTTATTTACTAAAATTATAAAGTCATTTACTGACTATATGATTTTACCTAAGGTTGTACGATAATCAATCTGAAAATATGATAATTCTGGTGGCTCAGTACGACAATGTGGCCTACAAAAATTCACAGCCCTGGGCGAGAAGCCAGCAACGGAGGTAGTATGGCCAGCAACGACCTGCTCTCGCACTACCTAGATACTACTTTCCCTAACGACGGAAGCTACAAAGCTCCCTCGATAGGTCGTAAACGAGTAGGAAGGTTGTGACTGGCTAAGGCGTCATCCGTCCCCAGCCAATGACAAACAGTTTTTAAAACTTCTCGACCAATCACAAGCCAGCGAGACATATTTCCGGGCAAGAATGGCATGCCAGACTGCCTCTCCCCGCCTTCTGTCCCCGTCATCTAAAACTAATTCTCATTTCATTTGGAATGCTTGCGTTTTAAGGAGTTTTAATGTATCAGATAGTAAGATATATAAGTAAGGAGCCTGTGTTGCTAGTGTTTTGGTGGTAGAAGGTGTGTATGTGGGTTAAAATAGTGAATATTTGTCTTATGGGGCGGCCCCGCGGCAAGTATTTCTCCGTCACTCACTGCCTCGCCAGCAGTCACCTTATCATAACATCTTTAAATAGCCCTTATTTAAGGTGACACACGGTGCTACATTGATTTAGATAATGACACGGGTATATAACATCTCACCATAATCACTAAGTTGTATAATAACGAGTGATAAGACGTTTAAGTCTGCCCAAACCTACAGTGGCGGAGGAGGCGGCGGCCTGCCCCGTCCGCCGCCTCTCTCAAAAACCGCCGTCATCCGCCTCACCTGTGCCTTCCTGAAGAAGACAGTCAGCTCCTACGCCTGTGATAGCACCATAGGATATCACCAGGGATCATAGGATTCCTCAAGGGGTTCTCGCACCCCTACTAAATATTACCAAATTTTATTTTAGCTTGAAAAACATGTTGTTGTTTTTTGTTGTTTTTTAAATTGATGGGGTCCTGGAACCGAACTTATATTTTACCATTAGTTATGTGTTTCGTTATACGAGATTTTGCTTTACGAGTATGCCAGGTAGAACCTAACTGCTCGTATCTTCGGGACCTCCCTGTACTGTATTTTTTTTTTTTCACCCATATCAGAGGAGGACATTGCATAACTCGGCACATTGAATAACTCGGCAAGGGCCAGAGCCCCTATCGTGCCGAGTTATAAGGCTTTTACTGTACTTGCTTCATTGTAATACTAAGATTGCATGGTTTTATAATGAGAATTACATAGACTACCAAATACAGTATTCCTCTCTCAATTTTGCTTGCAAATCAATAACTTCCTCACTGTTTTACAGTTTTGGTATTATAAAGGAAAGTCTCGAGTCATTTGCCTTAGGTAAAATAGGTCAGCAAGCTCTTTGCTTTGATATCCTGAACCTGAATGTAAATTTCTCTTCAGTCAGGGGCATGAGCAGATCCAGGTGATCTTGACAATCAAGCTCTTGACAATCTGAACCTTTCTGTTTCAGCAGCTTTTTCTATCTCTAAACTTAACAGTGCATCCATAGAGTGAAGAATGTATGCAACATATTGCAATCTATCAATCATTTACATTTAACATTACTGATTTGCAATAAATATCAAGAATGAGGGTACCTGCTTGCCAAATGCCAATGGAACAAAACAAAAAACTACGACAGGTGGAATTCATGTTGCTGTTTCATTGGTATGAATAGTTTTAGTTGCATCATTTTAGTCAAAATTAATATCAAAATATTTATAAACCTTTTCATAACCAAACCTTATACATAAGGGGGAGGCGGTAGCAGAGTTGTTAGCACTCCGAGTGGCGTTCTCGCTGACCCGAGTTCGATCCTTGATGAGAACCAAAATCCACTTCAAATCTTTCTGCACCATCGAGTGGCCCATGCTGCCCATAAACTCTACCTTCGATTGCGAGTGCTTTGGAGGACACAGGGGGGCAGCATGAGCCTCTAACAGGAGTCACTATAAAAATCCTGCCTGCGCCACCACGGGCGAGGGCCAACCATCACAGCCCTCAGGTGAACCTCCAGGGCCTACCATCCCAGCCCTGGAGGTCACTGCCTACAGGCGCTATTGGCACAAATGAAAAAACAAACAAAACAAAAAACATAGTTTTGTATCAAATCATGAGTGTAATACCCTCCTATAAGAATAATGGGGGAAATGTACAGCATGGCCGGATGCAAGAAAGGCTGGGCTATTGAAGTCAATTCACAGGTTGTCCTGTTACTATGGAAATAATTAGTTGCTAGGCTAATGAATTCAATTTACAGCTTATCCTACTGTTGTAAGAGACAAGTTGCTGGGCTACTGAAGTTAATCTACAGGCTGTGCAATTGCTATAGTAAATATAAGTTGCTGGGCTACTGTGAAGTTAATCTATAGGCTGTCCTGTTGCCATATAAAGGATAAGTTGCTGGCCTGCTGAAGTTAATCTACAGGCTGTGCTGTTGCCATATAAAGGATAAGTTGCTAGGCTACTGAAGTTAATCTACAGGCTGTGCTGTTGCCATATAAAGGATAAGTTGCTGGGCTGCTGAAGTTAATCTACAGGCTGTGCTGTTGCCATATAAAGGATAAGTTGCTGGGCTACTGAAGTTAATCTACAGGCTGTGCTGTTGCCATATAAAGGATAAGTTGCTAGGCTGCTGAAGTTAATCTACAGGCTGTGCTGTTGCCATATAAAGGATAAGTTGCTGGGCTGCTGAAGTTAATCTACAGGCTGTGCTGTTGCCATATAAAGGATAAGTTGCTAGGCTACTGAAGTTAATCTACAGGCTGTGCTGTTGCAATATAAAGGATAAGTTGCTGGGCTACTGAAGTTAATCTACAGGCAGTGCTATTGCCATATAAAGGATAAGTTGCTGGGCTATTGAAGTTAATCTATAGGTTGTGCTGTTGCCATATAAAGGATAAGTTGCTGGGCTACTGAAGTAAATCTACAGGCTGTGCTGTTGCCATATAAAGGATAAGTTGCTGGGCTACTGAAGTTAATTTACAAGTTATCCTGTATATATGCTATATAAAGGATACGTGGCTAGACTACCTATGATGAAACCAATTTGCATATCATCCTATTGCTATAGAAAGTTAGGCCATTGAATTCGATTTTTAAATTATTTTGTTGCCATAAAAGGTCAAATTCGTGAATTTATTCAATACCAGAGCGAGAAACATAAATTGTCAAAATATTTAAAATAATAAGTAATTGAAGGGGAAAAGGATAATTAGTGATTAGATTAAGTTGGGATTAAGAGAAAGACAAGTTGAGAGGATATTGATATATTACTGACTTAAATGGCTTATCTATTAAATATGCCGGTAATTCATCCCAGTATGGCTAATGATTCTTGATACTATGACAGTAAATATGTTTAAGAATTGCATCAAAAGAGTAATGATCTATTTTACTTCATCTATTCAACCAAATAAATGAACCAACAAACTGTGAGGCAGGGGCTTAATGGTGGCATTGGCACACCTCACTGTTAGGTGTTGGCGGTCTGAGGCCTCTTTGATATGCCTCTTGGTAAGGCTGCCAGCACCAAAACATCATATGTAAACCTGTGTAAACTAGTCCCTAAACCTAAATTTATTGATGAAAATGAAAAATACAGTAAACCCTCGCTTTTACAGACCTCGATATAACAAATTTCGGCTTCAACATCAAACCTCATATGAAAAAATTGTGTAAAATAGTCCCTAAACCAACATTTCAGGGGTGTGTCAACAGTCGGAGTCGGAGTCGCCGGAGTCGCCTACTTTTGGCCGGAGTCGGAGTCGGAGTCGGAAAAATATCTCCAACTCCGACTCCTTTACGTGATCAATTCTCGTGTAAAGTACTTGGATGTACTGCTACTCTAGGCCAGTGTTGCCCCTTCGTAGGAAATTCCCACAAATTTGTGGGATAAATTTGCTTTTGTGGGAGCTCTTGTGGGAGGAAGTTTCAAGCAAGCGATTTGTGGGAAATCTTTGTGGAAATATTGATTTAAAGTAGATTTTTTTTTTGTAAGACTGTTATACAGGGAGGTCCCGAAGATACGAGCAGTTAGGTTCCACCTGGCATACTCGTAAAGCGAAATCTCGTATAACGAAACACATAACTAATGGTAAAATATAGGTTTGGTTCCAGGATCCCATCAATTAAAAAAAAACCCAAAAAAAACATGTTTTTCAAGCTAAAATAAACTATAGCAAACACAACAAACACACAGCGTCTATATTACCTACACTGTACTACCTATTCTGTAGAAAAAACATTCTGCAAGAGAAAATAGCACACTAAATAACCTAACTGCACATTAATTAAGCATAAAACATAAATGATGTCATCAAGCTCATCATCAGTCACCAGCCAATGATAAACTGTTTTTAAAACTTCTCGACCAATCACAAGTCAGCGAGACATATTTCCGGGCAAGAATGGCATGCCAGACTGCCTCTCTCCGCCTTCTGTCCCCGTCATCTCAAACTAATTCTCGTTTTATTTGGAATGCTTGCGTTTTAAGGAGTTTTTAATGTATCAGATAGTAAGATATATAAGTAAGGAGCCTGTGTTGCTAGTGTTTTGGTGGTAGAAGGTGTGTATGTGGGTTGAAATAGTGTATATTCGTGTCTGGGGCGACCCCGCGGCAAGAATTTTTCTCCATCACTCTGCCCCGCCAGTCGCGCCTCATCATAACATCTAAAAAACACCCTTATTTAAGGTGAAACACGGTGCTACATTGATATAGATAATAACACGTGTATACAACATCTCACCATAATCACTAAATTGTATAATAACGAGTAATAAGACGTTTAATCCTGCCCAAACCTACCGTGGCGGCTCCAGCGGCGCCGCCACTCAAAACTTTTGAGTAAAAACCCGCCGTCATCCGCCTCACCTGTGCCTTCCTGAAGACAGTGAGCTCCCACGCCTGTGATAGCACCATAGGATTTCACCAGGGATCATAGGATTCCTCAAGGGGTTCTCGCTCCCCTACTAAATATTACCAAAGACATCTATCTCCCTTGGTCTAATGGTGTTGATATCTACCTCACGGGCTTTATGGGCTGGCTCATGCTGCTGCTGCTGCTGCCAAAGGCCACGCTGCCAGACGTGGATGAGGCCCTTGCTTGTATTTCATCTCTTTACTCATATATATGAATGATATCCATCCAAATGCAATCATATGTCTACATTCACCTAGAGAAATGATATTTCATAGCATACCAAACAATAATAAGCGAGTCTGGAGACTTCCTACCTCTGCTAATACCAGTCTCGAGCAGTCATTGGCCAGTCTGCACGTTATTTTCAGATTGATCGTACAGCCTTAGGTAAAATCATATATGTAGTCAGTAAATGTTTATAATTTTAGTAAATAACTTGTAATTTGCTTTAGTAAATAACTTGGTAATTTTACTCACCCCAGTTTGAATGTCGTAACATTGGATTTTCGATCTCGTATATTGAAAATAGACCCTAATTTCCACATCTCGTATCATCGGATTCTCGTATATCGAATGCTCGTATAACGGGACCTCCCTGTATTTCGTGTTGTTTCGCATGAATTAATCTGTAGAGCATTGAAATAAATTATTAGACGATGTTGTAGAAGAAGTACCCAACGACACGTGATTCGTCCTGTATACGAGTTTGATTCCTGTAGTAGCTACCCGTACGCGTCTCCACTCTCAAGTCTCAACACTGGGCTTGGGCTTGGCCTTGGCTGTTCGCAGCTCAGCAGTTGACAAGGAACGCTCATCATAGATAGACCAGAACACAGTTACCGACTCTGCCAGTATTTTATTACTTTATATAGATAAGATCATTAAATATTATATGATTATAGCAGTTACCTGATGAAAATGATATGATGTAAACAATTGAATCTTACCTTACGGCCGGAGTGTAATGTCCCGCTTTTTTATAATCCTATGATAAATGTCCCGGTTTTACAAAATTATATATATAGTTTATTATATACGGTTCCTATATAGGGGTGCGTACCCGTACCGGTGTTCCCCGGTACCTATGTTCCCCGTCAACTATGAGGTCTCTATATTGCCCGGTGCCGATGTTTCCCATTATGTCTGTTAATTTTTTCAACCCTTTTGAACCCTCTGAACCCAAAGTTTTTTAACCCCTTGAACCTATTTTATTGACACTTTGAACCTAATTTTGTCAACCCTTTGAACCTAAATATTTGGAACCCGCAATATTTTGAGCCTAAACTTTTTGAACCCTTTGAACCTAAATTTCATTAACCCTTTGAGCCTAAATGTTATGAACCCTTTTAACTTTAATTTTTTTAAACCCTTTGAACCTACATTTTTGTTAACCCTTTGAACCTAGGTTTTTTTAACCCTTTGAACCTAAACTTTTAAAACCCTTTGAACCTAAATTTTATGAGCCCTTTGAACCTAAATTGTTTGAAACCTTTGAACCTAATTTTTTTAACCATTTGAACCTAATTTTTTACCCTTTAAACCAATTTTGTTTTAACCCTTTGAACCATATTTTTAAAACTCTTTGAACCTAAATTCCTTTAACCGTTTGAACCTAATTTCGTTTTACCCTTTAAACCTGATTTGTTTTAACCTTTTGAACCTACACTTTTTTAACCCTTTGAACCTAACCTAACCTAACCTAAATACGTAGATGATATGGGAAGTCAAGTAGCAGAGGATGACAATGAAAAATTAGGCTGAACAGTACGATATACAGACATGCCCTCAGTTTTGGAACTTAATTAGTTCCAAAAAGTTGTTCTAAAACCAAATTGTTCTAAAACTGACACATTTTTCCATAAGAAACAATATAAAATGGATTAATCCGTTCCTGACCCCCAAAATAAAGACCTTTTTTTTACAAAAATTAAAATTAAACTAACCTAACCCCTCCCTTTTGACTCACTCACTAACCTAACCTAACCTAATCCCACGCTTTAACCTCCTAACTAAAGCCAAATATGCTTTGAATAAGTGTCCGCGGTAAGGGTAGAACAGAGGCGATGCAGGTCACAAGAGGAAGAAGAGTGAGGCGCTCGTAACACTTGTCTCTCGCCTCCCTATGAACAACATGTTATTATCTCCATAAGTAATGATAACCTAACCCCCCCTTTCGATTCGCTCACTAACCTAACCTACTAACCTAACCTAACCTAATGTCACGCTTTAAACTCCTAACTAAAGCCAAATCTGCATTAAATAAGTGTCCGCGGTAAGGGAAGACAGAGGCGATGCAGGTCACAAGAGGAAGAAGAGTGAGACGCTCGTAAACCCTCGTCTCTCTCCTCCCTATAAACAACATGTCATTTTCTCCAAAAGTAATGATTTGAGACATAACCTCATAGAGAATGTTTCCTAGAATCCAGTAAGGCAAACAGAAACCAGACTCCCAATTCTGTACCGTAGATAACACTTTAGTCGCCAGCTGCAATAATGTCGCCAGCCGCCAAATATTACGAATTATAGCATCACTACTGATGTTTATGTGCCACTGAAGATGATACACGGTTTATATCATGACTGTATAATCTACTCTGTTTCAGTGTTGTTTTATGCTTTGTATCTGCAAGTATATGCGCAAGTATATCCTTCGTGAGGGGTAAATTTTCAAATTCATTTATTTTCAGCTCCAACCCCCGGAATTCGTCCGAAGTCGAGAAAATTCTCCTCGTGCATTTTTTTCAAATTCCAACAACATTTACCCCTCCCTCATCGACCTTGAAGTTTAGCCTCAGTTTCTCGGGGCGGCTGACATTAGAACGACGACGTATCGGCCTGTGCTGAACTTTGAAACGCTCCTGTAATGTCCAATCGTCTCTTATGATGTGATACGTCGATCTATGTGTTTGTGTATTATGTGTAATGTGTAATGTGTATTACTCGTTCCTCTCACCCTTAACAATGTTTTTTTTTTCAGGTTGAGTCATCACTCATCAATCTATCATTATATCAAGCATGGCAGCAGTGAACCGTCGCTATTTGATTGCTCTGCTGCAAAACATTGCCGGGTCTCAACTTCCCTCGGAAGAAGAAGTGCTGGGACTGTTGATATGCCGAATCGAGGTCGAGAAGAAGTCTGTGCGGTAGGCGACCAACGATGTCATGAAAATTGTCATTTGAGCTCTGGTTGAAGGCCAGGATCCCATTCCAGCGAAAGGACACCATCCTGGCAAAGATTGAAAAACTCCATAAGGAGTTTGGAAACGTCAAGCGCAACAAGGGGCGAGCTGGCTCTCAAGCGGTGCGTGAGGAAGCTTTCAATAAGCGGACGAAGAATCTCTTCGATGTCGCCGCCACCAATGCCCTGGACGTCCTCACGAATGAGGAGGATAAGGCATTTCTGCTAGCTCAGCGCGAACCCTGTCGCCGTGGACAGCTGGGATCTGTCGACACACGGTTAGCTGCCGTGGAGGCCCGCGCCGCTCAATGCCGTGAGCTGCAGGAGCGACAGAGGCAGCGCGCGGAGGATGAAGCCAGCACGTCCATGACCCCAGTGGAATTGGAATCGTCGTCCAACTCTGCAGATGAGACCGCTGAGGAGGAGAGCGGCGACGACGAAGAAGCGAGACCTCCAAAGCGCCCCGGGAGGGCTATGACAAACGTGATCACGCCAAGTGATTTGAGGTAGAAAGACATTTTGCTTAAGATTTGTGAAGTTCGAAAATGGTCAAATTTTCGGGCGTTTCTTTTTTCAATGATATTAACTGTGGATTGTGGTCATTTAATTGTGTAATGAGGTAACCATTTATAAACCACTGTATGTTATGTGTTATAAGCTAATCATTTTGGGAATGAATGGCACAAAAAAAAAAATTCAAGGATTGTTGTTTTTGACCCTCAGGGTGAAACTTCAAGGTCGATGAGGGAGGGGTAAATGTTGTCCGATTGAGAAAAGAAATTCACCAGGAGAGTTTTCTCGACTATTCCAATTAATTCCGAGGGTTGGAGCTTAGACTTTCCGAGTTTCAATTTTAAGGACCACCCTATTTAAGGACCACCCTATTATTTAAAAAAAAAAAAACGAGTAGCGAAATTTGAAACCGTTTAATTTATACGGTTTCAAATTTCGCTACTCGTTTTTTTTCGGGCGACGACGACGGCGGAAGGACATTCAGAACATTCCTTAGTGTTGGTCGCCACTCTGGTGATATTTTTGTAATTTGTTCATTTATAGCCATAATATGACACAAATGAAGACATAAAATGACGCAGACTCTCCAGATAGCCCCTTCTAACTTTCCTGAAATCATGGATCTAGAAATGTAAGTATTTACGCCACCACACGTCTGAAAATTGAAAAAAAAGTTGTCCTGGCGATTTTAGTGTTATCTTCGGTAGGGAGTTTCGGTCTAAGTGTAAAATAATACCCATATATGCACATATATGCCATATGCACATATATGCACATATATGCACATATATGCCATATATGAAATAATGCACAACACAAGAAAAATCGTCAAAATCAAAGAACAGTTCGGAGCGGATGTTTACTAAGTGAGGGCCGCGGCGTGACTGACGCCAGTGACGCGCACAGTTACCGAGTAGCTTGTTCGGCAACTGAGTTATCGTACGGCAACCGGTGCAATTATGAGTTTGAAATTCTGTTCGTGAACCGATTTGTTTGAAAAGGGAGACGTTCGAAACCCGAGGTTTGAGTGTATTGCAAAATCAGGCAACATTTTGTGTAGTGATCAAATTTATCAGAACATTTTGCCATTCTGCTATTTTCAACGAAGTAGAAGTGCCAGGCAGTAGTAACACGATTAATTGTGTTTGGGGACCACATATGTGGGTCCCCATTCAATCTACATTCAATCATACTTCAAATTTGGGCATACCTGGGGCGCGCGAGCCTAGCACCCTAGAAGCACTTCCCGGTGGTCACCAGCCGGTCTCCATGCATGGCTTCTTTACCATACCAAGACTTCGACAAGAAACATAAATTGCCAGCACGACTCCTGTGGGCGCCCCTTGCCTCCTCCATTGGCGGATTGTCTCTTACAGATACAACCCGAATGAGGATGCGATTGGTGTTCAGGGGCTAGCGTGCCACATGCACCATATAGCCAAAGTTGGATCGCTGAGGCCATGCCAGGCCACTAGAGCCCGATTCAGTCACTCACGGTGCATCGTCCTGATTGACACGTATCATCCCAGAGATACCACATGTCTCGACAAGAAACTCAATTACCAAAGCCACGATTGCTCCTCAAGTCGCTATTGTTCCATGTCTCACAACCATGGAGGAAAGACAGGGATCACATGCGACTATGAAAGTGCCGGATCTTTGTTGTCCTGCACAGGTACCGACAATGCCTAATATCAGATACTCCTGTTGAGCGAGTCCATAACACCTGGCATCGATGCCAATCCGCCTGTTCACAACTTCTTGAGACGTGACCGCGCATTATGGACTGCGCTACCACAGTTGTACGACTTTCCAAATACTCCATGTCTCGACTGCAGCATGAACAACTGTACTGTTCATCTAGTAAGACCTCCAAACACCCGCGCTTGGAACTTAAGCCAGGAGATCCTCAAGTCCCAAAGGCTTTGCCTCCAGTCACGGCCTACAACGAGCCTCAGTCAGGTTGGCTCTCCACGTGGACTCGGCTAGACTCGGCAAGATAACTGCACCATCGGCAAAAACAAGATCAGTGATCTTGGTGTTGCCGAGGGATGCTCCACAATCATTTTGATATACAAATTTGCTCAATACCCAGTCCATACAAGTGTTGAAAAGTGATGGGGCAAGGATGCATCCTTGCTTCACTCCTGTATTCACAGGAAAGAAGCTGGATACACCTGCCCCACACTTCACAGCACTCTCAGTCCCAGAGTACAGACCAGTCATCAAACTAATAGTCCTTGCAGGAATCCTGCGAAGTCGCAGAAGATCCCAGAGTGACTCACGATGCACTGAGTCAAACGCCTTCTTGAGATCAACATAGGCTGCAAGCATCCTCTGTCGAAACTCACGTCGGCGTTCCACACCTTGGTGTTAATACTCATTACTACACATTGAGACCCCATTAATTCTGCAAGGCAAAACTTGCATGATAATAGGGCTAATAGCACTCCAGCTTAGAAATGTCTGCTAAACACGGCAATCCCGAGTAGTGGATGCCAGTACTAAGATATGGTACATGATGGTTATATAGGTTATATATAATAGTGATGTTGTAAACGTTTGACATATGGCTGCGACAGGTCTTGCAATATTGTGTTGCATGATATTTTCTCCGTCCAGAGATTTGTAAACCTGACACTCATCACACACAGAATGATGACCATGGTTCACCTTTCATAAGCCAGCTAGGAGGTTATTACCTGAAGGCAAATTAATAACCCTTGGGTGTCGGGGGGGGGGGGGGGGGGTTCAAGCTTGCAGAACTGTAGGATCTGGGATTGTCCTCCCTTACACTTATTTGTTCCAGCTGCAACTACTAGTTCAAGAGGACACTGCCATAATAGATTTGTCCCTCACAGCTGCTGTGATGCCAAATATTATTTTTGTAGTCTGTGTAATCAAAGTTTAGAGTTTTCTCCTCATGATACGCAAACGTATAAACCACTATAAGGTTTGAGTGATTACCTTGGTAAGTGATGAAAATGACACTAGTTTCTACTGATGAGTCTTGATTGAATGGCACTCGTGTTTGACGGAAATCAATAAATGTTTTCATCCAAAGTTTCAAAAACTAGTAACTTTTGCCAGTGATTATTAGGTTAGCTTAGACGAGGGGTTTGATCTTGCTAAAGATATTATAAAAAAAAAAAAATATCAACACTACGGCAGTGCAGAGCTATGCAAGATGTTTTTGGGGCAGGGCAGGGCGGAGCAAGCAGCCCATAACTAAAAACAAACAATATGTTGCTGCTCGACTATCATAATTTGGTAGATTTTGAGACCAAAACAATTTCTGATGAGCTTTGATGCGTTTATGGATCAAACTGTTCATAGTTTTTGGTAGTAATCCCCATTTATAAACTTGAGGTGGGTGGAATGTACCAACAAAAATGAATAAATAAATAAATAAAATAATATAAATACATATATAAATAAATTGCCAAAAACAAGTGTCAATTACCTCAAAACATATTGACACTATTATTGAAAAAAAATATGTATTTGAAAACTGCAGTCCCTAATAATAACAATTTACTTCCTGCCCCTTCATTGCCCCTGCATGACACGGTTAGGTCACTCAGTATGCCTGCCCCTGCATGACACGGTTAGGTCACTCAGTATGCCTGCCCCTTGCATGACAGGGTTAGGTCACTCAGTATGCCTGCCCCTTGCATGACAGGATTAGGTCACTCAGTATGCCTGCCCCTTGCATGACAGGGTTAGGTCACTCAGTATGCCTGCCCCTTGCATGACAGGGTTAGGTCACTCAGTATGCCTGCCCCTTGCATGACAGGATTAGGTCACTCAGTATGCCTGCCCCTTGCATGACAGGGTTAGGTCACTCAGTATGCCTGCCCTTGCATGACAGGGTTATGTCACTCAGTATGCCTGCCCCTTGCATGACAGGGTTAGGTCACTCAGTATGCCTGCCCCTTGCATGACAGGGTTAGGTCACTCAGTATGCCTGCCCCTTACATGACAAGGTTAGGTCACTCAGTATGCCCCTTGCATGACAAGGTTAGGTCACTCAAAATGCCTGCCCCTTGCATGACAAGGTTAGGTCACCCAATATGCCTGCCCCTTGCATGATAAGGTTATCTCACCCACGGTGCCTGCCCCCTCATTGCCCCTGCATGACACGGTTAGGCCACTCAGTATGCCTGCCCCTTCATTGCCCCTGCATGACAAGGTTAGGTCACCTAGGATGCCTGCCCCTTCATTGCCCCTGCATGACAAGGTTAGGTCACCTAGGATGCTGCCCCTTCATTAGCCCCTGCATGACAAGGTTAGGTCACCTAGGATGCCTGCCCCTTCATTGCCCCTGCATGACAAGGTTAGGTCATTCAGGATGCCTGTCACTCTTAACCCCTGCATGATAGGGATGTGGTCAATCAGGATGCCTGCCCCTCATTGCCCTCAATGACAAGGTTAGGTCCCCCAGGATGCCTGCCACTCTTAACCCCTGCATGACAGGGATGTGGTCAATCAGGATGCCTGCCCTTCATTGTTATACAGAGGAGTGCCTTAAGTAGTCGTTACATACAAGTGTTCACTGACTTGACTTTTGCAGTGAGGTTACATTGCATTGGCTTGAATACCAGCAGCCTATCGGTGGTGAAGGTGTTATTGTAAAAATTGCTTAAAGATTTTTTGTAAAATGCAAGTATGTACTGAGGTACAAGACGTGAGGTCTGCCAAAGACTACTGTATACAGTACATATACAGGGAGGTCCGAAGATACGAGCAGTTAGGTTCCACCTGGCATACTCGTAAAGCAAATCTCGTATAGCGAAACACATAACTAATGGTAAAATATAGGTTGGTTCCAGGACCCATCATTTAAAAAAAAAACAAAAAGACGTTTTCAAGCTAAAATAAACTATAGCAAACACAACAAAAACACAAGCGTCTATATTACCAAGTACTACTATTTGAAACTTTATAACCACTGTATGTTGTGTGTAAGCTAACATTTTGGAATGAATGCAAAAAAATTCAAGGATTGTTTTTGACCCTCAGGTGAAACTTCAAGGTCGATGAGGAGGGGTAAATGTTGTCCGATTGAGAAAAAATCACCAGAGAGTTTCTCGACTATTCCATTAATTCCGAGGGTTGGAGCTTAGACTTTCCGAGTTTCAATTTAAGGACCACCCTATTTAAGGACCACCCTATTATTTAAAAAAAAAAAAAACGAGTAGCGAAATTTGAAACACGTTTAATTTATACGGTTTCAAATTTCGCTACTCGTTTTTTTTCGGGCGAACGACGACGGCGGAAGGACATTCAGAAATTCCTTAGTGTTGGTCGCCACTCTGGTGATATTTTTGTAATTTGTTCATTTATAGCCATAATATGACACAAATGAAGACAAAATGACGCAGACTCTCCAGATAGCCCTTCTAACTTTCCTGAAATCATGGATCTAGAAATGTAAGTATTAACGCCACCACACGTCTGAAATTGAAAAAAAAGTTGTCCTGGCGATTTTAGTGTTATCTTCGGTAGGGAGTTTCGGTCTAAGTGTAAAATAATACCCATATATGCACATATATGCCATATGCACATATATGCACATATATGCACATATATGCCATATATGAAATAATGCACAACACAAGAAAAATCGTCAAATCAAAGAACAGTTTCGGAGGGGAAATGTTTACTAAGTGAGGGCAGCGGCGTGACTGACGCCAGTGACGCGCACAGTTACCGAGTAGCTTGTTCGGAAAACTGAGTTATCGTACGGCAACCGGTGCAATTATGAGTTTGAAATTCTGTTCGTGACCGATTTGTTTGAAAAGGGAGACGTTCGAAACCCGAGGTTTGAGTGTATTGCAAAATCAGGCAACATTTTGTGTAGTGATCAAATTTATCAGAACATTTTGCCATTCTGCTATTTTCAACGAAGTAGAAGTGCCAGGCTTAGCTTAGACTTTCCGAGTTTCAATTTTAAGGACCACCCTATTTAAGGACCACCCTATTATTTAAAAAAAAAAAACGAGTAGCGAAATTTGAAACCGTTTAATTTATACGGTTTCAAATTTCGCTACTCGTTTTTTTTCGGGCGACGACGACGGCGGAAGGACATTCAGAACATTCCTTAGTGTTGGTCGCCACTCTGGTGATATTTTTGTAATTTGTTCATTTATAGCCATAATATGACACAAATGAAGACATAAAATGACGCAGACTCTCCAGATAGCCCCTTCTAACTTTCCTGAAATCATGGATCTAGAAATGTAAGTATTAACGCCACCACACGTCTGAAAATTGAAAAAAAAGTTGTCCTAAAAAGTTGTAACACGAATAATTGTGTGGTTGTGGGGACCACATAATGTGGGGTCCACATCAATCACATCAATCATCATCAATCATTGGGGGCATACGCCTGGGGGCGCGATGCCTCGCCCACCCTACGAAGCCACTCCCGGGGGTCACCAGGCGCGAGTCTCCATGCAGGCTCCTTTCCCATACCAAGCAGCTCTCGACAAGAAACATCAACTTGCCCCAGCCACGACCCTTGTGGGCGCTCCCTTGGCCTCCTCCATGCCGGATTGTCTCTTACAGATACAACCCGATGGGATGGATCGGTTTCAGGGTAGCGTGCCACATGCCCATATAGCCAAAGTTGGCGCTGACAGACTATGCAGGTAATAGGCCTCGATTCAGTCTCACGGTGCAATCGCTGATTTGACACGTAATCATCCCAGAGATACCCCATGATTCTGCGAAGACACTTATTACCAAAGGCATCGATTAGTCTCAAGTCGCTATTTAGTGTCCATGTCTCACAACCATAGAGAAAGACAGGGATCACAAGCGACTTGAAGATCCGGATCTTTGTGCTCCTGCACAGGTACCGACAATGCCAAATATGTACTCCTGTTGAGCGAGTCCATAACACCGTGGGCTATGCCAATCCGCCGTAAGACTTCTTGACGTGACCCGCCGTCATTATGGACTGCGCTACCAAGGTATGTAAGACTTTCCAAGATCTCAATGTCCTCGCTGCACGCATGAACAGACTGTACTGTTTCATCTAGTAAGCCTCCAAACACCTGGACCTTGGACTTAAGCCAGGAGACCTCAAGTCCCAAAGGCTTTGCCTCATCGTGCAGCGCCTCAAGAGCCATCATCAGGACCTCCAGTGACTCGGCAAAGATAACTGCACCATCGGCAAAAACAAGATCAGTGATCTTGGTGTTGCCGAGGGATGCTCCACAATCATTTTGATATACAAATTTGCTCAATACCCAGTCCATACAAGTGTTGAAAAGTGATGGGGCAAAGGGTGCATCCTTGCTTCACTCCTGTATTCACAGGAAAGAAGCTGGATACACCTGCCCACACTTCACAGCACTCTCAGTCCCAGAGTACAGACCAGTCATCAAACTAATAGTCCTTGCAGGAATCCTGCGAAGTCGCAGAAGATCCCAGAGTGACTCACGATGCACTGAGTCAAACGCCTTCTTGAGATCAACATAGGCTGCAAGCATCCTCTGTCGAAACTCACGTCGGCGTTCCACACCTTGGTGTTAATACTCATTACTACACATTGAGACCCCATTAATTCTACAAGGCAAAACTTGCATGATAATAGGGCTAATAGCACTCCAGCTTAGAAATGTCTGCTAAACACGGCAATCCCGAGTAGTGGATGCCAGTACTAAGATATGGTACATGATGGTTATATAGGTTATATATAATAGAGATGTTGTAAACGTTTGACATATGGCTGCGACAGGTCTTGCAATATTGTGTTGCTGGATATTTTCTCCGTCCAGAGATTTTGTAAACCTGACACTCATCACACACAGAATGATGACCACGGTTCACCTTTCATAAGCCAGCTAGGAGGTTATTACCTGAAGGCAAATTAATATCCCTTGGGTGTCGGGGGGGGGGGGGGGGGTTCAAGCTTGCAGAACTGTAGGACCTGGGATTGTCCTCCCTTACACTTATTTGTTCCAGCTGCAACTACTAGTTCAAGAGGACACTGCCATAATAGAGTTGTCCCTCACAGCTGCTGTGATGCCAAATATTATTTTTGTAGTCTGTGTAATCAAAGTTTAGAGTTTTCTCCTCATGATACGCAAACGTATAAACCACTATAAGGTTTGAGTGATTACCTTGGTAAGTGATGAAAATGACACTAGTTTCTACTGATGAGTCTTGATTGAATGGCACTCGTGTTTGACGGAAATCAATAAATGTTTTCATCCAAAGTCTCAAAAACTAGTAACTTTTGCCAGTGATTATTAGGTTAGCTTAGACGAGGGGTTTGATCTTGCTAAAGATAATATAAAAAAAAGAAAATATCAACACTACGGCAGTGCAGAGCTATGCAAGATGTTTTTGGGGCAGGGCAGGGCGGAGCAAGCAGCCCATAACTAAAAACAAACAATATGTTGCTGCTCGACTATCATAATTTGGTAGATTTTGAGACCAAAACAATTTCTGATGAGCTTTGATGCGTTTATGGATCAAACTGTTCATAGTTTTTGGTAGTAATCCCCATTTATAAACTTGAGGTGGGTGGAATGTACCAACAAAAATGAATAAATAAATAAATAAAATAATATAAATACATATATAAATAAATTGCCAAAAAACAAGTGTCAATTACCTCAAAACATATCGACACTATTATTGAAAAAAAATATGTATTTGAAAACTGCAGTCCCTAATAATAACAATTTACTTCCTGCCCCTTCATTGCCCCTGCATGACACGGTTAGGTCACTCAGTATGCCTGCCCCTGCATGACACGGTTAGGTCACTCAGTATGCCTGCCCCTTGCATGACAGGGTTAGGTCACTCAGTATGCCTGCCCCTTGCATGACAGGATTAGGTCACTCAGTATGCCTGCCCCTTGCATGACAGGGTTAGGTCACTCAGTATGCCTGCCCCTTGCATGACAGGGTTAGGTCACTCAGTATGCCTGCCCCTTGCATGACAGGATTAGGTCACTCAGTATGCCTGCCCCTTGCATGACAGGGTTAGGTCACTCAGTATGCCTGCCCCTTGCATGACAGGGTTATGTCACTCAGTATGCCTGCCCCTTGCATGACAGGGTTAGGTCACTCAGTATGCCTGCCCCTTGCATGACAGGGTTAGGTCACTCAGTATGCCTGCCCCTTACATGACAAGGTTAGGTCACTCAGTATGCCCCTTGCATGACAAGGTTAGGTCACTCAAAATGCCTGCCCCTTGCATGACAAGGTTAGGTCACCCAATATGCCTGCCGCTTGCATGATAAGGTTATCTCACCCACGGTGCCTGCCCCTCATTGCCCCTGCATGACACAGTTAGGCCACTCAGTATGCCTGCCCCTTCATTGCTTCTGCATGACAAGGTTAGGTCACCTAGGATGCCTGCCCCTTCATTGCCCCTGCATGACAAGGTTAGGTCACCTAGGATGCCTGCCCCTTCATTGCCCCTGCATGACAAGGTTAGGTCACCTAGGATGCCTGCCCCTTCATTGCCCCTGCATGACAAGGTTAGGTCATTCAGGGTGCCTGTCACTCTTAACCCCTGCATGATAGGGATGTGGTCAATCAGGATGCCTGCCCCTCATTGCCCTCAATGACAAGGTTAGGTCCCCCAGGATGCCTGCCACTCTTAACCCATGCATGATAGGGATGTGGTCAATCAGGATGCCTGCCCTTCATTGTTATACAGAGGAGTGCCTTAAGTAGTCGTTACATACAAGTGTTCACTGACTTGACTTTTGCAGTGAGGTTACATTGCATTGGCTTGAATACCAGCAGCCTATCGGTGGTGAAGGTTATTGTAAAATTTGCTTAAAGATTTTTTGTAAAATGCAAGTATGTACTGAGGTACAAGACGTGAGGTCTGCCAAAGACTACTGTATACAGTACATATACAGGGAGGTCCCGAAGATACGAGCAGTTAGGTTCCACCTGGCATACTCGTAAAGCGAAATCTCGTATAACGAAACACATAACTAATGGTAAAATATAGGTTTGGTTCCAGGACCCCATCAATTTAAAAAAAAAAAAAAAAAAGACGTTTTTCAAGCTAAAATAAACTATAGCAAACACAACAAACACACAGCGTCTATATTACCCACATTGTACTACCTATTCTGTAGAAAAAGCATTCTGAAAGAGAAAATAGCACACATAATAACATAACTGCACATTAATTAAACATAAAACATGCATAACAAGCAAAAAAGACGTTGTAATGTAAGGGACGCCGCGTGATACAAGAGAAGGTAGTGTAGCGGTCCCAAGGTTGGGGCTACACACCTGCTAATTACCCCTAAAGGTCAGGCCGCGCCATATGCTTAATTACCCTTCAGGTCACGCCTTGCTAGGGGTGACCTGATTGCGGTCCCAAGGTTGGGGCCACACACCTGCTAATTACCCCTAAATGTCAGGTCACGCCATATGCTTAATTACCCTTCAGGTCACGGCTTGCTAGGGGTGACCTCACTGGGGTCAACCAAATCCCCCTTTGTCCAGCCCGGGAGTGTTAGGGCGCGCATTTTGAACTTGATAATTTTACTCACCCCAGTTTGAATGTCGTATCATTGGATTTTTGATCTCGTATTCTCGTATACCGAATGCTCGTATAACGGGACCTCCCTGTATATGTGTACAGGGAGGTCCCGAAGATACGAGCAGTTAGGTTCCACCTGGCATACTCGTAAAGCGAAATCTCGTATAACAAAACACATAACTAATGGTAAAATATAGGTTTGGTTCCAGGACCCCACCAATTAAAAAAAAAAAAAAAAAAGAAAGACATGTTTTGCAAGCTAAAATAAACTATAGCAAACACAACAAACACACAGCGTCTATATTACCCACACTGTACTACCTATTCTGTAGAAAAAGCATTCTGAAAGAGAAAATAGCACACAAAATAACATAACTGCAGATTAATTAAACATAAAACATGCATAACAAGCAAAAAAGACGTTGTAATGTAGGGGACACCGCGTGATACAAGAGAAGGTAGTGTAGCGGTCCCAAGGTTGGGGCCCCACACCTGCTAATTACCCCTAAAGGTCAGGCCGCGCCATATGCTTAATTACCCTTCAGGTCACGCCTGCTAGGGGTGACCTAACTGCGGTCCCAAGGTTAAGGCTGCATACCTGCTAATTACCCCTAAATGTCAGGCCGCACCATATGCTTAATTACCCTTCAGGTCACGGCTTGCTAGGGTGACCTCACTGGGGTCAACCAAATCCCCCTTTGTCCAGCTAGGGAGTGGTAGGGCGCGCATTTTGAACTTGATAATTTTACTCACCCCAGTTTCAATGTCGTATCATTGAATTTTCGATCTCTTATATTGAAAATAGACCCTAATTTACACATCTCGTATCATCGGATTCTCGTATACCGAATGCTCGTATAACGGGACCTCCCTGTACTGTATACAGCAGTCTTTCGGTCGGCTATCAAGTAGTGTGTGGTAGTACGGCAGAATTGAGTTCCTCTAGTTAGAGAAAAGCAAGACAGAAGTGCCACAGCACTTATTCCCATTATTAAAAAATATATGTATTTTTCTGGGGATGACCATCGTTAGTGACAGATGGAAAGCGTACAATTGCCTTAAGTGACGAAGGGTATAATCATTGGGTGACTAACCAATCGGAGCATTTTGTTGACCCTGAAAAACCAGAACTACATTCACAGAATAGTGAAAAATGCCGCCGATTCTCAGGCTCACAACCCTCAGGCTGAACCGTTAACTTCAAATTAAAGTGCAGTCGAACCTCGATTTAACGGACTTCGGATTTAACGGACTCCATTTGCGTGACAAATTTGCGGGCAAGAATGGCATACTAGACCACTTATCGCCGCTCGAATTGTCAACTCAACTTAATTTATTATTTTCTCATTTTATTTTGGAATGCTTGGATTTTAAGGAGTTTTGATGTATCAGCTGTTAAGATATATAAGATAGATAAGATACTTTGATCCTATCTAGACACTTTGCAAGTACCAACTACAAGGTTATTGACTATACAAAGC
Organism: Chionoecetes opilio; assembly: GCA_016584305.1. Classification (NCBI taxonomy): domain Eukaryota; kingdom Metazoa; phylum Arthropoda; class Malacostraca; order Decapoda; family Majidae; genus Chionoecetes; species Chionoecetes opilio. The sequence goes on from JACEEZ010023232.1 coordinate 56,508, forward strand.
GCCACCACGCCAGGACGAATTTGGTGGACTCGAACCGCTGACCAAATGGCGCAGGGACTCTGCAACACCAGTCCGTGATTCTACCACCGCGCCCCCCTGGCGGGTTCTTAAGATATATAAAGAAGAAGCCTGTGTTGCTAGTGATTTAGTGGTAGAAGGTGTGTATTGTTTAAAATAGTGACTATTAGTGTTATGGGGTGGTTGCTGCAAGTCTCCCTGGCACCTCAACACCTTAAATCACCCTTATTTAAGGTGACACACGGTGCTACACTGACCTAAATAGTGACATGTGTATAGAGCAGCTCATCACAACCATATATTATACATAATAATGAGAAATAGTCATGATAATGTAACGCAAGAAAATGGGTTAATCCTGATTGACGAAAAGTTTACATTGAGTGGTGAGAGAAAAGTAATACATATATAGCTAGTTATCAAATGCTCGCAATTTTTCTTCACTCCTCAGTCCCTAATCATTTAGATATAGGTTTCCGGCAATATTTTATACCCGTGGTCGCTAGTGACGTCACGGCAAGAAGGCGAGGCAGGGAAAAAGTACACGCGTTCTCTCTCTCTCTTGCCAACCCTTGTCGAGACAACACGCTCGGAGAGAGTCGTGTCTTACAACCCTTTTCGAAGGTAGGTGTGTGGCGGTGTACTTATAAGGATGTACAGGGCATTGATTAGTTCATGATCTTAAATTACATGACTTGTAATTGGGGTTATGTGTATATTCAGGGTCTGATGCTGGGAACAGTGAGCTGAGCTGAGCCGAGTGGGTGGTTGATCCCCTGAGTGGCCCACTTGTATGCTGATGGCGATGGTTGTGTGTTGCTGAGCTGTGTGGAGTTGGTGACCCGCTGAGACACCAGTATATAGAGCTAAGGCCCTATAGTAGCTCCATTAGAGTTTTAGATAGATAGATATAGTACCTAGTAATGCAAGAGTAGGAACCTTTTTGTTTGTTAAGCCCGGAGGAGTAATTAGGCGTTACGTTCAACTATATTCTGTGAAATATAGTTTCTGTGGGAAACCATTAGCCATTTAGAGCTGGGATGTGATTACTGTTTGAGTATAAAGAAACCCTGTTAACGAGTATTAACTGAGTCCCAGTTATCCTCATATATTCTCTAAATCTTAAAAAAAAAATCCAACTTATTGTGGGTGGTGGAAGTGTAATCGACAGGTTTGTGGAACCCTTCAAATTAACATCTAGCCAGAAGGGGGGCGCTACAATAATAAGCGATACCTTTGACAAGCACGGCCTGTGTCGGGCTTGTTGTTGTTGTTGTTCTTCTTCTTGTGACCTTTTCTGCTTAGGATCGCTTTGTAGGTCTGTCAAACTCGAGCTCAAGCTTGACACATATCTCCTTCTTTGCCACTCTGTAGCCCTTTACTCATATGTATGAATAATAGCCATTAAAATGCCATTATATGTCTACATTCACCTAGAATAATTATATTTCATAGAACCCCAAGCAGTAATGAGCGAGCCTGGATACTTACTACCTCTCCTAATACCAGTCCCGAACAGTCGTGGGCGAGTGTGCCAATCCCTGATGATAGTGCCAGTCACTGTTTACCTCCCAACATAGCTACACGGTCTGGTTGTGTTTGTGATTATTTCTCATTTATTTCACAGCATGTAGGAGCGCACCAAATCCAGCATGTAGCGCCAGTCACTGTTTACCTCCCAACATAGCTACACGGTCTGGTTGTGTTTGTGATTATTTCTCATACATTTCACAATTTCTCCCGTGTTTTTCCTATATTTTCACACCCTTAGGAAAATACCCTCGCTCTAACGGACAATTGGCTTTAACGGACCACTTCTCCCCCCTTTTAGTCCGTTAAATCGAGGGTTGACTGTACCGTACAAGAACGATACAAGTACCGATACCGTACAAGTCGACTCTTTGAGCCTGAAAAAATCTCTCCAAAACTAGGGGTCGACTTATACGGCATGTGGATAACGTGTGGGTATTGAATACAGCCTATCCACACTTAAGCTTTGGCCTACCGTATTTTTTGGGGCGACTTATATGGCAAGTATAGGCCTAACCCGTAATCTTGAGCTAATAATCTTGAGGTCGACTTGTATGCCGCAATTTACGGTATTTCACGTATCAGTCATTTAGGCTAACGAGTTCATGGTTCAAATAAGGGGAATAAAAAAATCCATAATTTCTTCCTAGTCGAGGTTGATCTATATCCTCTACACGAAAAGAGATCGGAATACCATAATTTTGACCAGCAAATGCATTTGGTCCTGTATCAAAAATTTACCAGATAAACTAATATCCCTAAATACAAGGCTTGTGCCAAGGCATTTTTTAGTAGCAGCATGGGCTAAATGGTTACTATAAGACCGTAATCCATTTGGTGGTCATAACTATGATATTCAGACGCATTTTTAGGTTTCACACGAATATCACTATAAAAACAGTGGGCAATACTTCTATTTAATTCTTCCCCCCCTACGATCTTGGGGATCTGGTGGGAATGCGGGTTTTTGGGTGGGGAGATTAAGTTCACAGATATACCTGATCTAATCTAACCTAAACGCCCCTCTGGACCCCCCAAAAAGGGTTATTAACCTGACCTCACCTTAAAACCTAGCTGGGGTGCAGGAAGCAGAAAGGACATCCACCCCTCATAGCGACCTTCAACTTACTGCCGGTTCCAATAAACTTAAGAAGATTCGCAGTACTGTCATTGACAGGATTCTCGGTGAAACAAACAGAGAACTCTCGTCGACGGTGGAACACTCGTCGAAGTCAGAATTTTCACAACAGTTCCACTTGTATTAGATGAAGAGGAAGAATAGCCTAAAGGGTTTTTCATAGTTGGACACAGTTTTTGCTTGTAAAAATGTAAAACTGTAAAAATGCATGTGCTAACTGACCCAGCCCCCCCCCCCCCCCCCCCCGCTACTTCACTAACCTAACCTGGACGTTGGTTACTTAGCTTAACCTAACTGTTCAACTTTCAAGCTATTGCTGGTATTATTTAGTCCCTGAATGCAGAAACACGGGTAAAAGCTGATGAAATATATGTACGTATTGGTTACTTCGATCAAGAACTGGAATATCGCCGAAAATAGGAACACTGGTTGATGTGAAAAATTGGAACACTCGGTGACGGCGAGAAGAATTTTGGTAGACGAGAGTTCCAGGTACCCTTAAGAATACTCCAGTATGGATATTCGTACATGATACAGGTGCTCTAACACAATATAATCATAGGAAAGTATCCTTTATCATTTATCAAGCATTTTGTACTGTTAATCATAAATTACTGAAACATGTTAAAATTTGTGTGTATTTAAAATGTAGTATTTACTAATGTATTTAAATACAATTGATGTATTTAGTATTTAAATACATTCGTAAAATGTATTTAGTATTTGGTATTTAGATACATTTCTCCCATATATTTAGTATTTAGTATTTAAATACATTCAATGCATTTAGTGCCCAGCTCTGATCCTAACATAACATAATATAACATAACCTAAACTAACCTAACCTCACGTGCCGGAATTTTTCAAATTCATTGCACAAAAAATAAAACATAGGCATAAATTATGATACCACAAATCCACTGGGTATGGTAAAATTACCTGCTAAAGAAACGGCAATAAAAGTAATGAATACCTAAACTATTAAAATACCCAGCACGGCATAGACAAACTGAACCAAGATAAATCAATACAATAAAACTTCCGATTTTGTTCAATACATGGACATTGTTTATGTAACCTGACCTAACAGGGGGAGCTGCGCCCCCTACACCAAATACCCTACACGCTTGTAGGGTCTGTTGCCCCTACTCCCTCAATTTTCCGAACCTAACCTGTAACCTGGGGAGGCGGTAGCAGAGTGGTTAGCGTCTCCGAGTGGCGTTCTCGGTGACCCGAGTTCCATCCCGAGTGAAAACCATAAATCCACTCAAAATCTTTCTGCTCCGTTGAGTGGCCTAAGAACACCCACATGCTGCCTACAGGCGCTATAGGCATAGCTGTTGAATTTTTTTTTTTTTTAAACCTAACCAAACTTGGGGGTGGGGGGCTCAGCCCCCCAAAACCACCCATGTGTTCCTATTCATGGTGTAGGCTTAGAAATACTGCAAATGGTCAGATGTATAAGTTGAGGACAGTTGTTACGTGCCTTGTATAGTATTAAACTGCAGTAAAACCCGAACGCCAAGCATCACTGTCTCCCGTCAAATCCTTGGCCACACAAGCCTGGCCCTGAGCAGCCTCCGCCATGACAAGGCCAGACACACTCACCTGCATGTCCACGACCACTCTTTCCACAGCCAAATGGAGGGGTTGCAGGGTACGCACACGTAGATGGCTTCTCTTTTTCAAGAGGCAACACAGCAGTCTTCAACACACACTTTTCAGCAGGTAAACAGTAAAACACACCGGTAAGCAATGGCCGCCGTCACTGTCACAGCGGCGGGACAGCTGGTGCCAAGGATATAGTGGAGCGGTCGAGGCCAAAAAAGGGCCTTATTTAAGGAGTTACCCCTCCACACTTTAGAACAAGGCAAATGAGGTATTGTTGGATTCGTTAGGATGTCTACTTTATGAATAATGATGTTTTACAGTCAGATTCTAATTAAAACATGGCCATTTAAACCATTTAACCCATAAAAAATTGAGAATGTTGGAATATCTTAAAAATTGTTATTTTGGCACTTACAAAGATTACTTACAGTATTTACACCATTATGTCCGTATCATCTCCGGCTTCAACTTCATTTGCCACCTCACTTATCTCCGGCCGATTCGCACATTCTCCACCACAGGAACAAATGTCAATGCACTCAAGTCCAGCAATGACACACTGGCATTTTTGTCCGCGACAACCTTTGTCAGTGCAGTACAAATGAGTTAGGTCTCTAACCTCTGCTGGTGCCGATTCATTCTTGTACATTGTTGGACGCAGTTCATCCTTTGCATTCGCATGCCAACCATGGCCAACTGGGTTCATGTTCTCAGGTTTTGCGATGTGACTCTGACACCACACTGCTACTTGGTATTGGGCCCGCAATACATGTTGTTCGAAGGCATCATCTGTTGGTGGCAGTAAGGATGCGGGCTTATCAATTGTGGTGGCGAGTACGAAACGAAGCTCATTCAGTGAACTGAGATTTTTAGTTTTTTTACCATGCATGAGAAGGACAAATCGCCTTGCGGTATCTAGGAAAGTAGTTACATCCTGGAATGCTTCCAGGCCCTGTAAGGCATCTGAATTTTTGGTGAGAGCTGAATATGCCGTTCGCTTTCCAAGTCTGTATAGAGCACTTGTCGTGTCACATCCTGACAGAGCATGCACGGCTGGTAATGACTTGTATGCTGCTTTGCCGAGTTTGGTACTGATATGGTGAACAGGTATGAATCGTTCCTTTGAGACGAATTTCCCTGAGTGCCCAGCATGCATATATACTTCATCGGCCAGTGCTCCCCTGCTCCAGTAATACACCAACAAGACGAGGACATCCGTGTCGTCACACTGAATGATTATCCTTGGGTGGTCTCTCGATAACATGATTGCATGCAATACCAGACGAGTGTCCGCCTCCTCTTGTACAACCCCTCAAGACTGGACACACCCACTTCATTCAGAACTTTGACCACTTCTCCATCTTCAAATCCACCTGCCAGTACTACCGATTTATCTGCAGGCAGGATATCTTGTCCATTGTCGCATATGTACTGACAGATGAATGAAGCTAAACTAGCCTTGTTGGTACTGGTTTTGAGGAAGTTCCTGTAGTTCGGGACGACCCTGTTCCCTTGTATCTGGTAGTTGAATCCGGAATCCATCATTCCTCGTCTGTGTCGTTCAGTCGACTTAATTGACTGTTCTCTGTCGTACCGGTCAAAGACCAACGTCACAACGTCAATGGAAGGATCCATGGCACTGTTCTTCAGAAGACGCACAATTCGGTCCAGAGCCACCTTTCCAAGATCATTGAAAGTCTTGAAATGATTCTCGTTCAGGGCCTGACACATTGCCATGCCATCAATGAGGTATGCAGCAGACTGCGATGACGTCGGGGAATTCTGACTAGGAAGGACAAGAATTTCATCCGTATTTGCTTCCAGCTTTTTGGCAAGATCTGCTTTGTTGGTCTTCTTCATCGAACCATCGTCGTGGAACATTGAAGGCGGAACAGCTGCCAATTCGTAGGAGAGGATCTTGCGCATATCCACATCACGGTTCTTTGACACTGCAAGCAGTCTTCTGAAGAGTACCTCCGTATCGATCATTATCTTCCCTTCCTTATCACTGGAAAGACACTTCCTCATAGCAGAAAACGTTTTGACTACTGTCTTGGGGATTGGATCCCAGAAATTCCTCTTCTTTTCGTCCCAAGCCTTTCTTTCGTGAACTGATTGAACATTTCCCGACCCTTTTGTGGCACTCCCTTCATCGACTCTTCGACTTCTTTTGATGCCACCTGACCACTAGTTATATTAACTAGGGAGGTTGCCACACTTTCCAGGTCAAATGGATCTTGGCATTGTTCCTTGATGTATTCCTTGATGACTTTTAACATCATTCTGGTCCTTGGTCACTCGAGCAGGTCCAAGTTCTTCATGTGTATTCTTGGACTGGTAGGTGTACACATTTCTTTGAATCGTTCTGCGTATTCCCCGGTTATGTGGCGGGTCAGCAGCCAGCGAACTAAGGCTCCTTTCCTCAGTGTGTAACCGATGACACCACCTTGGCTTTTAGCCTCGCGATTGATACTCTGTTCGAGAGCCTGATCCGTAGGAACGCAGTTGAAAGTCCTTTCTGAGCGTTTCACAACGAAACCACCTTCCGACATGTGCTGAAACATTCGTGGAGCTGACACCTCCAAGTGACGCATTTCCGCAAAATAGACTGGGGTGTATCGTGCATAGTTGCTGCGGCCTGCCACGAAGAAGTACGGTATGACTTCAAGGACGGCGGTAAGGTGCATTTCAAAATCAGCCTCACGGTCTGCCCGAAGTAACTTCAAGAGGGTGTCACCAGCTTCCAGAAAGCTAATCCAGTAACGGAATGTTGCTGATTGTTCTCTTCCTGTGTCTTTGAACTTCTTCATTGTACTGAGAAGAGAGGATGACAAGCGCATTTCAATCTCCTGACACACAGCAGTGCAGGCTTCCGGGGATTGCATTTTGAAGGTATTCTCTAGATCTGTAATTAAGTGCGTGGTCTCATCATCCAGCCAGGGCAACTTGTTTTTCATTGCAAAGGTTTCGGCAGCTGATAGAAACAAGTGAAACAGTGCTTCGTGTACCAGTCTGATTCCTCTTAGACCTCAGGCATACTACTTCCCTTGCAACATCAAACTCACGGACGCATGAGCATACACTTCAGGTACTGTCAGCATGTTGTGGAGACCACCATCACTAAACAGCTTCCCTATACTGGCTATGAAAGCCATAGTGAGATGCATCCCACCAAGCCTCATCGCCACTCGACCAGCCAAGGGATCTGGCTCAGTCCAGAGAATCTGTTCAGCCTTGCTATATATTGCCAGGTCAGCAGTGACCAGAACATGGTCTTGTCCCACTGCATTTGGAATTTCAACCAATTTCTGCAAAGTCGTGTAGATCGTAGAGAAGTCAGAGGGTGGCGCATTAATGAATGGGAGATACCATATTCGAGTCAGTGGAATTTCTCTCTCGCTAACTAGAGAATTGAATCCACCCCAAGCCGGAATACGTGAGGTTTCAGGGGGACTTGCACGGGCCATTTCCCAAATCAAGTCTTTTAGTACCACATCACTAGCAGACTTATCCAGTTCTTTGACTTCCCATTTCACACATGGTTCTGGTTTAGTATGAGGTTTGTTGTAGCGTTTGATTTTCTCCTCATCACAGCTCTGTGCATCTAGGGTTTTTAGGTTTGATCTTGGAATGCAAGGTGTTTCTTCTGGCCTAGGAGACCTTTGATACAACACCACAGCCATTGAATGTGTAGTGTTCTTTCCGTCTATTGTCTGTTCATTTTGATCGAAATTGTCAATTGCGGCATCAACAGTGGTCTTAATAACATTCTCAGGATCATAGACAGAAATGTCACGTGGTATATGAACGTCAGACTTGGTTGACAGCTGGTCCAAAGCAATGGCATTGAGGAATCTACGCGCTTCATCATAAGGTATGCTGTGTCCAAGAGAGGACAGGTCATCTATCAGTTCTCGACTACCATGGTCGTGGTGCAGCTTGACACCTAAACCAAATGTTATTGGGGTATGGATTTTACAAACTAGAGAAATCATGTTGTGACATATTGCAAGAACTCTCATTTCAATGTTTCCCATGTGAGTCTCAGATTCATAGCTTGTAGCGCTGTCAAAGTCTTTTTTTGAAGTACACCATGCAACGAAATCATACAAAGGATTCGGAACAAAGTCCTTGCACTTTTTTGTCTTCATATTCCCACTAGAATCCTAACGATCAAATTGAAATGTAATGTAACCGATACATTTCCTGATGATACCAGCTGCCTTATGCAAGACAACTGCGTCCTCTTCTGAATTGACATCATCAGAGGATTCCAGTTCACATTCACCAATTTCATTTACATGCACTTGTAGCCTCACAACGTGTTTCAAGGCCTCGGCAACTGTGATATCCCCTGAGCATACAAGATCAGACTTCCCAGGCTGGACGATGAATGAAATCCTGTCTCCGAAATGCTTCTGTAATTTCTCCTTCAATCTCCATGTAGTACAAGACTCGTTGGTTTTAGAGTTGACCTCTGCTGATATAGCGACCAGTCGTTCATTCAGGACAGACAAGGTTGTGATAGAGATGGTTTTGAACAGGACAGTCTCTTCAATCTCCTTACACAAACTTTTGAAGGCACACGCATTGTCAGATTTATCAACCTCAGCCCAGGCACTAGCAGCTTTAATCTTGGTAAGCGAGATGTAATGCGAATAGCAAGAGCGATGATATTTTGCATCCATTGCAAACAGGTCAGTGTTTGACAGCATTCGCATTTGAATCTCATAGTTGTTTCTCTGAATGGCTGCATCAAGCACTCTTTGCCGTGTGGTGGACCCCGTCCCAGTTGAGACGTTCGACAGTTTCTCCTTCCAGCTATGTGATTTCCCACATACGAAACAGCCTGATCGAATGTCAAATTACGACGTGTCATATCGCCGGAGACAAGACAGTCCAACCGTAGGCCCACTACCTGTTGCGCCATCGTCAGCGTCAGCACATGTACCAGTGTTTCTTTGGGCTATCTGGATATTCCTCTTGTTCGTATAATTTGCTCTGCACTTTTGGTAGAATTTGATAACAGTATCTCCTTTTAGGATGTCGTTTTTCACTGGAAACAGCCGATCCTATGATCGGCTGTTCCATGAAAACGACTCTAAAAGGAGATACTGTTATCAAATCATCATCTTTACGATTCGCAGTTCTCAGAATGGTTTCATCATTCGACTCCTAGATTCTGGACAACTGAGTTCAGCTTGTTGAATAATGAGTCTCGCAAAATCCAGCATTCGCAAAGACTCGTTCTTCTCCTCTTCTGAGTGGGTTCTTCTGGTGGTTCCATACTTTCTTCAACCTGCAAGGAAAAAAACATGCACAATTAGAAAGTGATAAAGTAACAATGAGTGTAACGTTTTGCGCAAGGTTTTTTTTGTATAACTGAAGACAAAGTACGAGTCAAAAATGGCCAAAAAATGGGTAAAACCCCTAATTTTCGGGTATTTGGGGGTCCAAAACACCATTAAAGTGGGTTTCAACCCCATATATTGTGAGAATGTACTTGGCAGAAAGGAATTAATGTGATGTTACCAAGTTTTCAATCTTTGTAAGTGCCAAAATAACAATTTTTAAGATATTAAAAAATTCTCAATTTTGTATGGGTGAAATGGGTTAAATGGGTTAAATGGCAATGTTTGAATTAGAATCTGACTGTAAACATCGTTTTTCACAAAGTAGACATCCTAACGAACCCAACGATACCTAATTTGCCTTGTTCTAAAGTGTGGAGGGGTCAAGCTAAATTTTTGGCTCTTGGCGGCTCCACTAATAGTCTTTCTAATATCCTTTGCTGGTGCAGTGGTGGCTGTGGTGCCAGATCGCGTCAGGCCCATTTCACCAGACAACCATCAACATTTCACCAGATTTCACCAACAGTTTATGATGATGCAAAATGTGTTAATGACAATTATTACTCTTATAATTAATTGATTCAATGAATTCATTTCCGTTATTATTTTATCTTGATAAGAAAACAAGTAGGAAAAAACCCTCACACAACAAAGTAGGTTCATAGTAGTAGTAGGTAGGTTCCTTTAGGTTCATAATAAAATTGAAAAAACGTAATAGCTACCGTAGATAACACTAAAGTCGCCAGGACAACGGTTTTTTTTTCCAGACGTGTGGTGGCGTTAGTACTTACATTTCTGCATCCATGATTTCAGGAAAGTTAGAAGGGGCTATCTGGAGAGTCTGTGTCATTTTGTGTCTTCATCTGTACCATAGTATGGCTATAAATGAACAAATTACAAAAATAAAACCGAGTGGCGACGTTGTTAACGGGACTACAGTAAGGTCGCCATCTAGTGTTTATGTACTGAGTGTCCTCCCGCAGCCGTCGTCGCCCGAAAGAAAAACGAGTAGTGAAATTTGAAACCGTATATACTTGCAGATATAAAGCATAAAACAACGCTGAAACAGAGTAGATTATACAGTCATGATATAAACTACCGTGTATCATCTTCAGTGGCACATACAAATCAGTAGTGATGCTATAATTCGTAATATCTGGCTGCTGGCGACACTATTGCAACTGGCGACTATACTGTTATCTATGGTAGATATTTTAGCTGATTATAAATCTAAAAAAGTTACAAATCCTTTCGTTGATATATGACAAAAAAAATAACAGATCTACTTCCCATCTTGCTCGCTAAGGCATGAATGAGCTCTGATATATTTAACAATTTGAACACCAAATTTATTTCCCAAATCTGGTGAAAAATGTCACCATCTGGCATCACTAGCTGGTGACCGTGGTGACGTGTACCCATATGTTGAGCCACGCAGCAAGCACCTGTTCGGCTCGGGAGCAGTGTAACCAGACACTCTACAACAAGATACCTCACTTGCGGTCCCTCCAATGCAACTTCTGTTATCCGCCGACGGTGGCGCCGCCGTGCGGCAGGTGTTGTACCAGCCTGCTGGCCCATTCACTTGCTGCATATGACCAAAGAATATTCACTTCAACTCTTCGCCATTTAAAACTTTGCGAGTCAACATTTACCATGAAACATATCAATAGAAGTGCAATTTTATTAGCTTTCCATTGATATATTTTGTTTTCTGATAAATGAATTAGAACCGTGCATACATTACCGTTAACTAAATAAATAACATCATCAATCGGGTATTTTTCCCGATTGATGATGTTATTTATTCACTTATATATTTCGTTTTCTGATAAATGAATTAGCAACATGCATAAATTAGCGTTAACTAAATAAATAACATCATCAATCGGGAAAATTATGTTCATGCATATTTCTTCAGAGTCTCGTAATGGCATTTCTTTAGCGTGTTTTACTGTTTTTTATTTGATAATATTATAGAACAAACATTTACGAAGATAACAGTATATCATATATACTCAGTGGCGTACCCAGAAAATTGAAAAGGGGGGCCAATATATATATATATAAATATTATATATATATATATATAATATATATATATATATATATATATATATATATATACATATATATATATATATATATATATATATATATATATATAATAAATATATAATTTATTATATATTTATTCTTTGCCAAAGGGGGGGCCATGGCCGCATGCCCCCCCCCCCCCCCCCCCCCTCGGTACGCCACTGTATATACTGATAAACACTTTGTGTCCTGGTGGAACGCCGACGTGAGTTTCGACAGGGGATGCTTGCAGCCTATGTTGATCTCAAGAAGGCGTTTGACTCAGTGCATCGTGAGTCACTCTGGGATCTTCTGCGACTTCTAGGGATTCCTGCAAGGACTATTGGTTTGATAACTGGTCTGTATTCTGGGACTGAGAGTGCTGTGAAGTGTGGGGCAGGTGTATCCAGCTTCTTTCCTGTGAATACAGGAGTGAGGCAAGGGTGCGTCCTTGCCCCATCACTTTTCAACGCTTGTATGAACTGGTATTGGACAAGGTTGTAGATCAAAGTGATTGTGGAGCATCCGTCGGCAACACCAAGATCACTGATCTTGTTTTTGCCGATGATGCAGTAATCTTTGCTGAGTCGCTGGAGGTCCTGGTGATGGCTCTCGAGGCGCTGCACGAGGAGGCAAAGCCTTTGGGACTTGAGGTCTCCTGGCTCAAGACCAAGGTCCAGGTGTTTGGAGACTTACTAGATGAAGCAGTACAGTCTGTTCATGCGTGTGGCGAGGACATTGAGATCTTGGAAAGTTTTACATACCTTGGTAGCGCAGTCCATAATGACGGCGGGTCACGTCAAGAAGTCTTACGGCGGATTGGCATAGCCCACGATGTTATGGACTCGCTCAGCGGGAGTATTTGGCGTTGTCGGTACCTGTGCAGGAGGACAAAGATCCGGATCTTCAAGTCGCTTGTGATCCCTGTCTTACTCTATGGTTGTGAGACATGGACACTAAATAGTGACTTGAAGAGACGAATCAATGCCTTTGGTAATAAGTGTCTTCGCAGAATCATGGGGTATCGCTGGGATGATTACGTGTCAAATCAGCGATTGCACCGTGAGACTGAATCGAGGCCTATTACCTGCATAGTCCGTCAGCGCCAACTTCGGCTATATGGGCATGTGGCACGCTACCCTGAAACCGATCCTTCCCATCGGGTTGTATCTGTAAGAGACAATCCGGCGTGGAGGAGGCCAAGGGGGCGCCTACAAGGCTCGTGGCTGGGGCAAGTTGATGTTTCTTGTCGAGAGCTGCTTGGTATGGGAAAGGAGCCTGCATGGGAACTCGCGCGTGGTGACCCCCGGGAGTGGCGTCGTAGGGTGGGCGAGGCGACGCGCCCCCCGGCGTATGCCCCCAATGATAGATGATTGATAAACCATAGTCTATATGATTTTCATTGATAGTCATATGCAGCAAGTGAATGGGCCAGCATACTGGTTAACTCCTGCCGCACGGCGGAGGTCGATTTCACGCGCACCACAGGGCACCCCGGAGTGAGGTATCTTGTTGTAGAATGTCTTTGGTGTAACTCGACATGATTATCTATTTATCTATTAATTTCTTCAGTAAGACCTGCTTAATGTGTGTGTGTATGTGTGCACTATTGTGACCAAAGAAAATAACCAGCATGAATTTGTGTAAACAAGCAAACAATATAAATTTACTTTACTTTACCAAAAGTATGAAATTCAAACATAAAAAGATAGCATCAGAAGAAAAATTAAACTATACAAGAATATTTTTTTACATGGTAATTTTTTTTTTATGTAGGTTTTTTATCTAGGTATCCTAGATTATAGCTACCTCCCTTACAAAAAATAAAATTTTAAATGTTATGTTCTTCGTATGCATTCAAGATATTAGAATTATGACAAATCATTCATACCAATGATGTACATTTAGCGAAAGAATAGATGTTTATCTGTATCTGTAATAATTTAGGCCGTGACGCCCAAACTGACAAACAGCCGAATCGTCTCACGGCCTAAACAACATACGGCCTAAATTGTATACGGCCTAAATAACCAAACTGTTATTTCACATATATTCACCCTATGTGTATAGTACCAGTTTTTCTGATATATATATATATAATATATATATATATATATATATATATATATACCGCATGACTTCCTGTTAATTGACTTTTTTGTTGATGATGCCCGCCACTTAATCTTTTCAACTTCAAGACAGAGGGATATACTGAAAGATGCTAGAACTTAGTATTGCGATGGAACATTCCGTATTGTAAAGGCTCCTTTCATTCAACTTTACTCAATTCATGCTTTTGTAAAAGGAGAGGAACAACTGAAACAAGTCCCACTAGTTTTTGTTTTAATGAGTAGGAAACGCAAGAGAGACTATAAGAAGGTCTTGCAGTGCATCAAGAGAGTCTTACCCGAGGTGAAGCTACAGACCTTAGTGGCTAATTTTGAGGCTGGTTTTTGGGGAGCAGTGACAAACGTATTTCCTGACATCACCATAAAGGGATGTAGCTTCCACTGGCGACAGGCAGTGTGGAGGAAGGCAGATTCCATCGGGATTCGAGTGCCATATATGACATCTGGGGCCGTTCATTCATATATTAAGGAGGTACTTGCACTTTGCTATATTCCTGCAGAGCACATCAAACCATCATTTGAGAAGCTCGCTTCATGTGCACAACTTGCTGACCCTAAAGACTTGATTGGCTCGGTGCGACAATGTGGGCTACAATAGTTCACATCCCTGCACCGGTCCCTTCGGCCTATACGTCTCACGGCCTAAAGGTCCCTGGGGCCTAAACATCTTACGGCCTAAACGTCTTACGGCCTAAACGTCTCACGGCCTAAACGTCTCACGACCTAAACGTTTCACGGCCTAAACGTCTTACGGCCTAAACGTCTTACGGCCTAAACGTCTCACGGCCTAAACGTCTCACGGCCGAAATGGTTCACGGTCGAAAAAAATACGGCCGAATCGACGCGAGCTCCCTAAAGGTTTGGCTAAACGTACGTTTGTGTAAAGTTGATGCAAACGTGCTCGCGGTGAAGATGGTTGTGATCAACGATATTACCAGCGATTGTAGTGAATGCAGTTCTCAACGGGTGAGTGTATAGTGTTAAGTGTTTGTGTGGTGTGTGTTGTGTGTGTGGGTGTGTTGTGTCGTGTGTGTGTGTGTGTGTGGATGTGTGTGTGTGTGTGTGTGTTGTGTGTTGTGGTGTGTGTGTTGTGTGTGTGTGTGTGTGTGTGTGTGTGTGTGTGGTGTGTGTGTGTGTGTGTGTGTGTGTGTGTTGTGTGTGTGTGTGTTGTGTGTGTGTGTGTGTGTGTGTGTGTGTGTGTGTGTGTGTGTGTTGTGTGTGTTGTGTGTGTGTGTGTGTGTGTGTGTGTGTGTGTGTGTGTGTGTGTGTGTGTGTGTGTGTGTGGTGTGTGTTTGTGTGTGTGTGTGTGTGTGTGTTTGTGTGTGTGTGTGTGTGTGTGTGTGTGTGTGTGTGTGTGGTGTGTGTGTGTGTGTGTGTGTGTGTGTGTGTGTGTGTGGTGTGTGTGTGTGTGTGTGTGTGTGTGTGTGTGTGTGTGTGTGTGTGTGTGTGTGTGGTGTGTGTGTGTGTGTGTGTGTGTGTGTGTGTGTGTGTGTGTGTGTGTGTGTGTGTGTGTGTGTGTGTGTGTGTGTGTGTGTGGTGTGTGTGTGTGTGTGTGTGTGTTGTGTGTGTGTGTGTGTGTGTGTGTGTGTGTGTGTGTGTGTGTGTGTGTGTGTGTGTGTGTGTGTGTGTTTAGAGATGGCATTATATGTTTCTGTATATATAATGAAGACTTTGAACGTTGACTATGCAGCAAATGATTGATGTGCCGCTTGTTTTATATGTGGTCGATGTACAAAAATACTGTTTATGTACAGCGAACTGAGTAACAATGCATGGTGGAGCCTTCATAGCTCTCTGTCTCTGTCTCTGTCTCTGTCTCTGTCGCTGTCTCTGTCGCTGTCGCTGTCGCTGTCGCTCTCGCTGTCGCTCTCGCTCTCGCTCTCGCTCTCGCTCTCGCTCTCCTAATACACCAGTCATAAACAGTCAGGAACATTACAAGTACGGTAGTGAAGGTGTAAAGGAAAGTTCGGATGAAAGATTAAATAAGTCAGGTGGGATAACTTTTGTTGCCCTGCTGTGTTTTGAATCTCAATAAATTTACGTAGAATATTTAGTTGCAGTCATAACGAGGTCGCTTAACATGTGTTTCATTTTGCCTTTAAAAGTTGGTGGAATGCTAAAACATGTAGCTTCAACTGTGGAACTCATGAAGTATGATTTTATTTTTGTTCAAGTTCAAAGCTACGAGAAAAGCGTAGCTTAACATATTCATTCCTCACTCATTGTTTTTCTTTATTGAATAATAAAAGGTAAATAAAGCGAAGTTTGACACATTAATGAGCTCATGAAAATATTGTAAATGAGACCTAATTTGGGTCCAGTTTATAGAGAAAAAAACTCGTAAACAGGGATGAATATAATGTATTCATCCCTGCTTGCGAGTTTTTTATATTAAATTTTCAATCACTGTTTCAAAATCCTCACACTTTTCCGATTCTTAAAGTATGTAGCACGTACCAATAAGGAAATAATTAGGTGGTCAAAATGGCTAATAAAGTAAAACTACTGAAACTGGCGCCGTGACTGGTGAGCCTTGCTCTCTTTGGGCTATATTCAAGAACTTTTCTCCACCCGTTGCATCGCGAATCGGTATAAAAGAATCAACAGGAGGTAACGCAACGGGTAGAGGTTTGAGTCAGCTGATTCGCGACAACATGCAGATCCCACCTTCATCCCGCTGTGCACTTATTCATTCCTATTTCTTCCCAGACCATTACAGGTGAGTTTTCAACACAACCGAGAGTAACATGCATACCTTGTGAATGCACACGTGTCATCATAAAGGTAAAATCAGGTCCAGGAGGCCTTATATAGGTGTGTGAAGTTGTGAGGAAGCCGGGCGGCGGCGGCAGGTGGAGGTCGGCCATTGTGTGGAGCAGTGGCGGCGGGCCGTTCAAATGTACTCGCAAGCATAACTCGGGCCCATTTTTTCTGCACCAACGCCTCAGACAAGTGGCGAACACTAACTAAGCTATTATTTTAATGTCAGAAATGATCAATTTCACTAGTAAAATGTATTAGATATGTATAAAATAGTAAAAATACTGATGCCGCTTTGGGCTCGCTTGTGTTGGTACGCCTGTCAAATATCCACCAGTCAGGGATTTCTTGTAGATGTCACCAGTGGAGGTACGACGGTGGAGAATCTCCACCGGCCGGGATTTGACGAGCATTCTTGAATATAGCCCTTTATCTACAGGAAAGATGAGTTCTAGGGAGAGCTATCAGAGGCTCATCCGTCACGGCGCCAGTTTCAGTAGTTTTACATTCTTACCCACTTTGACCACCTAATTATTTCCTTATTGGTACGTGCTACATACTTTAAGAATCGGAAAAGTGTGAGGATTTTGAAACAGTGATTGAAAATTTAATGCGAGCAAAACTGATGGAGTTACAGCGAGTTGAAGCAAATATAGCAAAACAAAATGTTTATACACTATTTTACTTTGCTTCAATTATCTTAATATTGGTGTACTCTTACTGTAATTTTGTTATGCTCATGATATGCAGCAATGTATCATGAACACGATGGTAGGCTCAGTTTAACCTAAGTATCATCTGGTAGCTTGGTAATATCGGGTAGGAGTACAACATTTTAATGCACTGAAACCTGAAAATCCGCCTACTCTTGTGATACTCAGTCATGACTTTATTGTTTACCCTATTGAGTTATGAATAGCGTGTTATTGTGGACATTCACTGCCTGATTCACTGATGCAAACAAAATAGGCCTATCTGGTGTAAGAGGTGAGTAAAGCAAAGAAATATGAATATTTTTCTTAGGCAACGCAAGGGTTTTGGTTAGCGGCGAGGCAAAATACCACCACCATCACCACCCAGCCCGAGTCAATCAGCCAATCAGCGACGTCCTTACATACTCGGGTAGGCATCTTGCAGCTCCCAAAAATCCAGCTTAAGCCCAGTTCCCACCATCCCGCTTGTACGGCCGCCGTACAACAACAAAGACGTCACAATGACGTCACAACAAAGTCTACCGCACCGCTGTACCGCTGTACGGCCGTCGTACAAAGTTAAATTCAAGTCATCTCTCCCGCTCGGCGGTGTCCGCTCGAGCGGAGTTGCCAACTGTGCCCAGTTACCACAAATACCACTCAAGCGGTGGTGATGGTGACGTCATTGTTGTTGTATGGCGGCCGTACAAGCGGGATGGTGGGAACCGGGCTTTAAGTGAATAGACTATATAGACTAGGAATATAATCTCAAAATTTTACATGCGGGGTAACAGTTTGTTACAAGCTGTCACCCATGCTAGGATTAAACCATGACACCTCCTGAACAATATTAGCCTGAATGACACTTGATATTTTGATTTGGGACCTCACAGTGGGTTATTTTGTGTAAGAGGTCAATCGCGAAATATCTGATTTTCTCGAAAATACAGAAATGTCAATAATATGACCATAATGCAGTTACAAACTTTATTTTGGTGTCAAAATGAGCAGAATAACAAGCCATATTGTAAAAATATTGCTTTATGCTATAATAATGCGTATAGACTAGGAATATTATATGAAAAGTGGCCAATTGCGAAATATCGGATTTTCTCGAAAATACAAAAATGTCAATAGAATGACCAATAAGGCAGGTACAAACTTATATTTGGTGTCAAAATGAGCAGAATAACAAGCCATATTGTAAAAATATTGGTTTATGCTATAATAATGAATAAATTTAATTACTTATTACAAACATAACATACATCTAGTGAAAATTTAAGTAACGCAACAGTGAACGATGGACGAAAAAGGCGCATCATTGCATATATGCAAGTTTACATGTACATGAAATGAAATGAAAGAATGTCATGTTTAAGTCACTCAGAGTCCGTTTCAATTGCCACACTGTATGGGTTGTGACACACTCCGTTATTACAGGTACATGCAGCTATGCACTTCAAGTTCTTGGCCCTACAAGAGCATCTGGAAGTTGCACAATTTTTGCACTTGCAGCAGACTATGTCTGTGAACTCGTTTGGCAGAGGATCGTCCACACTGACGTGTGAGTGTAGTCTCCTCGTAGCATCCTCGTACCATCCACTTCCAATGGGCGACTCGATTTCAGGGATTGGTACATCTGCCTGGAACCACACCTGAGCCTGGTGGTGTGCGCGTTTGATGTGTTGTTCAAGACATTTTCGACTTGGCGGAAGCTTTTCTTGGTCTTTGGTGCCCTTTTGAAACATGCGTTATCGCACATCGTTGATGTTAGTTTCGTCCGAAGCTGGTGAGTAAATGCGGCAGAAGAACTCTTCCACACTCCGTATGGTAGATTCTGACAGCGTGCCACGTCCGAGGTCATCAAGCAATGCTCCGTGTTGCTAGAATACCTTCCATGTCGTCTTTTTCCCGTGTCCACTTGGTTGACTGACTGTGTCACATCCTGTAACCGCATGGTACACCAGGATGTTACGCTGCATGGTCGGTGTCAACTGTATGTCGTGCACAGCCACATAGCGCCGTTCCTGCCTTGTGCCAGTTCTCATCCAGAGCTCTCCACTTAATTGTCTCGCGAAGTGTGTGAGCAGTACCAATACGTCGGTGTCCCATAGCACGAGACTATGATCCGTTCGTATCCATCCATATAGGCATAGGTGGGCATCGCAATTTTTTTTCCAATTCCGCAATCGCAATTCCGCCATTCCGCCCTGCACCAGTCCGCAATCGCAATTCCGCAATTTTTTTCAGATAGGCCTTTTCGCAATCGGCAATTCCGCAATTCCGCAAACTAATTTTGACAGCTACAATTAAAACAAAACCCCTAGAATTAAAACAAAAAATGTCTCTAGACTCTTAAACATCTCTAGACTCTTATAAACACTTACAAGTAAAACAAAAAATGTCTCTAGACTCTATATTAGTGTTTAATACTTCTGTATTCCTATTCTGTTTCTGTCTATACTTGTTACTTGTCCTTCACAATTAAGTCTTTGTCTCTTTTAGTGTTTTTCTTTACTTTTACACTTCACAGTCTACTGGCTAGTAATCACTAATCTAAGTAATCTCCTAATCTTCCTCTTTCCTCTTCCTCCTCCTCCTCCTCCCACTTCTTCTGGTTCAGCATGTGGAGGTTGGCAACTAATCACACACACGGCCAGCGTACACGCTCTCAATCCCAAGTTCCAGCACGCACTGACTGAGTGACTGTGCTACACTTGGCAAATTGGCAGTTGGCAGTGTCGTCTCCACAATATTTGGTGGGAACTTATGTTCACGCGGGCACTTGCCACTTTGAAAGTGGTGACCGTCACAATTATTGCGATTGCGTTTCAAAATTTTGACGGTCCGCAACCCGCAATTCTGTATTTTTTTCATGCATCCGTAATTGCGCAATTCCGCAACCGAATTACCCATTCAGCAAGTTCAAGCGATTGCGTTTCAAAATTTTGGTGGTCCGCAATTCGCAATTCCGCAATTTTTTCAGGCATCCGTAATTGCGCAATTCCGCAACCGAATTGCCATTCCGCAAGTTGCGGAATTGCAGAATTGCGGACTAAAATTGCGGAATGCCCACCTTTGCATACAGGCCGCCTTGGCATGCAATATTATACGTGTATCGGCCTCCTCGTGAGATGATTGCAGCTGTTCAACATCAGACCCCTGTGACGATGCTACTTTGGTTTCTTCCTCAAACCCACCTGCAGTGATCAACTCACAAGTGGGTCGGCTCTTTTTTGCCTCCAACATCATTTGATCGCTGAGAAACTTGGTAAGATTTGCCTTGTTTTCTGGTAAGTCCATGAACTGCTTCCAGTTGGTAGGGAGTGGAATCTCTCTGCTGTCGATCTTGCGCCGGATAGAACGTACTCGCCCCTCTCTCTCCTTTCCCGGGTCCCAGACTTGATTGATGTGCTACGATATCGATCGAAAACCACATCGACTCTTGAGCAGTGCTCATTGAAATGACTGAACACTGATGCATTGAAGACATCAGCCAGATCTCCAAATGACTTTGCCCCCGTTGGTTTTCCAATGGCTTGTACCAATGCCTGAGCATCGATGATAAAACATGTCTTAAGCGAAGGCTTTGGCAGGACCTCAACAGTTACTCCATCCTCCAAGATCTTCCCGAGCGCAACTTTATTCGTAGGACGTAGGCGTCCTGCCGTGTCTGCCAATGACAGTGGTACCGGTGTTAGTTCATGACTCAGAAGACTTTTAAGGTCTATATCACGTCCGGAGACCTGTGCCACAAGAAGCCGCTGGAACAGGAGCCTGTCTGCTTTGATGGTTTGACCCTTTTGACTAGCATCCTTCCTCGTTTCTAGTGTGTACATTGTCGTCAGTGTAGGACTCTGTGACTGTTTCAAATTTACATGAAAGCCGACGTCTTGTTTGCAAATCCGTGATTCCACAAATTATAACAATATTATATAATCATCATCGTAGCAGCGAAACAATAACAAACACAGTAATGGCGGCGGCTTCAGTGTCATATTGCATCAGCCTAAGCCTCTTTCATATAACAGCCGTAAGTAACGAATTATACTATAACACATGTATCACGAGCCACACAAGATTGTTATATGACTAATTAATGAACATAAGAACTTAAATAGCCTCTGAAGCAGGCATATACTAATGTTAAACTCACCAAATTGGTCTCGATGAAAATTACTGATGCATGTGATATCGAATCATAGATGCAACAATAAACAACAGATCTAGTCGATACGTCTATCGTTTATAAAGGATTCAAAGGATTAGGAATCCATTACAGTAGTTTTTGCCATTCTTTTTAACATTTCCCAATTCTATAGCATAAACCAATATTTTTACAATATGGCTTGTTATTCTGCTCATTTTGACACCAAAAATAAGTTTGTAACTACAGTATTGGTCATTTTATTGACATTTTTGTATTTTCGAGAAAATCAGATATTTCACGATTGACCTCTTTCACAAAATAACCCACTGTGAGGTCCCAAATCAAAATATCATGTGTCATCCAGGCTAATATTGCTCAGGAGGTGTCATGGTTTAATCCGAGTATGGGTGATAGCTTGTAACAAACCGTTACCCCTCATGTGATTTCTGGGCCCCTTTTCACATATATTCCTAGTCTAATAGTATGGGATAAATGTGTGAAGCTTAGCAGGAATATGTGTGTGAATTAAGCCTGGCAGGGATAAATTACACTGGTCGACACCAAAAATGGTTCAGAGTTCATTGTGTGTGGGTTGGAAAGCATTTTCGCTGCTGATTTCAAAAATGGCATTGCTTTTTCTCTAGCACGTATAGTTTTTTTTAAATATCGGCATTTTAAAATTTTAATAGCTATTATAATTATATACGTATATATAATTATATAATTAATCGAAACAATCCCCCTACGTTAATATATATTACTCGTAATTAAATTATGGTGGTGCCTGCGGCTTTATTAGGACCTAATGTACATGTCTGGCAAAAAATATACTTAAATTATGTTCCAAATATATCCGAAAATGTGCCACATCTTGGAAATATCCGAAAATATGCCAAATCACAGTAAATTTTGACTTTATATATACACCTTTTTCACTGTCAACAAGAGGTTTGTACATACAGTTGAACCTGCCAGGTGAGTCTTTCGGTCGTGCTGGCCATTCCTTTTGTTTGTAATGTTTGCTGTCCGCTCTAGAGTCCCACAAACAAAGAAAACACATGTGCTTAGTGTAACCTAACTGGAGTCCTAGAAGCAAGGAGATTACCTTCAGGTCCCCACACAGATTCCACTGATGTTCTTCATCTGCTGTTAAATAACAGCAGATAACAAAGTCTTCATAGTTTCATAAGTTTCACTCATTTCATGGCCATGCGCAATTGGAACACTCGGAAGCTTATTTCCTTTATGCAGAAGAACGGCCTTTAGCGTGTTTTTTCCTGAATCTATGAACAGCCGCCACTCACTCTTTATCATAATTGTGAGACTCACAAAGTTGTTCCATGAGTGTGTCAACATCAAAGCAGTAACAGAGCTTGTGTTCCATCTTGAAGAAGCTTGAAAGTTCTTTATGTCTACGACGAAACGTGGTGATGAGAACTCCTTCTTGTAGCAAATTCCATTCCTTGAGACGAGATCCAAGGACTTCACTTTTCTCCTTGGGTAGATCTAGGTCCCTAGCAAGGTCATGTAGCATTTCCTGACTGATGAATTTGGGCTCTCTGTTGTCTGCCATTTCTTGAAAGTCTGTATCCATGGGATTATCCTCCTCGTTCGAATCTGATTCACTTATAGCACTTGCAATTGGAACATTTGGAACTGGGAGATCAGGACCATGTGGCACAGGCCTGATGGCAGAAGGTACGTCAGGATACCTGATTTTAGCTCGCGTTTTTACTGAATATCCTTTGATGTTAGTGAGGCAGAAGTAGCAGTCAGTACTGTGATCCTTTTGTTCACGCCAAACCATTGGAATGCCGAATGCCATGCCTGATGGCCGTTTGCCACGCATCCATTCATTCAAGTGATTCACACAGGGGTTGCATGCTACGTGAGGGGCCCACTTCTTATCTTGATCACCTATACGGCACTTGAAGTAATGCAGATAAGCTGCTTTAACATTCTTTGTAAGAGGTTTCTTCAGACTGTCAGGGGTAAAAAAATTCCCCATATGTAACAAAAACTGTCCGATGCATTCACACAGTTACGGCGCTCCATCACAGCCCGGTACAAGGTACTATATACGGTAAACCAACTAAAATTAGGACTCCACTAAATCAAACGCATCATATCTGCAAAGAAAAAGAAAATGTTTAAACATATGTCAATAGCTGTACGATCAGTAGGTAAACATGTACTACACAGCCTGCTAACCCCTCGCCAATACGCAGCGCGCACACCCTCCCCTGCTCACTGCACAAACCACACTGACTCAAAAACACTGCACTGCCCTAAATAGGCTTCAGAAAAGAAAAGATTAAAGAGTTTAAAATGAAAACATTGGTGAAACCTATTTCTGCTGATTTTACCCATATTTTTTCATGAATTGCGTCTGGTTCTCAAAAACTGGACGTGATAGAGTTAATTGAACATCAGATTCGAGTTCAGCAGGGTCGATTTACCTATAATCAGCTTCATCATATGTCTTCATCCTTTTTCTTACAAGTTTCTTGCTCATTTTGCCTGATGGAGCTGAATTTCCTGCTCCCCGTCCTTATCAATAATGCACACACTCCAATGCAACAGTTTCCCTCCTTTTCCTTAGCTCATAATCCTCGTGCACGCCTTGCCTGAAACATTTGAAAGAGCTGCATAAAGAGGCATAAACCGTCTTCAGTCCTCACAGAATTGCATAAGTAGTAGAAACGTTCGTAGGAGCTGAAACATAAATTCATTATTTTTGAACGAATTATTTTTCTTCAATTAGCTACGTCGTATGATGAAATCGACTTATTTGTATACATTCGTCAATGAACAAAGAAATAATTTAGAACGCTTAGATCTTGACAAGCTTAAATTATTCATGTACTCGTTAATGGGGTAAATAAATTAAGATGCTAACGTCTAAATGAGCTTTAATTATTAATATCACTTAACGCTAGACAAATTTTTTGTTCTCTTAATTAACTATGTACTGCAGTGTATACAAGCGTAAAGGGTGAGAGTTCGAGGGTGATGCTGATGAGCCATTTCACTAACGTGGCGGCGAGGGCCATCAAGTGATCTTTCAGGGAAATAGGAATGTTTTAGTCCACAATTTTCCCACACTCCATTGTAGCTCAGATGACGGTGGTGGTGCCGCTAATGATCACCTCCTCACAGAGCTGATAACCATAAGGTGAAGGTTACACATAGGTTGTTTGGTGATATGGAACAAATGCAGTAATAGTAACGATCAACCTGAGGGCAATAGCCGTTTTTATGTTTATTTGTCGACCGTATCCTAATGTGCAGAGAGTTGTGTAAACATTGAGCATGGAAAAAACATATACGTGACCATTTATAAAAAGAATCTTGGTTCATGATCTCATAATAAAGTTTCATTTTAATCAACTGAATTCATTAACAATGCCAAACATGGTAAAGCGTTGCCGCGGTGTTATTACTGCACTGATACACGCAGATGTACGGCTCGTTGTCTGCCTCCATTGGCTGTCACATTGGAAATTATGAATCTGTTTTCTCTAATACCTGAAAATTTACTGTAGAGCAGCCTCTGTACTACCTTGTTATATATGTATGCATGAAACACAGTCACTGCGCAACATATTGCTAAGTTCAGTACGTATAGCTGTTGAAATGACTATGTTCGAATTTTTTTTCGTATATATATATATATATATAATTTAGATAGATTGATTGATATACTAGATAGTAGGTATTTTTTATTTCCTTTTCCTTTTTGCTTTGTCTCATTACGAGAGAGAGAGAGAGAGAGAGAGAGAGAGAGAGAGAGAGAGAGAGAGAGAGAGAGAGAGAGAGAGAAGAGAGAGAGAGAGAGAGAGAGAGAGAGAGAGGAGAGAGAGAGAGAGAGAGAGAGAGAGAGAGAGGGGGGGGGGGGGGGGTTACGTTGTGGACTAGCGATCGTCGGTCATACTCATATCGTTAGGGAGCTCAGATCTCATGGGACGATCTTTGGGAAAGCTGAGACCTCACACACCACACACACATTCATACTCTTGCTCAAGAGGGAAGTTAAATACTCGTTTTTGTATATGAAAAATCTCGATTATTGTGTGTAGGTGGGTGGGTACAGTGGTATAGTGTGTGCGAGTGTATGTGTGTATGTTTGTGTAAGGGAACTGAAGGAGTATGAGAAGTGCAATCAGACTGGCTAATGGAGACAGCCCGAGGAACAGACACAGGCTGACACAGTGACATAATGATATACAAAGCCACTTCACGCTGCCTGCCCGAACTCTCGTCTTCGCCATGCACTATACCATTACATCCCCACGAGTACAGCGACTACCATTACATCCCCACGGGTATAGCGACTACCATTACATCCCCACGAGTACAGCGACTACCATTACATCCCCACGAGTATAGCGACTACCATTACATCCCACGAGTACAGCGACTACCATTACATCCCCACGAGTACAGCGACTACCATTACATCCCCACGAGTATAGCGACTACCATTACATCCCCACGAGTACAGCGACTACCATTACATCCCCACGAGTATAGCG
>JACEEZ010023232.1:85000-87500 GCA_016584305.1 Chionoecetes opilio
GAGGTGGTACTACGACCACATAATCTGGCTCGCAGATGCCTCGCTTTTACTTCAAAGAGGGATTTGGAAACGCTGATAACGACGTTGGACATAATTTTGCCTGACTAGTCGTGTAGCAACTCAAGCATTTCAAACTCTGAAAGTTATATTGTTCATTACGATTTGGAGTTTGTGAGGACACAGAGGAGCAGAACTCACCCGTCACGTGGTAGTGGTGAGTTTGTGTTGAGCTAAAGACGACGTTATGTTTGTTCATTCTTACTAACCCCTTCACGCCCAGATCTTGCCTTAGCTATATAAAATTGTCTGTTCTTAGTCATAATATTACGAAAAGTAACTAAATATACCAAACTACAAAGTGGACAAGGGTAATAAACAAGTCATATCTATAAAAATTTGCTTATATTCACTAAAAATCGTCTAATGGTACCCAAATTGCAAAGGAAATTACGTTCTGGGTCTCAAGGGGTTAATCCATGCTGTCGCCTGCCGATAATGGACGTACGGAGATGGGTGCGAAAGAAGAGCAGAGTGCGTCGTCATGACCTGTGTAGTGAGGAGTGGTGTTAGCGGAAGAATGCATCCAGATAGGATACGTATTCCCTTAGTCACCATCATAGGAGAGAAGTTTACCTTAAAAATACTTCATTGTAGAAAAGACTTGTCCGAATTGACCTTCATCCAAGACGACAAATGTTCAATATTGGAAGTATTGTTTTAATTAAGATATTGAGGTGCATACAACCTTGCAGACCTGTGTTATATATTAAGTCTTAAACAAGAATCAGGCGGTGCTGTTTGGGGTGCTTCTCTCTCTCAGTCGTATTATCACACTTGCTTTGTGTCAGTATGAGGCTGTTTCCAGATGTACGCACGGCATAGGTCCGAATGCGACTTTACACAATTCTTGGGACTCTGTCAGTGGCGTAGCTAAGGGGGGGGGGCTATTAGAAATCAGCCCCCGGGCCCAAATGCATCACTCAATCAGTGCTGATCTGCAGTGCTGAAAATTATTCAGCACTCAATCAGTGCTGAAAATAATTCGGATTAAAAAGGATTTATGAGCATTGAAAGAAGTCTCAGAAAGTGTCAAAATGCACCAAAATATGTTAATTTTCCAAAACATTTCCCCGAAACCTCCCAGCTAGTTGGGCTCGCTTCGCTCGCCTCCCCCCCCCCAATACCTGCAAACTTTAAGGAGGGCCCCTCCAGGAAGTAAGCCCCCCGGGCCCCCAAATGTCTAGCTACGCCCCTGGACTCTGTGCTTCTGAAAAAAATGAGAGGGAGTGTCTGTGCTGTGTCAGCGCAACGCACGGCGACCAGTAACGTGGCGATGCAGGTGCGCCTCTGATCACTGTATATAGCACGAATGTATACTTTATCTTTCATTGTGTGCATGTACAAGTAAACAGTCCATGGTTCAGAGATATAAGCTCAGCCTTGAAAGCCATATCGGATATCACGGTGTCCTCTCAAGATCTTCTAATACTGTATATAGTATTAACAACTTAATCAGTTAACTTTCTCACGGATATGATCAGGAAGCAAAGGTCGTGCGGTTGTCGCTGAATTATAGCTCACTCTTTTAATTAAAGGTGCTGGAATGAACCAATGTATCTTTTTTCAGGTTGGTAATTGCATTCCTTCGTGGACGCGTGATACGCATTCCTTCGTGGCTGCAGGTGCGTGCCTGTGTCATAGCACTGCCCGTGCTGTGTGTGTGTGTGTGTGTGTGTGTGTGTGTGTGTGTGTGTGTGTGTGTGTGTGTGTGTGTGTGTGTGTGTGGGTGTGGGTGTGTGTGTGGGTGGGTGGGTGGGTGGGTGGGTGGGTGGGTGGGTGGTGTGGTGGGTGGGTGGGTGGGGGTGGGTGGGTGGGTGGGTGGGTGGGTGGGTGGGTGGGTGGGTGGGTGGGTGGGTGGGTGTAAGTAAGTAAACGTTTATTGCTAATAATTGGCTCTGCCAATAAGCAATACCATAATACCTGCCAATGGCTCTTACCATAAGACCCGTGGAACCAAGTTTCCGCCAAAAAGTGTATAACTACTCCTAAATATTGTCGGACTGAGCTGACATTTGACATGCAAGTAGTGCTGTCAAAATCAATGGGGGTCGTCGGAAGAAATATTTTGCGTAAAACAAGCCCTTAATGAGTAATTAGCGTAAACTACTCCTGATTATTGTTGGATTGAGCTGAAATTCGACATCGAAGTAGGGCTGTCAAAATCAATGGGGGTCTGTGTAACAAACTTTTTGCGTAAAACAAGCCCTTAATGAGTAATTCACGTAATGAGTTAATTGGCTGGAACGTGGCTCGCTGTCACGTTCCAGCCGGAAGAACTGAGCCAAAAGCAAAGGGGCCAGAGGCTGGACGTCTATACTTGATATATACAAATTTCATAAACATTAGCCACGGTCCGTCGAGCCGAAGCTCCATGACGGACATATATTTTTACTGTATTGTTAGAGGGCGTGGAAACTTCAGACTAGCTAAATTATTATTT
>JACEEZ010023232.1:92506-138798 GCA_016584305.1 Chionoecetes opilio
TATTCTCATTCTTTTTTCTTACTCCTACTTGCTTATCAATATTTTCTTCCTCCCTCACTTTCCCCTCGTTTTCGTTCCTTTCTCCATTACCTTTCCACCACTTCTTCCCCTCCAATCATGTATCGTTACCACCTCTCCCCTGCCTCTTCATTCATTCCATTCTGCTCTTTCCCCCATCTCTTCTCCTTCCCCTATCTGTATCCCATCCAAGCTCCAGGAATCAATGACAATCAGTCTCTCAGTTAGAAGAATTAGTCCTAAGGTGTTCTTACTATGTTATCTCATTACCTCACTCTTCATTAGGTACTTTGTCATTTGTCACGTCTCTATTTGAAGTATTAATGTGTGTGTGTGTGTGTGTGTGTGTGTGTGTGTGTGTGTGTGTGTGTGTGTGTGTGTGTGTGTGTGTGTTGTGTGTGTGTGTGTGTGTGTTGTGTGTATGTGTGTGTGTGGTGTGTGTGTGTGTTATGTGTGTGTATATGTGTGTGTGTGTGTGTGTGTGTTGTGTGTGTGTGTGTGTGTGTGTGTGTGTATTCATCTAGTTGTATTTTACAGGGCCAGAGCAATGCTCGTGTGACCCCGTCTCCATATCAACATTTTTATCATTCATCCTTAGTGCTTTGTGTTGGCCGAAGCCACCACCCCGGAGAGCAGGTCACAAACCCCGGCTAACACCCGGTACCCATTCACTGCTGGGTGAACAGGGGCTCGGGTTTTAAGGAAACAACCCATCTGTTTCCGCTCCGTCCGGGGATCGAACCCGGGACTTCTCGGTTGTGAACCGAGCGTGCTTCCCTTACACCACGGAGTACCCTTGTGTGTGTGTGTGTGTGTGTGTGTGTGTGTGTGTGTGTGTGTGTGTGTGTGTGTGTGTGTGTGTGTGTGTGTGTGTGTGTGTGTGTCACTGTCTTCTGGAGGGGAAGCAGTAGCTCTACACCAACACCATCACCATCACCACCACCACCACCACCGTTGACAACATTACTGCATAAACACATCCGCGCGACTCGTATAGTGTAGTCACCACGACCACCACCACCATGGGTCTTCCTCCTTCACGACCTGGAAAAAGAACAAGGAGAAATTAATAAAATAAACGGTGAAAATTTTTTTGCGTCGCAAATTAACAACACGTAGAAACAGTCATTCAACTTTCCGAGGGAGAAAGAGGAGGGTGTGTTTGTGTTTGTGTTTGTGTTTGTGTTTGCGTGTGCGTGTGCGTGTACGTGTGCGTGTGTGTGTGTGTGTGTGTGTGTGCGTGCGTGGGGGGCAAATAACACCCAATGTCTTACCTCTTAAAGTAATCGTCCAAACCCATATTTATTTTGTCTAATTATGTTGAATGTACATTCAAAACACCTAATCCACCAAAAATAATTGATTTCCAGGCCTTATTTCCGTAAAAACACGACTTTTGTAAAAAGCGCGCGAAAAAAAAGTCTTCCCTCCAACAGGGCTAAGACTGTTATTGATGACGTCAGAACAGGGACGCCCGCAGACACTGTCTGACACCTGTCGGCAAATGTTATGATGAGCGATTGTACTTCGGTGTCAGACAGTGAATCTGTCGCTGTGACCGACACTCTTCCCACACACACGCCTGCACACACGCCTCCTTCCCACACACACGCCTGCGCACCAACACCCTTCCTGCACACACACACACATACACACAACACACACGTGTGTGGAGGGCGTGTGTGTGGGAAGGAGGCGTGTGCAGGCGTGTGTGTGGGAAGGAGGCGTGTGCAGGCGTGTGTGTGGGAAGGAGGCGTGTGTGCAGGTGTAGTGGTCAAAATGACCATCTACTCCGTTGTCACCATTATGTAGTGCCCACCTTGGGAGTGTACTCTACAGTCCTGGTTACTCCGCTGCCACCACCCACATTAAGTGGGAAAAATATATGAATGAACAAAATAAAGATTTAGAAAATATGTAATTACTGGTTGGAAACTGAATGCAACGCGTTAATATATTTTTCTAATTATAATATATTTAACTCTTCTACTGTCTCACTTGGTAATTATTAATACAATTCACAGTTATCTTAATATTAAGTCTTCCTTCCCTCCTAGCGATACGCAACGCGAATGCTCAAGTCGTTATCCTAATATAGTTACTATCTTTGAACTTCATTCGGCACATGTTACCGTAACGATACGCACATGTAATTCTCAAGTCGTCATCCTATCTAGTTTACTATCTCTGGTAACTTCATCGCACTGTTACCGCCTTAACGTACCACGTAAGGCTCAGTCGTTATCCTAATATATGTATCGTAGTCTATCCCACTTCCAACTGTTTCCCTCTCACTTATTTTTCTATTTCCTCTTTCTCCTTGTCCTCACACCGGCTGGCATATGCCAGTGTAGTTGCCACCCTCTTCTACATTTTGTGAGCGCTTGGCCACCCCTGGTCCGCCAACAGCCCAATCCCTACCTTGGCACCCAAGTAATACACTTTAATTAGTCCTGTCAACAAAAATTGGAATCACCAGTAAGTCATGTCTAACATCTCTAGTTACAAACCTTTCATAACAAAATCTTTTTTTAAACCAAGGGCGAGATATCACCTCCCCACAGGCGACTTAACTTCAATGAACGTCGACTGCTCTAAAATTATCCTGACCCTAGAATCCCCGTTCTCACCTCGTTTTCGCTACGTGTCAATTACTACTGGCTTAACTATAAGCCTAACCAGTGATTCAGGAGATGAAGCGTCGAGGAAAATTTCCTCTTACTCATTGATCCTTATGGTTTTTATTTCATCTCTTCCCCTATTAAGTAATTTCTCCGTTACAATAGCTTTCTTCCCCCCCAAAAACAAAAAATTCCTTATGCCTCAGTCTTCATCAAGCTCCCACCGGATATCTACTAAACTAAAAAAAAATTATCGTATACATCACACCATGATTTTCAATATAAATTTTCTATGGATCTTTATCACTTGCAACAAATATTTCTCATCCTGCATTTTCCCAATTCTCCCAACAATTTTACAAAAATGAGATAGTATTTATTCTTAACTTATCACTTCCCTCCCAAGAGCAGATTTAACCAGTTTGGGGAAACCCCACTTTAAATGTGATGAACTCTACTTACCTTGAAATGAGAAACCTTCTCACTTCCCTCTCTTATTTGGTTAGGGCCGAAACGCCTTATAGAGTCGCAACTGGCTCGTCCCCTCTAGCTGGAATGGTCAATTTCCATTTTTTACCCCACTAATCTAGCGTAGGTGCGTAGGGAGAAATCACGACTGGATCTACGCCATACCCCTCAAGTATCTTGGGGCATAAGGCTCACCTCCTGCTTGAGGCATTACATCCTCCTGCGTCTATCACCCATGAGCAAGCTCAGAGCAAGCACATCCTCCGGGTCTTACGACTACCTAGCGGGTTTTGGTGTTCAGTGCAAAACCCTGTGTACACCCTCTAAAGGCAAGAAAAATAAAAGTTTAAATCACTACAGTCTGTCTAAGGGACCTTCCTCAAAGTCTCTCTTTCACTAGAGAATGGTGAACGTTAATCTCTTTCTCTCTAGAGTTAACACTTATCGCCTGTCCAGCGAACATTGTTTCTAAGTATCTCCTCACTGGTCTCCTCTCATCTAGGTGTTGGTTGCTCAAGTTTCTCTTCTACAACTACTAATCTCTGCTGGTTCAACAGCCAGCCATCTTTGTCCTACATATCGCTTAATTTGCTCGGTGCCGCGCGCATGTACATGTTTGCCGTCAAATATATTGTTTCTAATACAGATTAACCTCCATCTCCGCAATACTTCAACCCACTTTGTTGGTCCCAACCACTTAACTGCTGAAAGTTTTCTATTGGTGCCCGTCCTCAAACTTCTCTTTTTTACCCACGCCATTCGTCTTTTTTTCCAACCTTTATTTTTCCTTTTCACCATTAGCTTTTCTCCCGCCATTTTGTACCTCTCTCCAAATTTTGTTTCTTTGATTTTCGTGTGCCACTGTTGTTTCATCTCCTGAGTCAATTTTGTGTAATTTTCCACTAATCAACCTTGGAGCGTTCAGAAGAAAAAAAGCATAGAAAGTTGGTTACCCATTATCTCATGACACTGCACTATTTAATACTCTTGTGAGTTTCTAAGAGATAATTGGACACCTATGAGGATACCCTTGCAAGGTTTGAGAGAATTATTTCATTGTTCGTTGCATCCTTTCTAGATCCTATTACCCTTGTGGATGGTAGGCGTGGTGTATCCTAATTGTATCTCACATGAGTCACCAACTCTTTGAATTTTGTGACGTAAAACTCCTTCGCATTACTAATAACATGTATGTGGTGCTCCAAATAACTGAACAGATTCCCTAAAATTCTACATACTTCGTCGGTCATCCTAGTCCTTAATTTATAAAAGGTAGTAAACCTACTATAATGATCTATTATGGTTATACAGTAAGCGTATCCGTGGCCTCCCCGTTCCCCATAGCCTGGTTATGTCTATGACTTATCCTCTCTAGAGGTTTACTTACTGATGGTATTTCTTGCCATTGTTGTTGAGTCCACGACTACCCTTATGCTGTTGGCATGTCAAACAGTGCCTCACATAATTCTCTCACATCCGTTTTTTCAGGTGGCCAATAAAAAATAGCCTTCTGCTTTAACTTATTGATTTCCTCTGCCCTAAATGACCCGATTCCTTATTGTGAATTAATTCAAAGCCGCTCGCTTCAGTTCCTAGGTAACACCAATAAATAGTGTATACTGTTTATCGAACTGTGGTTCAGTTTAAAATAAAATTCCTCCTTCTATTACGAATTGATCTAAAGTATTTTTCTGGGGTATTTAGATCTGGGTATTCTGACTCCCTCTAGAATACTGGCTAATCATTCTCATCCAATCTACGGTCCTCTCGTTCTTTCCTTTACTTCTTCTTTAGTTTTTCCTAACACCTCTTCTTCTACTTGACATCGTAAATGATTCTTACTGGTCTATAAGTTGGTCTGCTACAGTGTGTTCTTTTTCCCTGCTTTATACTCTATTGATACCTATAGTCTTCTCATCTCTAGGATCCTCCTGTTCATCCTAGGTGGACCATTGGTTCGTTGTTTAGAGACTGACCCTAACGTTGGTGTCCTGTTTCTGATGATCACCTTGTTCCCCACAAGAAATGGAGAAACTGTCTGCAAGCTAAACTATTCCTAAGGCTTCCCTATCTGTTTCTGAGTATCGCTCTCAACTGGTTTAATTTCTTTGAAAATAAGAGATTAACTTGGGCTTTGCCCTCATTGCTATACTGCATCAGTACTGCTCCTACGTGAGTTTGGCTAGCATCGGTAATCCACCAATGGTTTATTAGATGTTGGCCTTAGTTAAGGAATGGGAGCCTAGTCAGTTTATCCTTTAATATCTGAAATGCTTGGCTGGTTTCCTCTGACCATTTTGAATGATTTCTTTCTTGGTCAAATTTGATAGGCACTGCTATCTTAGCGAATCCTTCTATTACTTCCTATAGAAACCTACCATAAATCCTAGAAACTCTTCTGGTTTCCTTGACATTATTGTTTGCGGGTTTCATTTTATCTACGGCTGCCAATTGTCTGGGTTGGTGGTAACCTTCCTTGTTCCTTAGAGTGTCCCAGAAAATTAACTTTTCTTTGTCCTCTTTTACATTTGGTCCAGATTTAATTGACTCCAAACTATTCAGATGATCCAAATTAATTTTATCGATCCTTTTCCAATACTTTCTCGTAACTTGGGTGCCATCAATTATGTCATCCAGATAAATTTTTAAGCCGTTTTCTTTCATTAAGGAGTTAAGATCTGGATAATTTGCGAGAGAAAATTGCTGCACTGGCATTTAATCCAAAGGGAAGTCTTTTGAATCTCTATTGGTTTTGGATTTAACACCTGAATATGAGCGGGTTCAGTTTTCATGGTGCCTAGTTCTCCTGCATCTATATAAATGTTCATGGTGCTCTTTTATCAAGAAGAAAAGATGATGCCTCTCCTGTTCACCTTAAGTGTTTTTCCCAGTCTCCCCCTTTTTTCTAGAATTGCCTGTATTCGCTCCGGTCGAGTCCCTTACCCTTCGGATACCATCACTATCGGGTAACATTGCGTTACTCATCTATGGTGAGACAACGTGTTCGCCGTAACTTGCTGTTTCTTGAATTTCTTCTGAGTTTTACTGCTCTTATTTAGCTAAAATTGTAACAAGGACGTACTTCAGCTGTCCACTACTGTTATTAATTATTGGTATAAAGATATTCTTTCTTTGTAACCTGGACGCATTACAGTGCTAGATTTGCACTTGTTTTTTCGTGTCCCCCAGAGTGGGTTCCCCTCTATCCGTCCACTGTGGACAATTCTAGACCATTGAGTTCTTTCTGGTTTTATGGTCACACTTTGTTTGTATCCGTTAGATGACAGCTTGATTTATGCACCTCCTCTTCGCACTTTTCACGTCCATACTCTCTGATGGTACCGTATCGGTGTTTAAACAAAATTTTAAGGGATAAGTTAAGGTTAGCCCACATGACTTTCTTTTTGTTTGTAATTGATAGTTATTTCTCTAGTCCTATTATGTTCATGCCCTATCAGGGCTTGGGTGTATAAATAATGATCTGGAACAGCTTAACTCAACACTCTATTGTTCTATCTATTCCTAAGGGTATTTTTTACTCTTCTTGACCTAAGATTCCCTCACTCCTTGCCCGTTAATACTGGTTAAACTAGGGATGTTACCTGTGGGTTCTTATTTTAAGTTGTTAATAATCTAAGCTGCACTCTTTCTATAAGTGAATATTCGCTTCCTGTGGTCTAATAAAACTTCCATTGACTGATCTTAATGGCTAAGGGGAATTATTGGGGATTGATGTTTAACTAGTCACCGGAAGATCCTGTCCTCCCCCGGACAATTTTGCATTCCCTCTTCTACATCTATTCTCCCGCAATCGTGAAACAATCGTTGCTATTTTGTTTCCTTCGACAGTCCTGCAGCTGAGTGGTTGTTCATTCTACAGTAGGACAAAACAGCTGTGAATCCTTCTCCCAAGCTAAACTCGGACTGGCTTCTGGTCGTTACAATACTTTCAAGGCGTGTAATTTCCTTCCCATCCCTTCCATCTGTGCACTGCAGTTTCTCTAACCTCTTACTACTAGCCGACAGTTTCCCTGTGACTGTTCCTGTGTGTTGGGAGACGCTCTGGGAAACGGGTGTTATTTCTGACGGCTGTCGTGGCTGGTTTACCGCGAACATTTTGTCGGTACTCTTCCGATGGCAAGGCCCTCTCGGTCTCCACTCTCTCTATAATGTTCTTAGAGGGATTTGTTGCATCCATAAAAAGTTCTAATTTCTCTTTACTGTGACTTGGCAATCTCGCAAAGTTTTTTTTCATATGATTTTATCCCTACGGGGATTTCTCCTGGGTATTTTGACTTTCGCTTCCAGTAGGCGTTTTGCATTGGAGTTTATTTGCAAAGTCTGTGGATCTTCCATCCAGTCATACCGGACTTCAGTAATAATGTTAAAGGATTCTGTCGACATTATTGTCTGTTAGCTCAGCGTATACAACCGATAAGTTAGGGTGTTTCCATGATCTACACATGCTGCCGATGGCATTCTGTATCAATTAAGGGCTAAGGCGGATCTGACTCTAGTCATAAGTCTCCCTCTTTCTCGAATCCTCCAAATCCTCTGAACAACTTTCTACCTGGAAAGGAAACTGTCAAAAACCTTCCCTCTGCTTCGATACCTTGTAAAGCCCCGAGGTTCAGTATTTGTATATCTCTCGGTTTTATTTAATGATCTCATTGGTCTCCTAACGTCCTTGCTCTCCTCCTTATTTTTCAAAAATAACTCAACAGTTATCTTTCGCTTTGCTACTTCTTGTTCTAGCTGACTCATCCACTAGAAATCGCTCGCATTGTTTGGGACGGTTTTTCGCCTCTCTCGTGTGTTACTCCCTTCTCCTTCTTAAGCCTTCCTCTAACCAATTGCTTCCTTTGGAGGAAATCCTCCAAAAATCCTTTACTGAAAAAACTCATTAAATCCTTCCATCCCAAAAAAAAATTACTTTTACGTAATTAAAAAAAATAATCTTTCCCTGATTTCTTAACTAGTGTTGGGCTTCCACGTGGCTATTAAACTCACTCACAGCCCTCTGAGGTTGCTTACTTGCTGGGGGGGGGCGTCTTCCAAGCCTCAACACTTATTTACGCATTTTTATGTCCTAATTACGGTGGGTGACCCGGCCCTCCTACCCTGCAAACTGCCGCCTCATGCTGATGTTGGTCTATTACATTACTAGCCGTTCTTCTCATATATAAAACCCCTGCTCGTGCCCCCCCTACCGAAATCACCCCGTCATACGCTAAGCCCGTGTGCATAGGGTTTGGCGTTAAAGCTTAATTTCCTATACTGCGTTTAGTGTCTTTATTTAATTTCTTGTTTATTGCCCTGCTATTTAATCATAATTTTCTTGTTCTACCGCTTTCCACTTACTTTGCCGTTTAATATCATGAAACTGCCTAACCATAGGATGACTAACTCAAATTTCTTTCTGTAATACTCCGTGAGTCTGTCTTCTACGGAAGGTTCTAGCCTTGCCTCCCCCGGCGCTCTGTAAACATTCACTGGTTACGTTAGGCTCATCCACCTCCACAGTCTGAGGATCGTGGCTCTATGTCCTACTAACGCTACTCTATACATGGATATGACACTGTGTCTGGCCTTGGCAAAAATAATTAACTAAACAAGGGAGTTAGTTGGCTCGTGGTAAGCGGAAACCTCCAATGGATCCAAACCGGCTGTCAACCATTAATGTAGTGGGTCAAAATGACCAGCTACTCCGTTGTCCACCATTATATAGTTCCCACCTTGGGAGTGTACTCTTACATCCTGGTTCTCCGCTGCCACCACCCACATTAAGTGGGAAAAAAATATATTAATGAACCAAAAATAAAAGATTTAAGAAAATATGTAATACTGGTTGGAAACTGAAGACACCGCGTTAATATATTTTCTAATTATAATATATTTAACTCTTTACTGTCTGCACTTGGTAATTATTTTACATTCACAGTTATCTTAATATTAAGTCTTCCTTCCCTCCTAGCGATACGCACGGCGAAAATGCTCAAGTCGTTATCCTAATATAGTATTACTATCTTTGGTACTTCATGTCGCACTGTTACCCCTTAACGATACGCACATGGTAATGCTCAAGATTCGTCCATCCAATCTAGTTTACTATCTCTGGTAACTTCAGTCGCACTTTACCCCTTAACGATACGCACATGTAATGCTCAGTCGTTATCCTAATATAATGTATACGTAGTCTATCCCACTTCCACTGTTTCCCTCTCCTTATTTTTCTATTTCTTCTTTCCTCTCCTTGTCCTCACACGGCTGGCTATGCCATGTTGTAGTTGCCCCCTCTGCTAATTTGGTGAGGCTTGCCCCCTGGTTCCGCCAACAGCATCCTACCTTGGGACCCTAAGTAATACACTTTATTAGTCCTGGTCAACAAAAGGAATCACCAGTAGTCATGTCTACATCTCTAGTTTAACAAACATTTCATAACATACCTTTTCCAAGGGCGAGAATATCCCCTCCCACATGCGACTTAACTCATGAACGTCGAGCTGCTTTCTAAATTATCCTAACCTAGAATCCCCTTTCTCACCTCGTTTCGCTACGTGTCTAATTACTATCTGCTTAAATATAAGCCTACCAGTGCATTCAGGAATGAGGCGTGGAGGAAAAGTCCTCGTTAGCTTATTGATACTTTAGGTGTTATTCATCTCATTCCCCCTATTAATGTAATTTCTCGCGTTTACCACAGGCGTGTGTGTAAGAGGGGTTGGTGTGCAGACGTGTGTGTGGGAAGGAGGGACGTGTGTGCAGGCGTGTTGTGGGAAGGGTGTCGGTGTGCAGGCGTGTGTGTGGAAGGAAGCGTGTGTGTGGGAAGGAGGCGTGGTGTGCAGGCGTGTGTGTGGGAAGGAGGCGTGTGTTGCAGGCGTGTGTTGGGAAGGAGGCGTGTGTGGCAGGCGTCTGTGTGGGAAGGGTGTCGGTGTGCCAGGCGTGTGTGTGGGAAGAAAGCGTGTCTGCAGGCGTGTTGTGTGTGGGAAGGAGGCGTGTGTGAAGGCGTGTGTGTGGGAAGGAGGCGTGTATGCCAAGCTGTGTGGTGGGAAGGAGGCGTGTGTGCGGCGTGTGTTGGGAAGGTGTGTCGGCGTGCAGGGCGTGTGTGTAGGAAGGAAGCCGTGTGTGCATGCGTGTGTGGGGAAGGAGGCGTGTGTGCAGGCGT
The DNA here is from genome assembly GCA_016584305.1 of Chionoecetes opilio. Lineage (NCBI taxonomy): Eukaryota > Metazoa > Arthropoda > Malacostraca > Decapoda > Majidae > Chionoecetes > Chionoecetes opilio. Next base: position 102,779 of record JACEEZ010023232.1, read on the forward strand.
GTGTGTGGGGAATGGTGTCGGTGGTGCAGCGTGTGTGTGGGACGGAGGCGTTGTGTGCAGGCGTGAGTGTGGGGCAGGGGTGTAGGTGTGGAAGGCGTGTGTGTGACGGAGGCGTGTGTGCAGGCGTGAGTGTGGGAGGTGTCGGTGTGCAGGCGTGTGTGTGGGACAGGTGAGGCGTTGTGTAGGCGTGTGTGGGTGGGAAGAAGGCGTGTATGCAAGCGTGTGTGTGGAAGGAGGCGTGGTGTGAAAGGCGTGTGTGTGGGAAGGGTGTCGGTGTGCAGGCGTGTGTGTGGGAAGGAAGCATGCTGCACCCATAAAGGATGCATGCATGTGGCATATAGCAAAAAAAATCGATCAGAAACACCCAAATATCTTCAAGTACTATATTTATCTCTGTGTTTACGTGCCTCTGATCAAGCGCGGGAAGAGGAGCCTCCCTGATGCTACGTCACGGAGCCTGAGCCTGAGCGTCTGTAAATCTTGCGAGTGTTTTGAGAACTCGGGGAATTTGCAGATTTTGATTGCGGATTATTTAAAAACGACTGACTGGATACAAAAAGTGACGACGTATTGTTGATATACTCGTTAATGACTATGATTTGATTGCATTAAATCAGGAATGATGAAATGGTCTGGACGATTACTTTAATTTAGTGACAGATTAATGATTTACTGATTCTTTTCAGGAATCACAACGTGAAAACAAACTTGTACATTTTGTAACCTCTCATTTCACCTCCTCCCTGCCTTCGTCCATCACACGCGTCCCCCCCCCCCCCCCCCACACACACACAGCACACGCCAATGGGAAGGATCTGTTAACACACACACAAACACACACACACACACACAAGTACACACACACATTTTCAGGGTAATCTGAGGTGGTGGGTAAGGATGAGGGGTTTGCTAGTCTGCGTTGTCATCACATGTAGGGCTTGCTGGTGTCTTAATGGCCTCTGAGCCTCTGATGGATAGATACCCTGTGTGGCACCACCTGCTTGTTAATTGATTACATTACCGAGAAGCAAAACGAACAATGTTGACTGGTGGGAACCTTGAACTTGTTGGCCTCAGTGTGTCAGTTATGGCTGGCATTGGGTAGGCGGCGATAGAGGTGAGAGCTGAGGTTTTATTCTCTGATTCCGTCCTTTGTGTACCAGCCCCGGAAAGAATACCTGTGGGTAGGTTGTGTGCTGTATTTCGGTGAGGTCCCACCGGCGTAGTGGTAGCTTGGTGCCCCATCCACTACACCACACTGCACCAGTCCATCTTTTTTTTATTTACATCTATGCCTATAGCGCGTGTAGGTAGTGACCTCCAGGGATGGGATGGTAGGCACTGGAGGTTCACTTGAAGGCAGTGATGGTTGGCCTCGCCCGGGGTGGCGCAGGCAGGATTTTTATAGTGACGCCTGTTAGAGGCTCATGCCGCCCCCCTGTGTCCTCCGATGCACTCGCAATCGAAGGGCAGCTTTCTTCCTTCGCAATCAAAGGTAGAGTGAGGGGTGCTTCTGTTGGCTGTAATCGTGCCTAAAAAATGATGCCACCGTGAAGGTTGGAAGGTGTTTTTTTTCTTCTTCTTTTTTCTCTTTTTTTTTTTTTGCTGAACTAAATGACTTCTCGTTTCTAATGATCGATGGCTTCAAGTGTTGTGTTATCGAAGATCACAACAACTCTCCAGAATGATCTGTATGTAAGATCCACAGCATTATGACCTGCGCCTGTACTGCTGCTGATCCTACGAGCGAATATCAACATAAGATGAATGTAGGAAAGAAAGTAACAAATAAACAAAGTATAGGAAGAATAATAAACTAATCTAACACTCCTAACTTTTCTCAGTTATTTTTTTACCAGATACTCTCCGATTACTGCATAGAACAGACAGCTTTAAAGTATAAGCTAAAAGCTATATACGTATGAGGTATTTTTTAGTAATGGCTTGTGAAGTTCTGAACTGCAAAATTTACCGTGGAAAATGTTGCAGAGAATGAGTTAATTGAAAGAAAAAGTGTATAGATGGCACTGCCTGAACACGGCATGTACTAAGTCAAAATTAATAATTAATTCAATCATGTTTTGTACAATTTTTGCTGTTATCACCCTTCATCAGTAATCAACCAGCGCGCATCGTGTTAATGCAGGCAACACGTACTCGGCTGGAGGGAACAGCCTCGCCACGCACCATTACGGACACAGGAAATATTGTAACTATATACATTTTTGTTATTGACAATTATACGCTTGTACCTCCTGTGTCTGCCACGCTTCCATCCCCTCCCCATCTGCTTACTGCGCACACACACACACACACACACACACACACACACACACACACACACACACACACACACACACACACACACACACACACACACACACGACTTCAAAGGCAAGCTGGATAATAGTAGATTTGGAGACGGGACAGTACGAGCATAGCTCTTTTCCTGTATGTTACAACTAGGTAAATACAACTAGGTAAATATACACACTTACACACACACACACACATACACACATACATACACACACACACGCACACACACACACACAGAAACACACTTCAGTTTCCAGTTGTTGTTTTTTTTGCATATGTGAATCAAGTGAAACAGCTTAAATGGATATGTGGATATGCTTTTCAGGAATAATTTTTTGACATCGAAGTTGAAATTGGCAACGTACGTATACAGCCTACAAACTCCCTCCCACACCTTTACATGCGTATCCCACCTAAACTTCCCCCCCGCACCCCTTCCTTTACTGATTACACCCTCCCTACACCCTCCCTCACAGCCTCGCCTCCACACCCACGCAAGAAACAGTGTTCCCTCCGTATTCGTGCACTGGAGTGATAATCTTGTGGTTGCTTTCAGGAGGAGGATTATGATGCATGTGTTTTGCAGTAAGGTTTTTTATTTTTACGTTGTGGGAGTAGAGAAGATTGGAGGCGGCCATTGGAGCCTAATGAAGGCGTAAGTGAGTTTGCTCCAAGTTAATGACTGGATAGAGAGGCTCCCAAGTTTGAGCCAAGTTTGGTGAAGGCTGAAGGCAGGGATGTGGTGTCGGCAGGGAAGATACCGTGAGGCTGCGTGCAGTGTTTTGATGGGTGGAGAAAAATGTGAGTGTGGGGGGGGAATGTTGACGTGCGAGACCGGCTGGCCGCTCGCTGCCTCCCCACCAAGGGCTTGTGTAGGTCAAGGGAGCGTGACGCCTCCTGACTAGACAAGGGTGCGCCCTCCATCATTCACGAGGCGTCCCTCACCCTGGCGCCATGGCCTCGTTGTCTCTGGTAGGGTGTGTGTCCCGCGAGCCTTGTCCCGCACTCGTCTGCTTGAATAGTGCATCGGGCGCCCCCATGGCCCCTCAGCCCCTCCCCCTAGCCCGAAACACAGGCATTGCAAGGCATTTATTTACTTGCAGGCTGCGTCGTGGAGGCTGCTGTGCATTGAATAACATCAGCTCGAGGCTGACGAGGCTGAAGTTTACCTGGCATTTTACCGAAAAATTAGATTCAATTTGTATAGCTCTGTGTCTGTGTGTTTGGCGTACATTGGATTGTTTCATGGTGTCACCAGTGTAACTGTTCATGTTTGGCTGGATAGAGCCTCCAACCCACGCCTAGAGGGTGTTCAAAGCAGCTTATTGGCAACACGCCCACCTCGCAGGTACCAGATGAAGTTTTTTATTCCTCTTCTTTTTGCTTATATATACAGTCGCAGACGCATACGATATATGATGCATAAAGCCCCTTTCACACATTCTAGAGTAGCAAACCGAGTAGCACCGAATCCCAAATCGGCGTCTACTCGCGGAGAAAAAGCCAAACTGACAACCGACACTGTTTTATCGGTCTTTTCTCGTGTACCCAATCACGAATTAGTACGCGTTGGTACGACTTTGCTAAGAGTTTGTACGCATAGTTAAGAGTGTCGTTTTAAAGTTGCTTTGAGTTGTTTACGAGTTGCTACGACATTGCAAGAGTTTGCTACAAGTTTGTACGACCCGGTGGTTTGACCTGACTGATCTGGGAGGGAAATCTTTATCTCGTGTGAGATACAGGGTCATCTACACCTCACCCCGGGAGGCGGGTATGTCACAAACCCCTGGCTAACACCCGGTACCCATACCCTACTGGGTGGACAGGGGCTCGGGTGTTTTTAAGGAGACCGCCCATTTTTCTCCGCTCCGCCCGTGGATCCACTCCGGGAGTTCGCGGTTGTGAACCCAGCGTGCTAACCACTACACTACGGAGCACCCGTCACTATAAAAAAAAATACGAATGAGTTACTAAATCACTACTTGAGTCACTACGAATAGGCAATTGAGTCGCTACGATAAATGACGAATCGCTACCAGTTGATACTAGTAGTTACGACCCGGCTACGCATCCGCTACGAATCCACTACGCATCCAAAAGTCGTGAACGTTGCGCGGCCAGGTTTTGAGCATGTCCAAAATTTTCCAGCCCCTCGCACGCATACCCAAGACACCTCGCGACCCTGCCACGACTCTCACTACTTAATACGACTTGATAGAGATTATCCACGAGTACCTACGAGTGCGCTCACGTGTTTCCGCGAGTAACGAGTCGCCACAATTCGGCGCGCTACTCTAGAATGTGTGAAAGGGGCTTAAGAATATACTCACAGCACTGCCTTAAAGGTAACCTATTGCGAAAGGTAACACTGTGTTGTTGAATGTGTTCTTGATTACAGCGTCAGAAGCACACCAACCACTAAATCACCGCCTGCCTGTAATGTGTAGTTTTTGCAAGTCCTTAACTCATTCAGTGCCTCGAAAGTCCTCACCATGACTTCCATTAGCTGCAAAGGTTGAAGCGTAATCAGGAATGTCAAGGCTGATGATTGACATTACTGGCAGAAATATTGCAGTGACAATTCACTCAACCTAAATTGCAGCTTCAAGTATGCATGAACAATTGAGGAGTGTGTGGGGCAGGACGCACTTCCCCTCGTCCTTGAATACAGTGTAAGGCAGACATCCTTTAACTCCCTGTGAAGTTGTTCTTGCGGCCTCTTGGCGTGCGGAGTGAACAGCGAGTGCTTCCTCAGCTGAAGGGCCTGTGCGATGTTGCCTCGGGGTGTCCCTTGTGTCCACTGCAACACCAGATTTTATGTCATTGTTGTATAAAGGAAGTAATTAATCTATCGAAAAGATGCAAGTTGAAAAAAATAGATCGAATTTTTTTTGTCCTTTCATCATTTTGCTCATCCTCATTGTCCGAGTGAGTTAATTTACTGAGTTTGATTTTTTGTGTCGAGTGCGCAGGACGGAATGTGGCGGTCAATGCTCAGGAGTCTATATATGGTGTGTGTGTGTGTGTGTGTGTGGGAGGGGGGGGGGGGCTGTGGGTGCGTAAGTGTATCTGTGTATGTACGCACATGCTGAAAAGAGATCAATTAAACTGTCAGTACTTCGCTTTACCGACGTAAATATTGTAGACCTAATGAGTGCCATCAAAGAGCGGATGTGTGTATAACACTCAATGACTCCATAACTCCTCAACGTTGATCCTGGAGATGTTTGTCCAAGAACCGGAGTTATCACATCAAACTAGATTCTATTTTCATTTATAGCTTAACAAATATCTAATAAAACGTCTTTGCCATACATGATATCAATAATTTTTTATAATACCCGTTTAAATAGCTCACCGAGAGTCAATACATCTTTTACACATCTGACGGAACTATAGAGTGCTTGGGCATTGCATTCATACGGCTCATTGGTAGCTCACTGCATGGATGAAAGAGAGATTTTGGCCATCGTGTATTTCAGATCATCCCGCATAGCAGATCAGGACTTGGAAATTAGCGTTTCGTGGAAACAAAGTCAGCTGGTGTGTAAGCGTTTTGCTCCAGTCTAGTCCTGTGCTGTGTATATCTCAGTCTGAAAGCGCTCACTGCACTATCTTATATATATATTTTAAAATTTGTTTGAGTGTCAGGTAAATAAAAAGTCGCTTCATCACGGTTAGTCAGTCTGTTGAGGGTTTTCTTGATCTGCTCCCACCCTTGCCGTAAGCATGTGTTACAAATGTGTGTTGCGTGAGCCTCGTGCCCTGCGGGAGGTGAAGGCTGTGTGGTTGGCGTTGTTCATTGTTTGAATTTTTTGTTTCATGGCACGGATGGGTCATGTAAATATTTTACATGTTGGAGAGACAAACATCGGCCTATGCTTAAATGAATATCCATAAAAGTCACATTGTAGTATTCGTTAATGAGAAGCGGGATATCGTGGAGAAAAAATATGACATGTCACTCTTTTGGCACCGGCACAACAAAGTAATGCAGGACAGCGAATGGCGCTTTGTTACAGGCTTATGCCTCTGACGGCGACGGCAGAATGAGGACTTAATTATAGATAACTAAATACTGAGCTAAGCCTGCAACACACACACAAACACACACACACACACACACACACACACACACACACACACACACACACACACACACATACACATACACATACACACACACACACAGACACACACATGCACATGCACATGCACACACGCACACACGCACACACGCACACACGCACACACGCACACACACACACACACAAGAGAAGTGTCTGCTATAAAGTGAGAAGAGCCTGGGATGGACACGTTGTTGTAAAGTTTGGTCCCTGAGGCGCATTATCATGTTATACCCGTGATGAGAGTCCACGCGCTGCCGAGGGAGGTTTATGGAACTGTCGCCGATAGGAACTGTCGCCGAAGCAGCAAACGAGAACTGTCGCCGACGGTGGAAGGCTCGCCGACGCGGAAATTCTCGGCGACAGTTCCATTTGGAATAGATGAAAAGGAACAGTAAAAGGGTTATGGAACTGTCTTCTATGAAGAGTCTGTTCCCAAACCAGACGAAGCCCATGCTCGGGGCAAGTTTAGTGCTTCAATAGGGGCATTTCTACAGCTTGACGCGCATCAGTAGCCGTCGAGCTCTCCTGCCTACCGTTTTTTTTTTTACTATCTAAGGGTTATTTTGTTTTTCAAGGATTTTTTTACATTAGGGGTTGTAAATTAGTATCAAATCGCCATCTACAAAGCCCGGTTTCTTTGAACATCGTGAGGAAAATTGTGCTTTTTGTGCCCGCCAAAGGTAAAGGCGGGGGCGTGCTTTTTAATTTTTGTTTCTGCCGGCTGGGAATGAAATTTTTTAATAGAACAAACATGGGCCTACCCTTAAAAAACAAATCACTTTAACACAGAACAACCCTAATAACAGCACCACGGCAAAACAAGAAGCACCACACAAGCCAAAAGAAGTTTCCCTCTAGGGAGGAGAAGTGAGGACTTTTTAAAATTTTCCCTAGGGCTAACCTGAACCCAAAACCCCCCCCAAAACCCAAAAACCCCCAAAACCCAACAAAACAAACCCCCCCAGAAACTGCCGCCCGAACCGCACACCAGGAAAGAAAGGACAAAAAAAGGAATGTTTTCAAAAAGGGGAAGAGCCTGTAAAAACCTGGAAGGGCCCTGGGGCATTTAGTTTACCGGGATAATTTACGCGCTCGAGGCGGTTTGGGAACCCTTTTAAATTTTTTAACACAAAGGATTTTGATTTAAGGTCCAACGAGGGAAATTCGGACTTCCTTTGATGAGGGAAAAACATTAGGTTTCTGTTTAATAAATTTGTCCCAGGAAGCCCATCTCGGGCGTTAGTCCAAAAGGAGATCCAGTTTGGCGTGTGGTGATTGCCAGTTTTTTTTACTATCAACTTTTCTGTTATTTAAAGGATTTTACTTGGGGGTTGTAATTAGTATAAAGGTTTTTTTAGAGGTTTTTATCAAAAATGCTTCTTTCAATGGGAGCGCCGGTTTAAAGCGTTAACGGGTAGGGGCCCAAAAGGGTCCCCAATTGAGTTAAAAAATGGGGAAATTAAATATTCCTATACCCCACTTTCCTTCCAAAATTAAAATAACCCTTTAAAAAGTTTTTTGAAGAAAAATTATTTTTGTTTTGGGGTTTCCCCGAATAATTGCAACTTTCAAGGGGGCCGTGAGCCCTTAACTGGAGGGGTGGCCAACCTGGTTGCCACAACCCACTGATAAAAAAAAACAAAACCCAGAGGGGAAATTTAGGAAGGGAGTTCTTCAACCACTTTACTTTACCATAATTTACCCCAATACTTTTTCCAACCATTATACCCTTCCAATTTCTGGCCTCTGTTTAATGTTAATCCTACACCAAAAATTTTTGAATTCAAATCTTTCCAATATCAATAAAAAGGAATATGGAATAGAAATGTAGTAAAAAAAGGAGCAAACATCCATCATTACTAACCATAATTAAAAAAAAATTGTTAACTTTCAACACACCTCCTCCTGAAGTCCTGCAGAATGTCTTTAAAGGGTCTATTAAAGGAAGATTTGGGGAATTTATTATAATTAATGAGAAAAATTTTGATAATTAATAACTGATGTCACGGCGGAGGCTTTGAAGTGGGTTTTTACTGAAGCACATTAAAATTAAAACTAGACCTAACAATCCAAGCGTGCTCCGTAATTCCTTAGACACTTTAGGGTTAATTAAATTAAATTTATCCCTTGTAATTGATCGAAAAAAAATTTTATCTTTACGCGTTCAGCGGTCCAGGGGCCTTAGAGGGTGGCCCCCTACAACTAAAACATTATAAAAATAAAAATAAAGACTTATTTAGTGTATTTTAAAATGGGGCCCTAAATAATTTTTTAAAGGGAGATTTGGGAAGAAAGTATATCCTAAATAAGTCTCTTTCTCATCCCTAATTTTTCATGTTGTCACTTTTTATTTTTTTTTTTTATTTTATCTTTTTTTCTTTTTCTTTTTATTTTTTTTTATGACCTTTTTTCATTCGTGGGTTCCTTTTTCTTTCTCTCTCTCCTCTCTCTCTCTCCCTCTCCTCTCTCTCTCTCTCTCCTCTCTCTTTTCTCTCTCTCTCTCTCTCTTTTCTTCTCTCTCCTCTCTCTCTCTCTCTCTTCTCTCTCTCTCCTCTCCTCCTTCTCTCTCCTCCCTCTTCTCCCCTCCTTCTCTGCTCGTCCCCTCTCTCTCTCCCTCCCCTCTCTCCTCTTTTCCCCTCCTCTTTTTTCTTTTTTGCCCATTTCCTTCCTCTTCTTGTCGTCTTCCCTTTTTTCTTCATTTTTTTCCCTCACAGGGTGCACGGTTATTATGTTCCCTTTATTTCCCTTTTGGCCCATGTTTTTGGTTTCAAATGCCCTTTTGGGGGGTTTTCCATTTTAAATTGTTTTTTTTAAAAATTTTTTAAAACTTTTTTTTATTATATTTTTATTTCTTTTTAAATAAATTTATATAAAAAAATCTTTTTTTTTTTTTTTTTCTTTTTTTTTCTATTTTTTTTTTTTCTTTTCTTTTCCCCTTTTTCCTCCTTTCCTTTCCCCTTTCCCTCCTCTTTCCTCACTTTTCCCCCTTCGGAAATTTTACTAACTTTTTCCTTAAGGAAACGCATGCTTAGGAAGTTCTCCCCGGGAATTTTCCTCCATAATTTAAATATATTTATTATTAATAATTATATTTAATATATTTAAATATTTATTTTTTATTAAACATATTTTATATAAAACCCATTTAATAAAATTATAAAATTTTAAAACTATGGCCCGGGTTTGTCCACATTTTGCCACGGAAAAAGCTTGGAAAGGGCCCACAGTTGCCTCCCACAATCCTTGCTAACTTCCTACGCGCAAGTGCCAGGAACTTCCTAGGAAATTTGGTACCGGAATTTGTGGAAATGGAGTTTATTTAAAAAAAGGGGAAAGAGATTACTCCCGTAATGAAAATGATGTGATTCTTGGACGGTTTTTTTGTGAAAAGCATTAATAACGAAAATGTAAAGTTTAAAGAATGGCCCATGGGGGATTAGGGCTTCCCAACAAGCAAAACATTAACGGCCCCTACTAATTAACCTTTATAACAACCCTATTCCATCTCCCAAGAGCGTTTCCCCCTTCAGTTGTAGTGTCATGAGTTTTTTTAAGTTAAAAGGGAAAAATTTAGAAGAATCACTCCCCGGTGCACGAAAATTTATTCTGATCCTTTTCCTTATAACTTAATTAACCCAATGACAGTAACCTAACAATAACAAAGGAACTAAAAATGGCTTTTAATAAGAAAAAATTGGTTTGTAATATATAAAAAATAAATAAAATTTAAATTGGGTTTTTTAAAATTTTTATGGGGTTGTATAAGGTTATTGGGTTAAAAATTTAGGTTAGGTTATATATTAAATTAATATTTTATCGGGGGGGGTTTAAGGGGGGGAAGGGGTGAAAGGGGGTCCCCCCATTTTTAAATTAATTTTAGGGTAATCTGAAGGGATAAGGGCGAAGGACAAATTTAAAAGGGGGAAAGGTTAAATTTTTTAAAACCCAGGTGTTGCCCCCAAACCTAAAACCCAGCTGATCATCACCCCCAAAAACCTTTCAAACCCTACTAAACCCCCAAACTTAATCATCATGCAAGCTACTTATTTTTTGCAATTTACTTACATCACAAGTCTTACAACAATAAATTTTCCCTTCAAAAAGAAATTTTCCTTCGAGAAATCCACCCTTTCCCTCCCCTGTTCTTTTCTTGTCTTAGGAATTTTAAAAAATTTTGGGTGTTTTTTTGCACATTAGCACAAAACAACAAATATGTTTTTTTTTTGGGTTAATGTATGATAGAGTATTGCGGTTTGACCCACAAAAAAGCGATCAGCGATGGCGAGTCTGAGTCTCGGTACACACACCCTCCGCCGGTTGTTTTCCCCAAAGGTTTATATTTCAAAAGGAAATTTTCAAGGGAATTTAGAAAAAAAAGGGTAATTGAAATACTTATATCCCGGTTTTATAAAAAACGGGTTTTTGGGTAGGATCTTTTGCCTAGGACAATTTGCCTAGGACACTTTGCCTCGGCACAGATTTTCCAGAAAAATTTTTTCTCAAAATTTCTCAATTTTTGGTATAATTCTTTTTTTTTTTTTTTTTTTTTTTTTCAAATTTTTAAAAGATATGTGAATATTTTTGGGGTTTGGGGTTAGCAATGGAAAGGTTTAAAAAAATTTTTAATACATTTTAAACTTTAAAAATAAGCTTAATGGGGTTTGCAAATGGTGCATTTAGACGGCATTAGTGTGATTTTGGTTAAATTAGTGCCCGGTTTTGGGTTTATGTCAAAAAGTAGAGCGGTCACTTACAATTTGTATCTATTTTACACTTTTTTCCCCTCTACCTCATTAATTATGGACGGAGAGTGTTCATTTTTACTGGTGTTTTTGACGTTATCCACATATATGTGCACAGAACGAGGCTCTGAGTGGGCCTTGGTTTAAAAAATGAAAAAAAAAAAAAAAAAAATTCGCATTCTCAGGTTGCACCCATTCACGCACCAAGAATGAAGAGACTTGGATTACCTATACTTTTAGAAAGTAATAATTCTACCTCATATATTAACCATTTGAAGAATGCAATGAAAAATGTGCTCTCTATAATTGTTCAATATGAGCTTAAAATCACTTTTTTTTTAAGATTTTTAAAGTCTTCCCGTTTCAAAAGGGAGGTTCATTCAGGCATGCAATTCACTCTATATTTTTAGAATCCAATGCTGCTTGCTATTTGAGCGTAAAAAAGTTTATATATATATATTATATATATATATATATATATATAATATATATATATATATATTATATATATATATATATAATTATATATATTATATAAATATATATATATAATATATCATATATTTTATATAATATATATAAAATATATATAATATATATATATATATGCATAAACTTTGAAGAAAAAAATCCGTCTATATGCCCATATTTGGATATTGTAATTCTAAGAGTTTTTTTTATACACCCTTGAAACTCAACAGCTGCTCAATAGTAGTATATTGTGCATGGGGAAGAAATGGCAATGCTGTATCTTTATTCATCTTTGAGTGCTAGTGACTTAAATACGGTCATTGGACTTTCTATATTCAAATAGTGCCTGCGGTCAAATATCAAGGCTTATATTTTTTTTCAATTTTCCTTGAAAATGAATGAATGGTGTTTTTTATAGACTGCATATAGTTTTACGTATGAGAGAGGTATATTATCGTTGAATTACTTTTATTGTTCTGTTAGAATAGCTTAAAAATGGCCTTATATTTTTTTCTCAAAAATTTCAAATTCGTTCGATTTAATTTTCAGCTTAAGGTTTTATCAAATGGACTATAGAGGGAAAAAGAAAAATTTAGAGAAATATGAGAGGGAGGGAAATGCCACTATTTTTTGTATAATTTAAATATTTCACCTTATGAATATAGTTTTTGGGTTGTATCTGGTAAACCGTTTGTCTGATTGTAAAACGTATTTAAATCTATTTTATAGATCTTTTATGATCTACACTTTTAATTTTAATAATTTTTATTGTATCTATAAAGAAAATGCCACTTTTGGGGCTTAATGTGAAACATTTCGCTTTTGGTATAATACTTTTGAATTTTATCTTGTAAAATTTTTGCCTATTATATAAATTATAGAGAACTATTTCTAGCGTTTTTTATGATCTTAATTTTAAATCGTGTTTTTTTTCCCGTATCTATAAGGAAAAAGGGCCCCTTTTTGGGTATAATGTAAAATATTATGCCTTATGAATAATACTTTTTGGTTGTGTCTGCTAAACTGTTTTTGGGAGATTTTTAAACTATTAGAATACTATTTATAGATTTTTTTAAAGATCTATAATTTTGGGTGTATATCTTTTTTTTGTATCTATAAGGTAAATGATCCTTTGGGGGCATATAATGGAAATTATGACATATTAGGAATCATAACTTTTAGTTGTATCTGTTAAACCGTTTGCCTCTCAATAAAACTTATAAAATGCTATTTATAGATTTTTTTATGATCTATAATTTTGATATCGGAATGTTTTTTGTATCTCTATGGAAAATGCCACTTTTAGGGTATTCATGTAAAATATAATGCCAGATTTAGAATACTTTTTGGCCTGTATCTGGTAAACTAATTGCCTGATTTTTAAACTAAAGACACAATTTTTTTTTTTTTTTAAGTCTATAAATCTAATGCGTATGATTTTTTTTGTATCTATAGTATTTTAAAAAAACTTGATCCAGCACCCTTCATATTTGTCGGATCTGTTTGATTGTGTAGTACATGATAGGTACTGTGTTAATACCCAATCTGTAAAAATTGAATTATATTTGGATAAAAATTGTAAAATCGCTAATATTTTCTACAATTTTAAATTATTTTTCATTATCACCCACATAAAGTTTCGTTAGTTCGTGCTCGACTATATAGAATATTTTTTATAGATCTTTGGGTTTAATTCTTTTTTATAGAATTTTTTTAATGTTTTTTTTTTTAATAGCAAAAACTAAAAAATAAATAAAAGAACGCAAATTAACTATAGAAATGATGCTATATTGTCGGAAACGTAGTAACGAAACTTTTTGTGGGGGATGAGGAAAAATAAATAAAAACTTAGGAAAACAATTGCGATTTTTTTTCCGTTTTTACCCAGTTGTAATAAAAATTCACACAGATGGCGTATGAGTACAAAATCTATACTTTTGTGGAAAACCAAATTTATCCGACAAAAATTAAGGGTGATAGATGTCAAAAATCAATTTTTTTTTTTTTTTTTTTTGACTCGTGCACCCTTGGGTATATGTCAGATCAGTCGAATTTTCATATGTTTGAGATATTATACTATTACGTCATAGAGTATATATTATTAAAATCAAATGAAAATTTTTAGAGTATAAAAAGTCAAAAATTACATTACAGGCGCCGAGCGAATAGTCTAAAAGTCTAAGAATCACTAAAGGGGTCGCTCAACAACGATTGGTTATCGAGATAGAGAATATCAAATAAAGGGTATTTGTACCTATGAATGATTTCTGAAAAATTTTTATTTTTTTCACTTAGGAGCTGAATTTGGGGGATTTAAATAAATATTTTAAACTTTTTCCTAAGTGTGGCAATGCTATTAAAAATGTGTAAATGAAGTCCAGCGACATCTTGTCAAGAAAAGATCTTCGAGACTTTTATAGTCTTACCCCTCTTATGACTTCGAATATTGACAATAATCCCCAAACTTTCACAAGTGTGTTTGAGTGACTTAAGTTTTTTGGATTAGGCAGATTTTCGGCTATGTTGTGAGGGAGCTCCTATTGCGTCGTTGTTATGATATGATAAAAAATCGGTCAATATATTTCGGAGTTACATCCAAAAATGTTGCAAAATCAAGCAAATTTGCCCTATTTTCCCCCTATAAGAACGAAATTTTAACGACAAAATATGAATGGCTCTAATCATAAAAAGAATGACCTATTCCGGTTAAATGACACCTTGTGACTCATTTGGCTTCCGCCAAAAACTAACCACTAAGGATGAATGATAAAAAAGTTTATATGGAGACGAGGCCATACGAGCGTCTGTCTGGCCTGTAAAATACTAGATGAATACTACCGTAATAACAGTTAAGTCGCCAGGACAACTTTTTTTCTGTTTACAGACGTGTGGTGGCGTTTTAAAACTTTCATTTCTACATCCATGATTCAGAAAAGTTAGAGGGGCTATGTAGAGAGTCTGTGTCTTTGTGTCTTCATCTGTGTCATAATTTATGGTTATAAATGAAAAAATTCAAAAATACCTACAAAGTGGCTATCAAAAAGTAGAGTCGCCCTCTAGTGTTTTTTTACGAGTGTCGTACCGCTGTCGTCGTCGCCCGAAAAAAAAATGCGTAGCGAAATTTGAAACCGTATATACTCGCAGATACAAAGCATAAAACAACGCTGTAACAGGGTAGATTATACAGCCAGATAAAACTACTGTGTATCATCTTCAGTGGCACATAAAATCAGTAGTGATACTATAATCGTAATATTTGGCGCCTGGCGACATCACTGCAGGTGGCGACTTTACTTTTATCTACGGTAGATGAATCCACACACACACACACACACACACCACACACACACACACACCCCACACACACATACACCAGACCCCTTCGGAAATCCCGTTCGGTTATCGACCCCCAGTATTTATCATGATTACTAAATAAACTCAAATTAAATAAAATACGTACTACTACCGTAGATAACGCTAAAGGGGCCCCTGCACTAATGTCGCCAGGCGCCATATATTACGAATTATAGCATCACATTGATTTGTATGTGCCACTGAGATGATACACAGTAGTTTATATAACTGTATAATTACCCTGTTTCAAACGTTTTTTTCATGAATTGTATCTGCAAGTATAAAATATGGTTTCAAATTTCGCTACTCGTTTTTTTTCTTCGGGCAACCCAAAGACGGTGGAGGACACCCCGTGAGACTCTCCCAGTGGGGGGGGAAGGGGCGGGGGACAAATTTTTAAGTATTCTTCCGGCTAATCTCTAAGGAGGCGGCGTCAGCTGTAGGGTGAGACAACTTTACATGTATATTTCTCCCCTTGAAAGCCTTTGATACTTCAAGTCATTGCTGGAAGCTCATATATATATATGTTCGTTGCTCCTATGTGTCTGTCTCGATCAATGATGAAATAGAGGAGGAAAGGATGGAATGAGAGAAGGAAACAAGTAAGGAGAGGGAGGTGAAGGGGTCTTCAAGGGCACCTAGGGCCGTACTATTAACCATCGCAGCATCACAGGCGATGCTGCGCTAGGTCGAGTCTCCAAGGAGGCGGAGTCGTGACAACTTTTCATGTATATTTCTCCCCTTGAAAACCTTTGTAGTTCAAGTATTGCTGGTATTTAATCCCTGAATGCAGAACCATGATTAAAAGATTATTGAATTAAATATATGGTACTGTAATATCAAGATCAAGAACTAGAATTGTCGCCGACGATTGGAACTCCCGCCTACGTGAAATATTGGAACAGTCGCCGATATCGGCGACTGTTCCTATCGGCGACAGTTCCAGGTACCCCGAGGGAGGGAGGGTGAGCACGGCCAGGGTCACACTCTCTGACCCCGAGCAGTGGCGAGCACGGCCGCGGCAGGTGTTGGGGTGACGCGATGGCCACGTGTTGGCGAGTAGGACGCCTAGAGTTATGGTTGGTTCCCAAGGCCACTCGTTACTGCTCTCTCGTAATCCTCTGAACTTGTACGGCGAGGCGCGCCATTCACTGTCGTAACACTTAAGATATAGTTTCAAGCATGTAACGAACGTGCTGCCAAATTGTTCAACTCGAGACGACGGTTTTACGTATAGAAGCAAACAGTCTGATAGACAGAGCTGTCTGAGTAGAGCAGCCTGTGGCTGTGCCACGCTTTCATGTATACTGGTGTGCAAATAGTGATGCGACGGCCTTTGAGGGGCTTAAACACACACACACACACACCACACACACACAACACACACACACACACCCCACACACACACACACACACCCACACACACCACACACACACACACCACACACCCCACACACACACACACACACACACCACACACACACACACACCCCACACACACCACACACACACACACACACACACCACACACACACACACACACACACACACACACACACACACACACACACAACACACACACACACACAAAACACCCCACACACACACACACACACACACACACACACACACACACACACACACAACACACACACACACACACACACACAAACACACACACACACACACACACACACAAAACACACACAAAACACACACACACAACACACACACACACACACACACACACACACACACACACACCACACACACACACACACACACACACACACACACCCCACACACACCCCACACACACACACCACAACACACACACACACACACACACACACACACACACCACAACACACACACTTGTTTCTTGTTTCTTGTTTGTTTTGTTTAGAGGATAATGCCTCAGAGCCATAGTGATCTACCGCTGCTGCATATTAGTGTTGGCCGAAGCCACCACCCCGGGGGGGGGGGGGGTTACAAACCCCCGGCTGGCACCCGGTACCCATTCACTGCTGGGTGGACAGGGGCTAGGGATTTAAGAAAGACCACCCATCTATCTTTCGCTCCGCCCGGGGAGCGGAACACACACACACGCACACGCACACGCACACGCACACGCACACACAAACACACTGAAGTGCGCGCACACACACACACAAACACACACACACACACACACACACACACACACACACACACACACACGCACACGCACACGCACATGCACACGCACACACAAACACACTGAAGTGCGCGCACACACACACACACACACACACACACACACACACACACACACACGCACACACACACGCTGGAACTCATAAATATGATACCACCAGTCACTACAACGCCCAAGATGAGCTGCCTGACGCCTACGAGTGGTGTGTTACAGAGGAGGTGAGTGAGGGCTGTACACCGACCATTGCGCCATCGCTCTGTCATCCCATCCGGTGTTTTCATTACGTACCCAACTTGTGGACTGACTACCCGAGTATTGATGAAGTGGCTGCCTGCCGCGATCATGTGAGTCAATGAATGAATAACTTTTACGGCGCTGAAGGGGCAACAAACGCCGCCGTCTTATTGGCGGTAAAAGGGTATTTCGTCCTTCCCTCAAACTCAATGGGTTGTATCTTGTTCTATAGCTCTATCGTGGTGGGCAATAAGGAAAAGGCCAACACCTATGCCCCACGTCGTAGGTAATATTTTATTCCCGTAAGTGGGCTGCATGAAAGTTTTCTTCAGCTATTTCTCTTCCGTGACTGGTCAGATTTATAGCCTGTGTTTGAAAAATGGCGGAAACCTCTCTAGCGACTCTGACTCTCACGTTCTTACCTTGTGTGTTGCAGAGGAAGTGGTCCTTGAGGGCCCTCTTGTTTCATCGCCGCAGCCCCACATTTTGAGGCCAGCAGAGGCCGCCTTCCTTGCTCATTTAATGCAGCAACCGTGATACCAAGCAGTCATGGTTCACCACTAACTATGTCACTGCGCTGACTGCTTCTCAGGTCTAGTTGGTTATGTGTTCCATTTCAATTTATCCTACTCAGCTTGGCGCTGGACTCCACAACTGTTAAGTTGATGCCTTTTTTAGTCGGAGTTCACTGTAATCCTTATCTCGGAGAGGCTTGCCATATGTTATCTCATTGACTACATGGGAATGTAAGTAAATATTATGGCTCGTAAGCTCGACATGCTTTAAGAAGGTTAAGAACATGCATAGGTTAATCACTTAGTCACAAAACCCTTTTTTTAATCATCCCTGCCCTGGAAGCTGCCCCAGAGGCAACATTGACTTAACTGCCGGGCAGGGAACCTCACAAACTAGAGCGTGCCACTGACATTCTGATTTCAGAACTTGTCCCTCCGCATGCCGAACAGAGTGGCGTCCAAGCTGAGTCTGCCAGTAATTTTACATTTACGCAGGTACAGGTAATCTTCCTTTCTTGCATCGATCGTCATTGTGCAGCTGCCAGCATTTTCCTTGGACGTCAACAGCAATGTCTCCTTCAATTGGAAAGTTTTCTGACTACCATTATCCGGCATCTATGTCGTGTAATCATTGCATGTGTGTGCACGCACTCATTATAAGGAGATAAGAGGACCTATAAGGCGATCAAGACTCCCATGCTTGG
This sequence comes from Chionoecetes opilio, assembly GCA_016584305.1. NCBI lineage: Eukaryota > Metazoa > Arthropoda > Malacostraca > Decapoda > Majidae > Chionoecetes > Chionoecetes opilio. Next base: position 121,445 of record JACEEZ010023232.1, read on the forward strand.
GTCGCTCCTCTCTCGTGGAGTCGTGGTCCATCTGCCTGGCGGGGTGCATGGCGGCCTGCTGAGGAGGGAAGCCTGATCATGCCTCACGTTTTCCAATAAAAAAAAAAAAAAGATGATGGAAGAACACATGCCACAGGCCACACGCCACGTTTGTTACACCTATGCAATGGAAGACGCAGGAACACAGCCTTGACCCAGCCCTTGACGGGTCATAGTCCTGGAGCCAAGGGGTGTTTTCATGTTTGAGAGGGCCCCGAGATCACTCGCCTGATTTTGATAGAGGACCACCTGGGGCATAATATTAACGAGTGGCTCATCTGAAACCTGGCAATAATCTCATAAATCACGGATTTGTCAAAATTGTGCTTTCCGGAAAGGACCCTCCGAATGACGGGTGAGCCTCCTTTCGATCGCCATAGCACCTAAACAAAGACACTTACGGAAATTAATTACCACTCAAAAGAAAGCTTAACTTATCCGCTACAAGATTTAGCTAAAGTGAAGCTGATTACACAATGAACATTATCAGTAGGATCGTAAATGCAAAGTTATATCAAACTTTATGAAAAATCTAGGGTTGTAATACACAAAAAATAAAATAAAATATACGGAGTGAAAAATCTCATTGTTTATTAGTCTGTACTAGTTTATTACACATTGGGGAAGTTTTTGAAACTACCAAACAGAATAATGTAGGTCCATGTGAACATTTAGGGTCAAACTAAAATAAATTATTAATTTACTAAAACCTGAGGTAAATACCATTACACTTTCTCTGAAGTTTAGGACATGAGAAGTACAAACAAAACAGTATCGCTTATCTTAGCTTCCTTTCGTGAAGTAAAAGTAGGTTTCTAAGGGCAGTAGTGATGAATAAGGATGGTCTTGGTGACCAAATTGGAAATTTGTTATGTCCATTCTCTTAAGTACATAAGGAAAAATCAAACTCGATTCTACACTGAGAAACTGAATGAATGAATCTTACAATCTTGTAGATTGTTCGATCTTGTAGATGAATTCCAATTTAATCTTGTAGCGGATAAGTTAAGCTTTCTTTTGAGTGGTAATTAATTTCCGTAAGTGTCTTTGTTTAGGTGTGCTATGGCGATCGAAAGGAGGCTCACCCGTCATTCGGAGGGTTCTTTCCGGAAAGCACAATTTTGACAAATCCGTGATTTATGAGATTATTGCCAGGTTTCAGATGAGCCACTCGTTAATATTATGCCCCAGGTGGTCCTCTATCAAAATCAGGCGAGTGACCTCGGGGCCCTCTCAAACATGAGAACACCCCTTGGCTCCAGGAGTATCACTGCCGTCTGCCTCACGGCATTTCGCGAGTGCGGCACTTCTGTTTTTACGACGGCTCGTTGCCTTCATGAGCTGTGTTACTTGTTTGTGATTGCTTGTGAAGAATTCTATGAGTGTTCGTGGATTTTTGCGTGGATTTTTCTCCTCAGATTATGTCTTATATTTACTTTCGCCTTAATGATAGGCATATAATCAGTACACATATCGAAAACTCTTAGCTTTGAAAACATATTGTTTGAGTGGATCTCAATTACGAGAGTATAATACTTTTGAAATGTGTGTGTGTGTGTCTGTGTGCGTGTGCGTGTGCGTGTGCGTGTGTGCGTGTGCGTGTGCGTGTGCGTGTGCGTGTGCGTGTGTGTGTGTGTGTGTGTGTGTGTGTGCGTGTGTGTGTCGCATCTGCAATTGTTGCTATTGCATACGAACTTCTTGTGTTCCTTATCTACGTCTGCTTTTGGGGTTCAAGGAACACTACGCTTAATTCATTTTCTTATTATTGACGTGTCTTTTCCCTCTGTACATATTTCCTCATAATATTTATTCCTATCCTTCTACTCTCATAATACAAAGCTGCATTTAAGTAATGTATATAATAAAATACTCTGGATACAAGATAACATCCCTCGGCGTCACTGCCTATATCTTAACACTCCCTGAGTCACAAAAACATCCTACCACTTCAACATTTTAACACATTGAAATTTTGCTACATGATTCCCTAAAATAGACTAACTGCCTCACAAGAAACCATAGCTCCTACTTACCTTAAGGTAGCCCATGTTGTATGAAATCTTAAGATATAATCATGCCTTCGTCTCTCTACATTACGTTATATAATTATGGGCATCTTACTTTAGGGTATTTAGCAAATATATAACACATCCTCACCAGCTTATTTCTATACACATCTCCTACTGGCCCTTCTTCTCACTAACCACTTCTTCAGACTTCACAGGTCTATAATTTGTTCATTTTCCTTCTGGACACACCTCCACAGATTTCATAGACTTACAATTTGTTTCTTTTTCTAAGCTCCTCCTACCTATGCATTTCCACAATATATTATCATCCACAATTGGTTATTTGGCTCCCAATTCCCTCCTTCAAGGTGCTTTCAAGATCTTCCCTCTGTTTCATTGGCCAAAACCTTTATTAGGTCACACCTACCCAAAAACCTTTCTCTGTATATGGGGCAGGGTCTGGGTATGGTAGGGGAACGTACGTCTGCTTTCCATTTGTTTACAAGTGCCCCAAACATGACTCCCTAGGTCATTAGCCGTGTCTTTCCTTTCTTGACATCTGTGTTACCATCACGGTCATTGTATATTGCAGTGTAAACAACAACCAACCTCCCCTATATTTTTCTCTCCTCTTCTTTTCTCATTTATTCATTCTCTCTCTCCCGATTATCCCTTATCCCTTCTCTCTCCCGTTGCAAAGCGGCTGCAACATGTGTGTGTGTGTGTGTGTGTGTGTGTGTGTGTGTGTGTGTGTGTGTGTGTGTGTGTGTGTGTGTGTGTGTGTGTGTGTGTGTGTGTGTGTATCATCTAGTTGTTCATCTAGTTGTATCTTACAGGGCCTGAGCAACGCTCGTATGGCCCCGTCTAATATCAACATATTTTATCATTCATCCTTAGTGCTTAGTGTTGGCCGAAGCCACCACCCCGGGAGGCGGGTCACAAACCCCCGGCTAACACCCGGGGGTGCAGGTCATTTGGTACTGAAGTGATTGGTACTGAGGTCACGTGATCATCAGTTCACTTCGTTCACGCGCCATATGGGACACAGGTTAATTTGGCCTCAAACCGTCTAGGCCACGAGTCAATTGGGACCCAACTCGAAGTGGCTACAGAGTCAGATAGGACCCAAAACCGGGGGGGGGGAGAGGGAGAGAGAGAGAGAGAGAGAGAGAGAGAGAGAGAGAGAGAGAGAGAGAGAGAGAGAGAAGAGATGAGAGAGAGAGAGAGGAGAGAGAGAGAGAGAGAGAGAGAGAGAGAGAGAGAGAGAGTAGAGAGAGAGAGAGAGAGAGAGAGAGAGAGAGAGAGAGAGAGATATTCAATACTTTTATTCACAATTGAGTTAACATTTGTGGAAAAGACTGTTTCGAGATAACAGTCTTATCTCAGGATACATAGTATTAGCTGATGATAAAACAAGTACATTGATACGATGGACAATATTGTTGAGTTTTAGTAAGCTTCACAGTTTTGTTTTGTTTTGTTTTGTTCTTCCTTAGATTAATCATCTAATGGCACAGAATTCTGGATGTGCAGCTACTGTTTGTGGGAGGAGACTAATGAAGTGAATTGCAAGTTCAGCAAGGGTGGGTGTGGGCACAGAACACTGTTGTCTTTGGCGGGTGACGCAGCCACAGTCACGAAGGTAGTGAGCAAGTGTGTGCCCATCCTCAGTAGCGCACAGCCTACAGCGACGCCCTTCCTCCGGCGTGTTGATGCCAATTTCCCATCCATAAAGGTACCCAAGTTTGATCCTGGATCTCACTACCTCGCACAACCGACTTAGAGGACGTTGTGGTGGGAGCAGGCACCCAGCGGCCACATCGGTGTACCACCGGGCACTCGTGCTGCCGCAGCCAGCCTCCTGCTCGTGCACTCTCCGTCTCTGTCCCTCCGCCCGGCGCCTCACTGTGCCCCTCAGCTGTCGGAGGGTCCTGGGAATAACGACAGTCACTGCTTCATTCATGGTCGCCTGCTTGGCCAAGGCGTCTGCTTCCTCATTGCCTGTGATGCCAACATGGGAGGCGACTCATGCGATAGTAATGCTCCTGCCCATGTTGTGAATGGCCTTGACTGCCGCACGAATGGCGTGTGTCCTGCTTTTTGATGCAAGCTATGGCAGTTATGGAGTCCGTGACGATGAGGGTGTTGAGGCTGTGGGCGGTGTGGGCGTGATCCAGAGCCATAGATATGGCTGTCAGTTCAGTTTGCGTGGAGGATGAGAAATCCGAGGTTCGCGCATAGGCTGTGTGTACGCGGGTGGCAGTGGCGACAGGATCCTCGCCACCCATTTTGCACACAAAGGCTGCGCCTGATCGTCCTTCGGCAGGATCTGTAGATCCGTCGGTGTAGTATACTGCTGCGTATGGCTCCCTGACGCCTTGTATGTTTTGCAGACCTTCCTGCCTCAGTTCCACGGGTAGGCAGTCATGTTTCTTTCGCCGCGGGGGCCTGACAACTGTTGTGATGAGTGTGGCCTCCCACGGGGCCGTAGCGTTACGCTCCAGAGGAATGACGGCAGTATTTATGGCCTCCCAGGCGACACCAGAGTGTTGTAGTGTCTCTATCGCCGTCTTAAGCCACCTGCCTTGACCTCGGTGACCTTCATGATGGTTGTGTAGCTGAGTGTGGACGTCATCGGGATGGTCGGCTCTGATGTACGATTTTATGAGGAAGTTGGCTGTCATAACTTTCAATCTTGCTGTCAATGATGGTACTTGGGTCTCCGCCCTCATGTTTTCAATCTTGGTCCATTTCGGTGCTCCCAAGATGGTCCTCAGCGCCTCATTCTGTATTGTTTCAAAAGATTTCGCATCTGTAGTGGTGATATGTAGGAGAACAGGACTGGCATAATCAACAAGTGAACGTACCAAGGATTTGTATGCGCTCAGGATCACGGTGCCTGAAGCTCCCATTCCCTTCCATGACATCGCCCTCAATATCCTATTCCTTGCCCTGCATTTGTCCTTCAGATGTTGGATCTCAGCCTTGCAGCCGTTGTTACGGGCAACAATGACGCCAAGATAACGCTGCGTCGCTACCCACTCTACATTTTGACCTTGAAGTCGTAGTGTGTCCAGGGGGGCGTTCCTTGTCTTGGCCATGGCTTTGGTCTTGGTCTGAGATATGGTGAAGCCAATTTCGTCACATTTGTCCGTTAGAAGGTTTAGTGATTCTTGCATGGTAGTGGTGGAGTCTCTGCCCGTCGTCTGCAGGACAACGTCATCAGCATAGCCGATGTGCTGTGTCCCCTCCGGGTAAGGGAGTCTGGCAAGCACGTTCATCAGGATATTAAACAGTGTAGGACTGATGACTCCTCCCTGTGGCGTTCCATTGTCTAGCCTCATGTAATCAGAAGCTTTCCCCTGAAATATAACACGGGCCTTTCTGTCCGAGAGGTATTGCTGCACCCATAGGAGGAGCTTGCCTTTCACTCCCAACTTGGTGAGCTCAGCGAGGATTGGCAGTGGTTGTGCCCTGTCAAATGCTTTTTCTATATCAAGAAACACAGCTGAGAGAGAGACCTCACCCGCCCGCCCGCCCGCGCACACAGGCACATTCCATTCCAATCCTTTAATCCCTACATCTCCCGTTGCTCTCTCTCTCTATCTCTCTCTCTCTCTCCTTCCCTCACTTTTCTCGTGCACACACACACACGCAAACAAAAAAATACGCACACATATGATGTGTGTGTGTGTGTGTGTGTGTGTGTGTGTGTGTGTGTGTGTGTGTGTGTGTGTGTGTGTGTGTGTGTGTGTGTGTGTGTGTGTGTGTGTGTGTATTAATCTACGTTGTTGTATATACACACACATACATGAAAATGATTATAATATTGATGATGATGAAAATTACATTAATATCAAGTATAGGCGTCCAGCCTCTGACCCCTTTGCTTTTGGCTCAGTTCTTGCGGCTGGAACGTGGCAGCGAGCACACAGTGCTTTTTAAAATACCTAGTCTACAGAAGTTACAAAAGTCTACAACAAGAAACAGAAGTTATTGTCAAACCGAAGTTTATTTAGCACTAACTAATTCATTACGCTAATTACTCATTAAGGGCTTGTTCTACGCAAAAAGTTTGTTTCACAGACCCCCTTTGATTTTGACAGCACTACTAACATGTTAAATTTCAGCTCAATTCGACAATATTTAGGAGTAGTTATATAACTTTTTGGATTAAACTTGGTTCCACTCCCCTTACGCGAATGGGTCTTATGGTAAGTAGCAGTTCACTTCGCTCGCTGCCAATTAATAGCAGTAATAATGATATTAATGATGATAATAAAAACAATGATGATAATAATAGAGATCCTGATGATAATGAAAATGAAATAATGACCGTAATAATGATAATAATAACTGTTACAATAATAATAATAATAATAATGGTAACTGTAATAATAGTGATAGTAATGATGATAATGATAATAACAACAATAGTGTATAAGATAATATGAATGCTTATGATACTAATATTTATAATGCAAACGATAATGATTATAATAGTAGTAATGATGATAATATTGATGACAATTATAATAAAAATAATGATAATAATAAATGATAATAAACTGATATTACTACTACTAATATTAATAATACAATACGATAGTCAATTAATGATAGATGAGTCATTTGAATATTTATTATGACGATGATATAAGAACAATGCTAATAAATAAGAATAAAAATGTAATTAAATTATAGAAAATGCGTACCATTAATTAAATAACTTATATTCTGATAAGTATTAGTGTGTGTGTGTGTGTGTGTGTGTGTGTGTGTGTGTGTGTGTGTGTGTGTGTGTGTGTGTGTGTGTGTGTGTGTGTGTGTGTGTGTGTGTGTGTATTAATCTACGTTGCTGTATTTTACAGGGCCTGAGCTACACTCGTATGGCCCCGTCTCCATATCTACATTTTTTATCATTGCTCCTTAGTGGTTAGTGTTGGGGAAAGCCACCACCCCGGGAGGCGGGTCACAAACCCCCGGCTAAAACCCGGTACCCATTCACTGCTGGCGTTTAGGGGACACGGGGCCTCGGTTTGAACGAGCTCGCCCACTATAAAGTCATCCTCCGCCCTGGATCGAAACCACCGTGGTTATACTATTTATATTGTGAAAACCTAGGTGCTATCATTTTTAAATATAAATAGCATATACAATATAATTTTCACTAGATACTTAACATTAAAAGAAAACGTATATACATGTATATTATATATATATATATATATATAATATATATATATATATATATATAATATATATATATATATAATTATATATATATATATATATATATATCTATATATATATATATATATAATATATATTATATATATATATATATATCTATAATCTCTTGATCTAGCAAGCTACTGTAACTCCAGATCTCCTGTAACTTACCGCATTTGCTACCACTGTGCTGAGCGTTTTCTGTAATATAAAGTCATCTAGGCTGCCTCCAATCTATCGCGACCTTGCGTGACCTAAGATGCGGCGCCCACCCGCCCATCCATCCGATCAGTCCGCGCGCGCGCACGCACGCACGCAGCACGCACGCACGCACGCACGCACGCACACACGCACACACGCACACACGCACACACACACACACGCACACACCCACCCACACTGTTGTTATAGTAATAACAACAATAATAGTAAAATAATGAAAATGAAAATATTAGTGATAATAATAGTACTATTATTATTATTAATATTATCATTATATCATTCTCATTATTATTATTATTAGTAGTAGTAGTAGTAGTAGTAATAGTAGTAGCAGTAGTAGTAATAATATTATTTTCATTAAGTTTATCAATATTGTAATTATTATTATTTTTATCATCACTTCTTTATTGTCAATATTTTCACGATTACTATCATTGTTATAAATTTTGCTAAATGATTATTGTTGTTGTTTATTCAAAAAATTTTATTCGTATCATAATGATAAATTATTATCATGATAATGAAATAACACTAACAATAATAGTAATAATTATAATAATAATAATGTTAATAATAATAATAATAATAATAATAACAATAATAGTAATGATTCTTATTCTTATTATGATATTACAATCTTTTAGTAGTGGTGGTAGTAATAGAATAAGTAATAGTCATCATCATCACTATTATCATCATTGTTCTTGATATTATTATTGTTAATAATAATATTACTACTATTATTATTATTATTATTATTATTATTATTATTATTATTATTATTATTACTATTACTATTATTATCATTACTATCATTATTATTATCATCATAATTTTCCTTATTTCCTTTTATTATTATCAACATCATTATCACTAAATATACTCATCTACCAACTTTGAATACTTTAAAAAAAAAATCTCTTTCTCTCATTCAACACCGTATAATGTCATAGCTGCATCTTTTCCCCACAGATAATTATAATCTGTGAATAACATTATATATGGAGAAGAGAGAGAAGAGAGAGAGAGAGAGAGAGAGAGAGAGAGAGAGAGAGAGAGAGAGAGAGAGAGAGAGAGAGAGAGAGAGAGAGAGAGAGGAGAGCGGAGGAGGGGAGCGGGGAGAGCAGGCGAGCCGCGAGACAGAGGACAGAGGGGCGACACAGACGAGACACACAACACACACGAAGCAGACAGAGCAGAGCCAGACAGACGAGACACGAACAGGCAAACACACAACACACGACGAGAGAGACAGAAAGCACAACACAGACAGAAAGAACAGGGGCACGGACAGCTTCCTGGGATCAGGTGAGAGAGGTGGGTGTTACCGAGCGATCACATCTGCTTTACTTCATAACAGCACACGTCACACGCACAACATATTACACAACACAAAGGAATATCACACAGCAACACACATACACAACACAGACAATTACAACAAAGACAGACAAATGTGTCTCTCCTGGTTTGTGTGTGTATCTGATCTGTGTTTGAGTTGGGTCGTTGATGTGGCTAGTGTGTGTGTGTTGGTTAGTGTGTTTTTCATCTATCAGGTGGGAGAAGTTATGATACTTATAATGTTGAAACTATTCAAAAAAATAATGTAACAACAGAACCAAATACTAATAAGGTGATTTAAAAAGAGGAACTCTTCTCTCTTCCTCCGCCCGGGGTATCGAAATCTGGGACATTTCGGTTGGGTCCCATTGCAACCGTGCCTAGAACGGTGTTTTTTGAGGCATTTACCTGGTTGTCCGATGTGCGCGTGGACGAGTGCTGTTGATCCTTGACTGTCCGATCGTTCAGTGTTCAATGACGTGTATCCACACCTGGGTACCCATTCCTGCTTGGTGGGTGTGACTGGGGGTCGGGTTTTAGAGACTGGTTTCGTGTGTTTCGCTGTGGTGGTGTGGTGTTTGGTGTGACCAACCCCGGGGGGACAAAAAGGGACCAAAGAAAAACCGGAAAAAAAAAATTTTGGGGGGGAAGGGGGGGAAAAAAAGGGGGGTCGCCGCTCCCGCCGGGGCAAACCCCAAACCCGGGGTTTCCCCGGGGTTCTAACCCACACACACCCCCCCCCCCGGGGGGGGGGGGGGGGGGTTTTTTTTTTGGGGGGGGGTTTTTTTTGTGTGGTGTTTTGGTTGTGTGTTTTGGTGTTGTGTGGTGTGTGTGTGTGTGTGTGTGTGTGTGTGTGTTGTGGGTGTGTGTGTGTTTTTGGTGTTTTTTTGGTGTGGGTTTGTGTTGTTGTTGTGTTTTTTTGGTTTGGGCCTTTTTGTTTTTTGGGAAATTTTTTTGGTTTTGGTGTTTTGTTGTGTTTGTGTTGGGTTTTGTGGTGGTGGGTTTGGGTTTGTGTTTGGTGTGGGATGGGGTGTTGTGTCTGTTGTTGGTGTTGGTTTGTGGGTGGGGTGGGTTTTGAGGGTTGTTTGTGGTGGGTGTGGGTTTGGTTGTGGGGGTGTGTGTTATGGGGTTGTGTGTGTGTGGGGTTGTGTGTGTGTGTGTGTGTGTTGTGTGTGTGTGTGTGTGTGTGTGTGTGTGTGTGTGTGTGGTGTGTGTGTGTGTGTGTGTGTGTGTGGTGTGTTGTGTGGGGTGTGTAAATTATGAAAGCCATGAAACATGCTCAATCCTCCCTCTGAGATAAAAGTTAAGTCTGGGTGTAATGCGATCCGTGGTGCGCGTCTTGGCGCGTGGATCACAAGTTTGCTCCCTCACCAAATTTCTGTATGGAAAATAAACTTTTTAAGTGCTTAGGGAGAGGCGAAATAGCATTAGTATTAAAAATAACACAACAACCAATATATAAACGCTATGTTACAGTCAAAGATAAGAAAAGGGCGTGATCCTGAAAGAAAACAGATACCACATACGGGAAACCCCGACCCATCGGGGCAAGGCCAGCCTGTGAAATTGACATAAAAGGTTGGAAAGATATATTAGAACAAAACAAATTCGATGTATTAAATTGTAGCACACAGACAGACAGCAGGCAGAGACATTCCAAGGCCTCATTGAAACCACACCCCCCCTCGCTGCCTATATCACTCTTCTATTCCTTCCCTTTTTGTCATTATTCTCTCCTTTCTCCCACCCACACAGCTCCTCCTTCCGTCTCTAAAACGCTCACCCATCTGTCTCTTGCACCTGTCCCGCCCCTTTCTGCACCTCTACCAGAATGTCACGTTCATTTTATTCCCTTTGTTCTCTCCCCCCCCATCCACCTCTCCACAAAAAAACACTTCCCATCCATCTTCCTTCCTCACAGGTCGTTCTCACTCCCTCACCACCACGCTCAACATCACAATGCTACGCCTGCGATACTTTTTCCACCGCCTTTTGTTCCCACCTGGCCAACACCCTTTCTTTCCCTGCCTTCCTTCCCCTCCACCCCAACCCTTCCTTCCTCGTCCTCGGCCTTCTTCTGCCTCATCTCCACATCCTTCTTCCTTCGATTTTGCTATTCTTTTGCCTCTAAATCGTACAAACTATAGTGTTAGATCAATGGTTTTTAACCTGGGGGGGCGTGGGTAACTACCTAGGGGGGCGTGAGCCAAGAGAGAAAAAGGAAGAATTGTCAAGTATTTAACTTGAAGCCCGGCTTTCGCTTTAATATGAAGCTTGCTCGTGAGGGTGAGCGAAGAAAGTCGGTACAGAGAAGTACGTAAGTGTGTGTGAAAACCTCTGCGGTGACGCTTTGCCATGTTTCACTAACTCAGTAGAGCAAACTTTTATGTATATTATTATTTGTTATTATTACTATAATAATTAGTTATTATTATAAGTATTGGTATTAATATTATAATCATTATCGTTATCGTTATGATCATTATTATTGTTGACATCATTGGTATTATTACTATTATTTCTATCGTTATTATTATAATTATAATTAGTATTATTATTATCATCATCATTACTATCATTGTTATTTGATCAAAATTACCATTATTACTATTATCAATATAATTATCATTATTATTATAATTGTTATCATTATTATATCATTATCATTATCATTATTATTATTATTATTATTATTATTATTAAAGAAGTGAAGGAAGGGCATGGAGGCAAGGACCAGCTACTTAAGGGGGTGGTGGTAAAAAGGTTGAAAAACACTGTGCTGGATAATAGTCAGCAGGCCCGCCCCGTTTGGCCCCTAGGGTTGTTGTTTTCTGTTCTTCCTTTGTATTCCTCCTTCCCTCAAGGTACAGAACGTTTCTTTTTAACATCCCCAAAAGGTACTCGGAGCGTCAAAAAGATTAACCAACTATTCATGTTTCGAAGCATTTTTCTCAAATTATTGAAAATGGACACTCGGCAAAATTCATAAGCACTATTATAACCGTACGTGATTAGCTAATGTACAGTAATGCACTAGGTGGCAACTCTAGCTGCTTTAGTGTGATATCCCGGCGTAAGATGGCAGTGAAAATATAACAGTTTTCTATGTGGCACTCGGCTACTAGATGGCGGTGCTCTCGTCCATTAGTTCACAACTCTACAACCAGATTGCAGTTTATTTGACAAATTAGTTCGTAAAATTGACAATAGAGGTCATAATTCCGTCATTAATTACATATTTCAATGATATTCGTGGATGGCGTAACTTGTCTTCCTTTTTCTAATAGTGAGTCTATGTTCCTTCTACCATGATTCATCGAGTGTATGGACAAGCAGCTGTGAGACGCCATCACAACAACAATAGTATAAGGAGATAGTCAGCACCGAGAAGTGAGTGTGATGCAGAGATGATGCCGGTGTGGCGGTATAAAAGATCCGCCGTGATGGTTGGTCCAGCGCATGCGTAGAACTCGGTGAATGTAAACAAACAGACGACGCGGGCTGCTACTCGGACCAAACATCATGGTCTAGGCCGGTATTTTAGGTTATTTTATGTTAGAGAAATTAGGTTAGGTTTAGTACGTTAGGTAAAGTAAGGTTAGATTAGATTTAAAAACACCAAATTTTGTATTCAACGCATGCGCTGGACCAACTGGCACGGCGGATCTTCTGTACCGCCACACCGGCACGAAAACATACAAATCTAGCAGACATATCATAAACAATTATCCATCCCAGCTGAGCTTCCTCCTCCTTCTCCTATATATCTGATATTCCTCCTCCTCTTCCTTCTCCAGCTTTGTTTTACGCTATATCCTGTTCTCCTACATGGTATACAAGTGTTTGTGGGCCCTTCGGACCCATGTATTGATGTTTTTAGTAGTAGTAGTATTAGACAACATGTGATTGGAAACTCCAATCGTAATGTTGTTGTCGTTGGTCACTGGTCAAAGTGCCTCGGGGTAGACCACGTTCCGTGTGATTCCAACCCTTTGTGTTCCGTGTGATTCCAGCACACACACACTCACACACGCACACAAACGTCCATGAGTCTACTGAGTTTGTGGAATGCGGCAAGACGTTACCGCAGAGTTTTTCCTGTAATCTAATACTCCTAAAGTGTTTTTAGCACAAAAAACCCCTTCAAAGTAATTCAATCGACATGGGACTAAGTCGCTTACCACCTACGATTTATTTGCGATTTCTTGAGCCTACTCTCATCAAAATTGAATTTACAGTTTCGGCTACCCCAAACAGACACAGACACACACACACACAGAGACACACGGCTACTCCTATAGTATATTAGACAAGTGCTTGTGGGCCCTTCGGACCCATGTATTGCTGTTTTTAGTAGTAGTATATTTTAAACAACAATGGGAGTGCAAACACCAATCGTGTTGTTGCTGTCGTTGGTCACTGGTCAAAGTGCCTCGGGGTAGACCACCTACCACCACCGTAGCCTGCCTCACCCAGCCCCACGCTTGTCTCACCCCAGCCCCACGCCTGCCTCACTCCAGCTCCACGCCTGCCTCACCCCAGCCCCACGCCTGTCCTGTAAGCACACAAACGCACACACACACACTCACACACGCACACAAATGGTAAGTCCATGAGTCTACGTAATTAGTGAAATGCAGGAAGACGTTACCGCAGAGTTCATTCCTGTAATCTAATCTCTGAAAAGTGTTTTTAGCCCAAAACCCCCCTTCAAAATTATTCAATCGATATGAGACCAAGCTATTTACCACCTACGATTTATTTGCGATTTTTTTAGCCTACTTTCATCAAAATTGAATTTACAGTTTCGCCTACCCAAAACAGACAGACACCACCCCCGACACACCACACACCACCACACACCACACACACACACACACACACACACACACACACACACAGACACACGGCTACTCCTATAGTATATTAGATTACGTAATTCAGCAGATACCCTCGTTATAAACGGACGGGTTGTCTAGTATCTATTTTTTCTATGTAATCCTCCTCATCTTCTTCTGTCTGCTCCTCTTCTTCCTTGCATCTCTCTCTCTCTCTCTCTCTCTCTCTCTCTCTCTCTTCTCTCTCCTCTCTCTCTCTCTCTCTCTCTCTCTCTCTCTCTCTCTCTCTCTCTCTCTCTCGCTCCTCTCTCTTCTCTCTCTCTCTCTCTCTCTCTCTCTCTCTCTCTCTCTTCTCTCTCTCTCTCTCTCTCTCTCTCTCTTCTTCTCTTCTCTCTCTCTCTCTCTCTCTCTCAAGGCAGTAATAAGCTAACGTGTATTGCATTGTATGTTATCACCCACTTCCAAATAATAATTTTTATTTCATGTAAAATAATTAGTGATCTGTGTTTCACATGGAAATGAACATATTGTGAACTGTGTTCACCTATGCCTTGATAGAAACATGCAAGGAGTGGCTAGGACCAATTGGTAGTGTCATTATCACCTGGGTATTAAGAAGGCTAAGCTCGTGAGGTTCATGACCCTGGCCACAATCACCAGGTGTCCTTCAGACGAAACAATTGGGTTCATCAACGCAGTGCCCTCGGGAACTTGCCCTGAGCGAGCTTCGAACCCTGACTGCCGAGTGCTAGGTCAGAATGTTACCGCTGTACTACGCGAAGAGTGTGTGGGTGTGTGTGTGTGTGTGTGTGTGTGTGGTGTGTGTGTGTTGTGTGTGGTGTGTGTGTGTGTTGTGTGTGTGTGTGTGTGTGTGGTGTGTGTGTGGTGTGTGTGTGCGTGTGTGTGTGTGTGGTGTGTGTGTGGTGTGTGTGTGTGTGTGTGTGTGTGTGTGTGTGGTGTGTGTGTGTGGTGTGTGTGTTGTGTGTGTGTGTGTGTGTGTGTGTGTGTGTGGTGTGTGTGTGTGTGTGTGTGTGTTGTGTGTGTGTGTGTGTGTGTGTGTGTGTGTGTGTGTGTGTGTGTGTGTGTGTGTGTGTGTGTGTGTGTGTGTGTGTGTGTGTGTGTGTGTGTGTGTGGTGTGTGTGTGTGTGTGTGTGTGTGTGTGTGTGTGTGGTGTGTGTGGGGTGTGTGTGTGTGTGTGTGTGTGTGTGTGTGTGTGTGTGTGTGTGTGTGTGTGTGTGTGGTGTGTGTGTGTGTGTGTGTGTGTGTGTGTGTGTGTGGTGTGTGTGTGTTGTGTGTGTGTGTGTGTGTGTGTGTGTGTGTGTGTGTGTGTGTGTGGTGTGTGTGTGTGTGTGTGTGTGTGTGTTGTGTGTGTGTGTGGTGTGTGTGTGAAATAAAATTTTGTCAAAAACTATGAGTGAAAAGTTAGATTCAAATTAGAAAATATATATGAAAAGTTATTCTTGTGCAAATATCCAAATACGGTGAAAACATGAAAGTCAAATGAACAAGAAAGTTAAGTCTTTCAATGTTCTACAGAGTGTTCTATCAATTTGTCAAAAAAAACTGAGTTTCAGTTAAAAAAAATAGTCCGTCAGAATTTAAATAAATAAAAAATGTTCACAGAAATAAAAATATGACAAAATTTAAAACTTCATCATGTAATAAGAGATGATATTCAAACTTAGGTTACGAAGCTTTTCACAAGGCACGCCATTACTACCCTGTCGCTGCGGCACCCAAGAGATCAAAGTGTATATCGTCTGGACCCTTTGCTCTAACGGGCTGTATTTACTCGACTGTGTCTATGCACACCTTCACACCTCACGCTAGCATGTCGCCTTTACACAAGCCTGACCCTCGCACTCCCACACTGCACCGTGGCTGTGCGCGGCGGACATATTGGCTTCAGGGGCGGGAAGGTCACCTGCGGGGCCCCGTCACTGTTCATAGCCTTCAAAAGAGACGATATTTTTTTGGAACTCAATAGATGGATACATTTTGACGCGAATAATTTTTCAATAGGAACGTCACTTACATAAGTTAGTCCAGAAAGGTGTGTGTGTGTGTGTGTGTGTGTGTGTGTGTGTGTGTGTGTGTGTGTGTGTGTGTGTGTGTGTGTGTGTGTGTGTGTGTGTGTGTGTGTGTGTGGTGTGTGGTGTGTGTGTGTGTGTGTAGTGTGTGTGGTGTGTGTGTGTGTGGGGTGTGTGTGTAGGGTGTGTGTGTGTGTGTGTGGTGTGTGGTGTGTGTGTGTTTGGGTGTGTGTGTGTGTGTGTGTGTGTGTGTGTGTGTGTGTGTATTGTGTGTGTATATGTGTGTGTGTGTGTGTGTGTGTGTGTGTGTGTTGTGTGTATGTGTGTGTTGTGTGGTGTGTGTGTGTGTGTCATTCACCCATGGTCTTGTCCACGCGATCGCCAGTTTTCACCCATCCGGTGAGAGCTTGGAGCTCATTATTACCGATCTTAGGGTAACGTTGGGACTTCACACACCACACACCCCTATCCCCTTGCTCAAGGGGGACAGTAACCGCTCGAATTTCTCAGCGGAAAAATCCCCGGGAATGAGTGGGGCTGAGGATCGAAGGCCGGACCACAGAATGGTGCCGGACGCTCTAACCTACCAAGCCGTTCAGGTGTGTGTGTGTGTGTGTGTGTGTGTGTGTGTGTGTGTGTGTGTGTGTGTGTGTGTGTGTGTGTGTGTGTGTGTGTGTGTATATTGGTCTGTCTGTCTGTCTCTTTCTCTCTTTACACGACCAGTCAAACACAGGGAGACAGTGCGAAGCCAAAAAAACGTATATATGAAAAAGAAGCAAAATCACACACCCGAGAGAGGAGAAGAAAGATGAAGATGAAGTAAGAATGACATCCAAGAACTAATATGCATCAGCCCGCCTGTCGTGCATTTAGTCCTTGAGCCAACCGGCCATATTTTGAAGT
Source organism: Chionoecetes opilio (assembly GCA_016584305.1). Lineage (NCBI taxonomy): Eukaryota > Metazoa > Arthropoda > Malacostraca > Decapoda > Majidae > Chionoecetes > Chionoecetes opilio. Next base: position 138,059 of record JACEEZ010023232.1, read on the forward strand.
GAATGCTCCTGCGGGGGGAGTAATTCTCATTATGATTTTCCATTAGGGCAATATCTCAGGTATCAGAAAATACATGATGGACATCTGAGAACGGTAGCTTAGTGCCCGGATGGACGCCATCTTTGAAACCACCCAGCGCGAAAATGCCCATTTGGTTGGGTACATTGTTGCACGTGTATCTGGACTTCTATACTAGCTATCGATGTGCGGTTGACGACTAAATATACGTCCAATGTGTACCGTCTAAATAAAAAATAATATGAAGCATTTTGTTATAGATTAATTATTATAAAAATCAATTATCGAAAAAAAATCATATTTTTCAATATTTTATTATTAGACTTGTACTTTTTTAGTGAAACAACACTGGTATGATTTTCCAAATTATGCATTGTGGCTACACCGTTTATCTGTCTATAAAAATAACTCAAAAACTAAACATATCATCCACCACGAGTGTACACAAAAAATATATGAAAAGGCATGCACTTTCCACAAACCGAAACTATGTCAGTTGGAATTTCCCGCCGATAATCAACCCACAGAACCCAGTGCCGAAAGTGACGTCAGTCTATTCTATATCTATATTCTATATCTCAGTCTGAGATTTGTTGCGGTGACCTGATTAATTCTGAGGGGGGGGGGGGGTGGCTTAAGAACTAAAAGTGAACATGTTAGATGGCGCCACATACAACTCTATTATAGAGTGTATTGTGGCGCCACAACAGTTCACTGATTGG